>CM045890.1:54398100-54405600 GCA_025169545.1 Anguilla japonica
GGCTGGTTGAGTTGCGCGTGTGAATTTAGCGAGCGCGCAGCCGTTCGACTCCGCGTGCCTTTTCCCTTCCACTCAAGATGCAAAAAAACACTTATTTTCTTCCGTACTCTAAAACAACTTTTTTTAGTGCTTAAACATTTGACTTGCATTCACTTTAACGTACTAAGTGCTGTATGGGAAAAATACCCCGTGCATTCCAACGGGATTTGAATAGTAGCGATGCTAAATAAAGCGCTCTTTGTTAGCCTTGTACTGCTGACCTTCTACAGCCTAAACCTGCCCGACTCTTGCCTTGCCTTCTCTCTTCCTGACTGTGTCTTCGCTCGCGACGGGGTCTTTTTAACATCACTCTTAATTTTCTGCTCCCCCATCTCAGCTCTCTCTCTCTCTCTCTCTCTCTCTCTCTCTCTCTCTCTCTCTCTCTCTCTCTCTCGCTCGCTCTCTCTCTCCACCTTTCCCAACATGTGAACAGAAGCATAAATGGTGTCTTTATTCAGGGTCCGAGATTTCAGCGGTTTCTTCGTCCTTTTTTTTTTTTTTTTTCATTTACTCCCTCTCAAAAAATGTTTGATTTCTCTAGATTAATATTATTGCTGAATAATCCAAATAATTTATAAAAAGCCTTTTAAGTCACCAGCTGGTATGTGGTGGTGCTGATGTGGTGTAAAATGCAATGTGGTGGTTGAAAGGCGTTATTGAATCCCGCGTGTCGGTTATATGCACCGTTCAAAGAGTCAGTACCAAGGCTATTCAACTTGTGACCTCAGAGCCAAAGCCAGCCTGCCGTGGCCTAACTGTTGGTCCTTTGACACATTTAGAAACTACGAAAGAAAAACATTTTTCATGTACATTTTTTTCATTTCTAAAAACTACTCTATGTCCAAGTTGGAGTGGCTCTTTTAACCATGTTAAACACTAGCTTGGCATGTTTTAACCCTTTTGAAGAACAGGTTTTCTGGAATGATCTTCTACATTTTAAGTCAGTGTTCTAGAACTTCGTTGCTTTCAGTTACCAGTAGTGATTGTGACATCACCATCAGAATGTTCGGTTGAGAGCATTCTAATCGCATATTTGTGGTCTCACACCTTAAAGGGTTTAGAATGTGCCCTAGCTATTCATATGCAAGCTTGTTATGAGGGTGTTGTTACATAAATATGAACTTTGAAAAAAATGTGTGGTGCCCTGTCTGCTCATTTTCTTGAATGCATGCTAGAAATGAGTTTAACAGCCCAGCCTTGGAGAGATCAGTGGTCCTGCCGTAGATATACTCTTCAGTCCCGGAGAAGAAAAAAGTTATATTCAGATGCATCAAAAAATAGAGACATTGTCCTCTGTACTTCCTCTACTTGCAGGCAGCTGGGGGGGGGGGGGGGGCAGTTTGGCCCAGTGCTTACGGTTAGTTGTTTCCCCGGCTTTCAAAATGGCCGACCATGTTCTTCCAGTGAGCTGTGAATGCCGCCAGAAATTGGGGGGGGGGGGGTTACTTTCAGCAGCATTGTGCCCCCAACCACTTTCTGCACCATTCCAATTTTGACATTTAATTAATTGAGGGCTAGTTTATCTAACTGCTTTCCATGAGATGTGACAGCACATGTTAGCTCCGCCCACAACTAGGTTTAGGGTAGGGTTGCCAGACTTTGTGAAAACCGGACGACATTCACAGCGTGGGGTGCGGAGCTGCCAGTGCTTATGGTGGACCAGGTGGGTGTACTTTGGTTGCTATGACTACTGAACACAGACCGGACGCGGCGGGGGGGGGGGGGGGGTTCTGTGTTCAGCAGTCCTAGCAACCAAAGCACCAATGTATTGCAAACTAATGGTCAATTTTTTCAGTCAATTACTCAGACATTTATATTGGGTCCACAAGCCGGACATGTACAAAATTATTGAAAAACCTCACTTTCTGGTTGAAAAGTGGGCATCCTGCAGCCCTAGCTCTTTCAGTTGCCCTCCGGTGACCAGCTCTGGGACCTGAATGAGTTTTCTTTTTGGGGGGGGGGGGGGGGGGTGGAGGGGGGGGGGTTGGGGGGGTTGATCTCACTCAGGTGCCGGGCCCAGGTTCCTGTGTCAGGGGCCGGGAGCGTGTCCGTGCGAAATGACCTTTATCGGAGAGAGCGGGGTCACGGCGAGGGCCCTCCTGCCTCGGCTCCTGAAAAGGCAGAGCAGGCCTTTGTTTCGTTTTTAAAAAGGGAGAGAACTCCTCAAGGAACTCTGGGAAATATCCAAGCCCCCTTTGTCTTCAGGAATTCAAACACTCAAACAGGCCAGAGAACCTCTGCTCTGTTGCGGCTGAACCTGAGTGAAGAGCCTCACATTCTTTGCCCTCCTAACATTCTCAGCTCAACACTGTTTTACTTAACCGTCATAACCCTGTCTCACTTAATACTGTCTTACTTAACCCTGTCTTACATAATACTGTCTTACTTAACGCTGTCTTTCTTAACCCTGCCTTACATAATCCTGTCTTACTTAACCCTGTTTTAATTAACCCTGCCTTACATAATCCTGTCTTACTTAACACTGTTTTAATTAACCCTGCCTTACATAATACCGTCTTACTTAACACTGTCTTAATTAACACTGTCTTGCTTAACGTTGTCTTAAGTCCTGTCTCCCTGCTGATCCAGCTGAAAGATTTAGACTTGATCCACCTCTGAAAATTCATAAAGACAGGTTGTAGATGTAACCAAAGATGACATGGTGGAACAGGACATTCTGTATGTTTCACTTCTGTGTGCTTTTCCACCTGATTACATCACTTCCTTCTTCCCGATTACATCACTTCCTCTGTCCAATCAGAGTCACAGTTCTGCTCACACTGTCCCTCTCTCTCTCTGCTTGGCCTATCCAGTGTTCTCTGAGGAGAGACTAAGGGAAAAGTACAGGCTGAACTGTGCGGAGAAGTCAAGGAACAGCTGAGCTATAAATACCAGGCAGCTGTTTGAAAACCCGCAATTAAAGTTTCAAACTGCAGCGATACGGCCTCAAAAACTCCAATCTGGGAGAAAACCGTCTCAGTTTGTAAGGGTGCGAGAGAAAGGTGGTGAGGTTTGCCATTGACCCATCGAAGGCCCTTATTTGTGGCCGATTTCATTTCATGAGTGATTGCAAGGCAGCATTTACCAGAACTCTTGAAATTACGCTGGTGTAGCTGTTTTTCCTGTCATTTCCTGTTTTCAAGGCAGGTTGATTCTCTCTTAACCTCCCCCCCCCCCCCCCACACACACACACAAAAAAAAAAAAAACCAACCTCCACCTGGTGCCAACTCACAACTTCATGTCATCAGCAGCAGAGGATTAGACCAGCCAATAAACAGCCCTTTGCATAGATAACTACACATGAAGTTAATGGGCCCTCTTCACCAAACACACGTAAAATCATATTTGAACGTAAACTGTGTATAAGAATGTTTCCACAAGCATTTTGGCCTATCACAGTACATTCACTAACAGGGCGGTCTACTTAAACAGCCTCCCTCTACTCATTCGGCTGCTCCTCCTGCATGCAAGCGCTGCACGTTGCTTCGTAAATCCCCTCCACCACCCCAGCTCCATCCCCATGCGTCAAGAATTTGCATTTCTCCATTCCTGTGTGTTAAGAATTTGTATTGCTCCATCCCTATGTGTTAAGAAATTGCATTGCTCCATCCCTATGTGTTAAGAACTTGCTTTGCTGCTGGATCTGCTCTGTGTGTACCCCTCTAGGGGGGTTTGGCCGCTGGCCTCCCGGCCTTATCCACGCGGGCTGCGTGGTTGTCGGGAGAGCTCCAGAACAGAGCCATACCGCCAAACATAACTGTATTGCCTTTATTGTCAATAAAGTTCTACTTTGATGACAGTGGCCCTGACAGAAGTATCTGTTCATGACTGTTTCTTTCTGGTAATCACATGAACAGGATTGCGGATGAAATTTAGAAACAGTCGGCATTTATCATCTCATATACCTGTGATACGCCCAAAAACAAAGGTCTTCTCGTGTCATGAAGGTCATAAAGTTTTTTTTGTAGGAACATTTTTAAGAACAAAAGTAAGAACAATTTGTAAAAGTTTTGTGAATGAGGACCAATGTGCAGCTAGCTCCTCCTTGACCATTGATTTTACCATTAATAAATGCTCTATGTGACATATAACCTATGCCATTTCATGAAACCTACCCAAGGAGTTTAGATGCAAATTAGCTATGGCTGAACGCGGTGCCATGCATGGAATACATATTTTATTTTTTTAAATACGTTATGTTATGTTAAAAACACACATTGTCCCGGACATGAAATATTAGCATTTGCCTAGAGAGAAACGGCACCATAGATGTAAGCATATCACAGCAAGGAACTGGTTTACAGTGGAAAAGACAATCTGGTTTCTCCCCTCCGCCGCCCCCCCCCCCCCCCCCCCCCCCCCCCCCCCCCCCAGCCCTCCTTGTGTTCCTTTGGCCCACACCATGTGGCATAATTGCTGATGACAGGTTTTGGAAAAGGTACATTTGTGGCGTCGTTTTGGGCCTCAAAGTATATAGCCGAAGGAAAGAAAGAAAATAGAAAAAAATCGACCGAGTGAGGCGACCGAGTGAAGGGTATAATCCTGGACTGGTATAAATGAATAGTTCTGCCGGAATGAAATACCAGAAAACATATTTTTAGAGGCCCAGTGAAATGTAAAAACATTTTTAAAAATTCAGACATGGAGTATTGTTAAACATAAAGTGAACTACCATGTATATTGATTTCTTTCACACACACACAGACACACACTTCACACATTGCATGTGCTCCAGTGGAAATTTTAACATGGCATTTCTACTAAAGCACATTTAATTAGGGAGCCAAAGCTCAGAGGGCTTTTGTTTTGACCCTAAAATTGGCAACCAGCCTAGACCCAAGGAACTAGGTGAGGTGAGTTTAGCAGACACTCTTATCCAGAGTGACCTACGCAACTTTTTACACAGCATTTACATTGCATCCATTTATACAGCTGGATGTATACTGAAGCAACCTAAGTACCTTTCTCACGACAGTGTCCTATCTGGGAAATGAGCCTGCAGTTAACTGTGTGGTCACCTTGATCGATTAAGTGCTGAGTAACAATAAAAACCAGCAGACCCTGCCATTTTCCATTGAGGTGGGGGAGGGTTTGAGGACCCCTGGCCTACACAGCGAACAGGCCAGAGCTACACAAGGAGGAAACAGTAGGAAGCATTTCTGACAGGAACTAATGTGAAGGGGGGGAGAGGGGAAAGGGGGGTTTCAGATAAACGTGGCGCGAACAGGAAGGAAGCCCTGGAAGTTGGAGGGGTTACTTAACATCTTTGCTTGTCTTGACCATCTCCTGGCTGTATGCACGAAATGCAAGTCGGATGTAACCAAAAACTTTTTTTTAATCATAAAAAAAAACTTTGAAGCAACTCCCAAAGGGAAGAAATGAGATTGAGATGAGATTTAACTTCCTGTGAAACTCTTGATTTTGTTATTTTTTTTTTTTTTGTTCTGTTTTGATCCTTTTGACTGTCTTGATTAACTGCATTGCATCTGGAATGTTTACAGTTTATTCTGTGGGTTGTACCAATGGGAAAGCAACTTACACCTCCACCACATTGATAAGCAACATTTATTTGGGAGGTTTACAAGGCATAACTTGGCAGGATGGCATACCTGCCATCCCAATGTATATGTGTGTGTGTGTTTGCATGCATTTGTGTGTGTGTGTGTGTTTATGTCTGTGTGAGTGTGTGTTTGTGAGTGTGTGTGTGTGTGTGTGTGTGTGTGTGTGTGGTGTGAGTGTGAGTGTGTGTGTGTGTGTGTGTGTGTGTGTGTGTGTGTGAGTGCTGTACTGTACTCTCCTGTCTATTTGGGCCCCCTCTCTATTCCCCTCACAAAAGACCTCTCTGTTCTCCCTGAAGTTCTCTGCAGCCTCCACCCCCCCGAAAACCCCTTACCCCAACCCCAGCCTACCCTCTTCCTCAACACCTCAGTGGTACATTCCTGCCCCCCTGAACCCCCCCCCCCCCCCACCCCCTCCGGTGCAGTCCATGTTGGCCAATCCATTGTAGCAGCCCTGCTCACCTGAGTGCAACCACCGATCACAGTGGTGCATTGTGGGTAGTGGTACAGAAGAACCTATTTGTGCATTGGTGCCCTTAACCACTAATATGCTACAGAGGCAGCATAGGTTTATACAATTTAGTTTTGGGGGTAGGGGGTAGGGGTTTCTTTCTAGAACATAAGAGACTTCAAATTCATGAATGACGGAACATGTCATTTGGCCCATCCAGGATTTCATTCACCAGCATACAAGAGAGTACCCAGCACTGCATCAAACCTGGTCTTCAACACTCCAAGGATCTTAGTCTCTCCTACATGACCTGGAGAGCTCAATATATGTGTCAGCACAATCTAAATTTTTTTTACAAATGCAGTTGTGATATCCAAACTGTATTCGAAATTACCCGTGGGTTTGAGTGTGTGCCTGAACGGTGTGTGTGCCCTGCAATGGACTGCTGACCTGTCCAGTGTGTATTTCTGCCTCTCCCCCAATGCATGCTGTGGATAGGCTCCAAGGCTCCAGCACCCCCTGGGACCCTGACCAGGAATAGTGTGTGTGTGTGTGTGTGTGTGTGTGTGTGCGATAGGTCAGTGTTTCCATCAGTGTGATAAGGCACAAGACCCTTTGTTTTACCCAGCTCTGATGGCGGATTAGGTGTGAGGTCTTCTTGTTTTTCTGAGCCGGCTGCTCTTTGCACTTGTTTGTGTGATGTAGCGTCATGTTCGCAGAGGTAGTTCTGCTCTTGTTTGTAAAAGCTTTGTTTTAACTCCGAGACTCCGCGGCTTCCTGACAGAAGAGCTGCCTCTCGCGTCTTTTCAAAATTACATCTTCAAGAACACTTTGTTTGTGCCTTCCCGTAACTGTGTGGTCTTTTTCTATCATTTCATCTTATTATCCTTCCTAATCTGCTTTTAAAAATACATTTTTTTAAAATTCATTTTTTGTTTTTCTCTTTCGGTGTGTCGTGTTGCACTTTGTAACTGTGTTTTGAAAAGTGCTTGACAAGTCTGCGCTTCTATCACTTGCTGTCTCTCTTTGGACCCAAGGGAATCGCTGCTACGTAAAGGAACCGGTCAGGGTCTGTATTAACCCTTTGAAGAGTAGGTTTTTTTTTTTTTGTTGGAATGTTTTCGAAGTAAGTGTTCTTGTACTCCATTGCTTTCAGTTACCAGTAGTGATTGTTACATCAGCATTAGAATGTCAGTTAAGAACATTCCAATCACATTTTTGTGTGTTGCACCTTACAGGGGTAATAAAGCCCCCCCCCCCCATTATATTACATAACAGGAATTTAGCTGTTCCTCTTATCCAGAGCGACGTACAGATTTTTATTTTATTTACACAGTATCCATTTATACAGCTGGACATGTACTGAAGCAATTCAGGTTAAGCACATTGCTCAAGGGCACAGTGGCAATGTGTCCTACCTGGGAATTGAACTGGGATTTTTTAAGTTCCTT
>CM045890.1:54410600-54498100 GCA_025169545.1 Anguilla japonica
GCGCCAAATCAGGGTTGAAATGAAAACCTGCAGGATGGCAGATCTCCAGGAACAAGGTTGGGAAACCACTGTGCAAGAACAATCTCAGAGGAACAGGGTTAGATGCTAGTTGGCCCTCCCTTTTTTTTTCATTTTTCCAAACCTGATTCAAAAGAGTTTAAAACTCTAATGAAAAGGTGCTTTTCAATTTGACCATTTAGCATGATATTATCTTCATTTAATATCTTTACTCAATTTTAATGTATATAATAATGCTCTAGTAGTTTATTGTATGTATTTTATGATTTTGCGCTATATGTGTGTGTGTTTGAAAAGCCGATCTAGGGGCAAGCAACGGAAATTAGCACATTGTATAAATGCCGTGATACATTGAATTGGATATTGTTTGACAATAATCTATGTTTAAATGTATCTGTCCCTATCAAATAAACATTAAAATGAAATGAAAAAAATTGTCTTTCTCTTTCTTTCTCTTTTCTCAGTTTGACAGCAGCGCGCTCCCTGTACCAGCACTCAAGAACATGAAGATGTTTGGATGGCCAAGGAGTCATCTCCTGAAGTCCGTAGATTCTGTGGTCAGGTGCCCGCTCGCGAAGACGATGTTGGCCCACATCTCTGTAAGCCAGAAGGGGGGAGGCGGGGTTAGTGGAGGTTTGGTTGCTTACGGAGTGTCAGTGAATTTCAATTCCCATTCCTGTTCCCATCTTTCTCTCTCTCTCTCTCTCTCTCTCTCTCTCATCATCCTCCGGTCAGTCGTTTTCTCTCTCTTGTTCCTTCGTTCTCTCTCTGACCCAAGGACAAGCCTGCTATTATGGCTGTCTTAATATGGAAAGTGCAAAGAAACAAAAACAACACAAGAGCATACCATGGCTCGTTGACAGTCTCTCTCCCTCTCTATCCCTCACTTTCTCTCTCCCTCTGTATCTCTCTATCCCTCTCCCTCTCTCTCTCTTTCTCTGTGTGTTTTAACTGAGATAGTGTGTTTTATGGATGCTGAGTGTTTTATGGATACTGGTTTTCTTGTTCGGTTGTCGTTTCTTTTTATTTATTTTTTTTACATTTATCAAAATGAAACTCGGCTGTGTCAAAAGTGTTTTGTTTTAAGTATAAATGCAATCCTACCATTTGGCTCTGCTTTTGGCGGGAACAGAAACTGTGATCGTCCTCTCTGTGTGTGGAAAGTGTGGTTTTCTCTATGTTCTGTCCGTGTGTGTGTGTGTGTGGGTGTGTGTGTGTGCTTTTAATGGTCCCTGACAGTTCTTCCATCTGTTCTTCAAGGGTGGGTTCTTAAGGCGTACTGGTTCCAGTTCTGCTGGTTCTATTTCTGCGCCAGTTATCTGGGTTCTAGTCGCTCCTGTACTTCTGAGAACTGCAGACTGTTCTACTAACGTAGGAGAGAGAGAGAGAGAGAGAGAGAGAGAGAGAGAGGAGGATGGATTGTAGAAATACCACAAAAGAAATAGAAACTACTTTTTTGCGCTGAATCAAAGACAAAAATGAGGAGAAATGAGAGGGAGCGAGAGACAGAGAAAGAGAAAGAGAGAGAAAGAGGGAGGTGACATCAAAGGATGATTATACTTAATAACTGCCTGGTTGCTCTGGCTCCTCTGTTAAAAAAAAATCCTAAACAAGGGTTTGCGTCACCGAAAGACTGTTAAACACGGCTTGTATGGCGCACAGAGTCACACAGGTATAGAGCTGCACAGGCACAGAGTTACACAGGTACAGAGTTACAGGTATAGAGTTACACAGGCACAGAGTTACACAGGTATAGAGCTGCACAGGCACAGAGTTACACAGGTACAGAGTTACACAGGTATAGAGCTGCACAGGCACAGAGTTACACAGGTATAGAGTTACACAGGCACAGAGTTACACAGGTATAGAGTTACACAGGCACAGAGTTACACAGGTATAGAGTTACACAGGTACACAGGCACAGAGTTACACAGGTACATAGTTACACAGGTACATAGTTACACAGGCACAGAGTTACACAGTATAGAGTTACACAGAGTTACACAGGCGCAGACTTACACAGGTACAGTTACACTGGTACAGAGTTACACAGGTACAGTTACACAGGTACAGAGTTACATAGGCACAGAGTTACACAGGTACAGACTTACACAGGTACAGTTACGCAGGTATGAATGCTTTCACGGAGGGGAAAAAAGAAACATAGCTGGATGGGGAAAAATTAAGAATGTAGGGCTTTGTGAGCAGAAGACCTGCGTGAGGTCGAATTGACGGGGAGCAGGAGTCACATGGTGCGTACATCCCCTTAACCGAAACGAACAGGCGGAGCAGAAGGAGAAAGAGGGAGACTCGCGCGTAGACGTGTTGTGTCTGACTGCCTGTGTAAGTGATCGGGGCCTCAGGGTAATTACTAAATTGCCTTGGCTGTGCTTCATTACGACTCCTACGGTTACTCCATATTGAGCACGAGCCAAACTGTCAGGTTATAAGTACGTGCTCAGGATAGGCAGCCGTGGTCTAGCCAGCCAGCCAGTCAGTGAGTCAGTCGGTCAGTGAGTCAGTGAGTCAGTCTGTTTGTCTGTCAGACAAATTTGTCCCCTTTTCGTTTCGAGGGGTGGTCTTCGTCCCGGTGGGTGCGATTGGTCCGTCCCTCTTTCGTCTCGGGGGTCCACAAGAGAGGGCCTCGCGTATCCGCAGTCTGGGGAGACCGGCAATACGAGCCTGTCGTATTGCCTTGGGGGGGGGGGGGGGGGGGGGGGGGGGGGGGGGGGGTGGCACGTTTGGGGGTTGACCACGTTACCCGAGAAACAGGGATTTAGGCAGCGCCAAAACTTTTCCTGACCTTATCCATTTTTGAGGCTGAAAGGTTAACAGATCCTGGATCAGTTGACTGACCACTGTGCATTTCAGTACCAACCTATGTACAAGGAGACAGGGTGGTGTACTGGTTGAGGACCTGGGCTTGTGATTTTGAGAGGTTGCGGGCTCAAATCCCAGGTGAGGCACTGCCGTTGCACTCTAGAGCGAGGTCATTCACCTGCATCTCTTCAGTATTCACTTGTGAGAGCATAGTATATGTTTAAAAATAAAAACAAACAAAAAAAAAACGATGCAATTCACTTTCCATAAGAGCATCTGCTAAATCAGGGCTTTTCAACCTTTTTTGACCCACGGACCCCCCACCCAGACTCAAAGGCATCCAGGGTACTGCCATGATTAGTTTTTAGATTTAGATTTTACATTTTGAAATATTTTGGAATATTTTCCAAAATCGGTACATAGTCATTCTGTATCAAATCTGACCAGGGCCCCATACAGTACCTTCAAGGACCCCAGTTGAAAAACCAGCTGATAAATGATCAAATGAATGTACAATACAATAACAGCTATAAGAATATATGAAAACGTTCAAAAATAGGTACAATACTCAACTGAAAAATGGTAAAACGACTATTCTTACGTGTCAAGGTTAAAAGCCTAGATGCCAGAAGTTACATAAAATCTTCACAAGGTTAATTCAATAATTTGAATTTTTATAATAATATCTAGGCAGTGACCGATTGGCCACTCCAAAGCCTGTCCAATCAGGGGCAGTACAAAAAAAACTAAACGTAAGAACACGCCAGTAAAGTTTAATGTTTTCCCTGAAGGTCGACAATGAACTGCTTTTAACATAGTTACAGCAAGATTTGTTGAAGTCTGTGTGGATTTATGTTATGAACTCGCCTCGTGCCACTGGCTGACAAAAAATACCCTTCAGGGAAAAGAAAATGCTGGGTAACCACATCGTTTCGCAGCTCTTCACAACACTGATAGCGACATTCTCGTGCACCTGGCTCTCCAGTTACGCCATTAGGGTTTGACCTATCAAAGGACGGGAGACTAATAAGGGGCGTGAAGCTGGGCGTGGATTAGTTTGCCCCTGCGAGTGGCTCTACGGGGTCTGGGATTTGGAGCTTACTGATTGGCCGCGGCTTTTCTTTTCATATTTTTTGGGACCCGCCGGTTCTACACGGTCCGACTGTCTCTTCGATGGGAAATATGGACAGAAAAATATACAGACTGACAGGCAGACAGACAGACATTCATATTTAAAAAATGAATTGAGGGCTACAATGACAGGAATGAAGAGCCGAACATCGTTAAATATTCGAAAATACTACAGCAGCATAGTGGAATATACTTGTTCGCAGTTTTAATCCCATATTTATAATAGCCTACTTCCCATATAGTGAAAAATAAACACAATGACATTAACATGAACAAAAGAGCATTGTCATGCCCATTTCTCTTCAGAAAATCATACTCTCTCTCCTCTCTCTCTCTCTCTCTCTCTCGCCCCCCCTTCCTACTCCTACTTTACACACGTATGCTACGTGTACCTTACGCGCAAATACACGTACAAGCTCTCTCCCTCCCTCTCTCCAAACTCTCTCTCTCACTCATTCACTCTCTCTCCACACACACACACACACACACACACACAGGCTCCCTCACTTTTCGTGGGAGAAAGACGGAGGAGAGAGAAAGAGAGAAAGGGAGAGAGAGTGATTTTAAGTCTCTCTCTGCTCTCTCCGTTTTCGGCACTCAAGCTCACTCCTCAGACTAAATGGGGCTTTAGCATCAGGGATTCAATATAAAATAAAATATTTATTGCCCATACCCCTATTTCTATTTAAATATTGTAAATAAGATAGGTAGATAATTTATTGAAGAACAGTTCGGAGGGGCGAAGGACGTCTGCCAAGGCGTTACGTTTTTATTTTTTCAGCTCACAGAAAGTTCAGTCGAATCGACCGACTGACTTTCTGTGAGAAACTGACAGCCTGATTTGAACCATTTTTCACATTCGTAGCCATACCAAGCCACCAAAGCCTTTCCAAAAAAATATGGATATTCGAGAATGCCTGTTGCAAAAGAAGAGAAGAGCCTGGCGCGTGGACCTTTCCTCCTTCGCCTTGGTGACACTGGCGCTCGCGATGTTCCAGGTGCCCCTGGCTCGAGCAGGTAAGATTTCCTTTTAAGATGAATGCATAATGCATAACTAGATGCTTTCCGGGACAATATAATTGCATTTGTGTTGCATGCATTTAATTTGACAAATAATTAATTTAACAAATGACAGCAACGCTTGTCCGCCTCTTGCTGGCGCGTCGTGCGTTTTTACGCTTGGCGAGATATTGAGCATCTATAGTCAAAAACAAGTTCCAGAAGCTTGTTTATTGGCGAAACGCGTTCTAAATTAACTTTCATGAAAGAACTTTTTCAGCTATTTTAAAATGAGTGTAAATATTTAAGATACACAATTGTATACTGCGGTGTATATCGTTTAAAATGCGTTGCATGTATTTCTTTAACACAAAGCTATGACGTGAGGTGCAAGAGACAGGTGAAAGTACAGTGGACAGTTTCACTGTTCATTTATCCGTCGGCCGACAGAGGCGCTTTTCACACAGACAGACGCTAAATGTTTAGGTCTATTCATATCTGTCGGCGCAAAAATTATTTGCCACATTTTTTGCAGAACACGCTACGGACGCATAAAGGCTTTTTAAGTGACGAGCCGACATTTACTATGTTAAAAATTTGTTTTATTAGGCAAGCCGTACAGAACTTGTAGACTGGTCGTTGTGGTACGTTAGATGGGGCCATGGGATTGGACGGTGCATGAAGTATCTAGTTTTCTTCCTCGGACATAATTTTGAGTGACTTCTGGGAGGGCTTTGGCACGTTCAACTCACACCTGTCTCTTTTGTGTCATAGTGCCCAATGACTGCGATGTCTTTCGAGCTAATTAATAAACAACACAATCAAAGCAAGAACCAGAAAGGGAAAATCCATTACGGCATATAGCCTAGTTTCTTTCACTGCATCTGGTTGCACCCATCTCATTGTGTACGATTATATGAAATAATGTACAGAGGGTGTTTTTTATGTGTGTGCATGTACGTTTGTTTGTGTGTTTCAATTCGCCACTGTAGTTATCTCCCTTTTCCTTTTGTCCAATTTCAACCGACTGATTGTAATATATTTTAAATGTTGTTGGAGCAAAAGGTTTTACCTATTCGACACTCATGTCCATAAACAATCCATAAACAATAAAACTTGCGCATATAACTGACCACATTGGTAAATTCGTTGGCATTTGAACAGCGATTCGAAAAGCAATAATCACAATGTGTAAATTCAGTGATTAGTTAGATTTTGACCGTTGCATTCAGCATTATAGCGACAGTTGCTCTATTCAGAGTCGTCGCTAATTGAGTAGTCAGAATGTCAATTATTTCAATTTCGATAGCGCCACAGGACTGGAATCGTTTTTCGAAGAATTTGCTGTGAAAGAATGTATTCGAGGGAACGCGGTAATTCTTGAGCTGACCGCTGAACTGCTACTTTGCGATTCTATCTCCTCGGCTATTTATAACACAGAGGCACCATTCATTCAAGTTCCCTGGAGTTCAAAACGAAAACTTCATTTCTAACAGGTATGCTTCGTTTATAAACCAATTTAAGGAGATAGCTTTCCGTCATGTTTTATAATGCATCATACTAATTTGAATTATTTACGGCATTTCAGTAACCACAATAGCTAATTTATGAAGAAACTAGTAACTATGACAACAACTGTGTCAGCTATTTTAGAATCAAAGTAGTTATTACGATCTCTTTTCCAAGTGGCTTTGTTGCCGCGCTTCATATTTTAACTGTATGGGTAATTAAATCTGTGATTTCCCGTAGGATTAACAGAAATTAATATACAGTTATGACAGGTGACGCAAACCACCCTGCAAAGGCGACCGTACCGAATAGTTTACGGGGGTAGAGGGAATCACCGTTTAGTGACCAGAGGAGACTTTGAACCAACGAACAGTTGCCGAAATAAAACCCAAATACCTTAATGTGTCGGTACTTTCTTGATTGAACATGTGATTTTACAGTGGAAATAGTTGCTCCGCTGCCAGTGTCTATTGCAAGCAAGGATTTACGAACAAGTTGGGAACCGCGTAGGGTGCTTTTTTGTGGACCGAGATACAATTTCAGATTTCGGAGGCGACTGCCTTTTTTCTCGAGTGACTCCCGTGTGTATTTTGGAGGAGGAAGTTTGAATATTTTCGTTTTCGATGAATAGGTTACTATGAGGGGCTGTGTGAGTGCGTAAAGGAGAGAGAGGGAGAGTGAATGCTTTAGTGTCTCGATGCGCGTGCGCGCGCGGTTTGTACAGTTAAGTTAGTGTGTCAGTGCGCGTATGAAGGCGAAGGGGGTGTTTTTTTTTCTCAGGTCCAGAGGGTGTGGCGGTGCCTCCTTCGAGTGAATGTGCCCCTTATGCGCGCGCGCGCGTGCGTGTGTGTGTGTGTGTGTGTGAGAGAGAGAGAGAGAGAGAGAGAGAGAGAGAGAGAGAGTTTCATCAGCTTGTGTCTGTGATATCTGGCAGCTGTCTGCTTTCTCCGACAGTGCATACGTACACAGGTAGCGTTGGTTACTCGGTGGCGCAAAGAAAGCGCGTGTTCGAACTGTATACGTTTTAGTGTGCAGTTTTTAGAGCAAGCGCCCCGAACGAAAAGTAACAGGACAAAAAATAGAATTATCACAGCGATAAAAGGCCTCTTCTTGCTGGCTTATGCTGTCATTATATCAATCGCCCCAGGCATATTCCGTAGGCCCGTTGCGGTAATAATAGCTACTTTCAGGTGAACGACTGCTTTTCCTAGCTTCCCTGTCCTGGTCGCTTCTTCGCGTTGGGAGGGAAGAAATGACAGCGGCGCGAGGAATGAAAGCCTTTTTTCGTAATTGGGGGGATTTGTTTTCTTCTAACGCGAATGTTCCTAACCTCCCTTCTGAAGCGGTCGTTCTTAAAAGAGCAGTCTGTTTTTACTCACACTAACCGTTGGGTGTATCTGGCTAGCGTATAGTCATAATATTACCCCCACCCCCGCCGCTTACTTCAGTATGTTTCTCTTTTCTGTCTCTCTCTCTGCATCACGGTCACCGGGAGGGCTCGTGAATGGAGGTACTGTGCCATTGCAGTTGCTAGGCAGCACGCGTTTGTGCCTGTACACGTGCGCCTGAGCCTCGTTTGTTTCTTCTGGTGTGTCTGTCTAACCCCGTCAGCGTCAGCGCCTTGAGTTGTCATCTTCCGTGTGCTCCGTCAGATTGTGTGCACTTTTTTCCTTCCGCCTCTCCTCCGGCGCGTGCACCTGTGCGCGCGTCTCTGCCTACGCGCGTGTGTCAGTGTATAAAGTGTGACTTTCCTATTGTGAATCTCTGCGCCGAACGAAAAACCGCTTCCCCCTTGGCTCTCGTGCAGCACAGAGATTCCAGGGACCGCTCCGCTCTCGAGCGCTTGCACTCCAGACTAGTTCCTGAAATTCCTCTCCTCCTGGAATGCAAGTTTTGCAGGGTGTGGGCCCCCAGGGGTCGCTGTTGTACTCTCTTTCTCTCTCTCCGACCTTTCTGCTTATCTGATGATCTGATTCTCAAGCAACTGTTTTAATTAAATTCTCTGACCAACAGACGCAACCACAGCTTTGTGACTCTGGCTACTCACGAGTGTTAGAGTACTTCAAGTGTCACTTGTTTCCATTCGCTGGCTTAAGTAAAATAGCACTTTGATTGAATTTGGGCCTGTACCTCTGTAGATTATAGTGAGGAGAAGCCTGTGTTCAGCTCTGATCAGACCCGTGGTTCGGTTTCCTCCGTCAGATTTTTCATCCCCAGTCTGGGGTCTGGGGACTGGACGGATATCCAGTGGTGCTCCAATGTGGTGAAACTCCCCCCCCCCCCCCCCCCCCACTTCTAGAGAGGGCTGTGCAGAGACCTTTTGGGGGGACAGATGCCCGGAGCGAGAAAAGGACAGACCAATCTAGAAAAACTGTTTTACAGAACCTTGTTATATACACCCAACAATAATACATTTTAAAAATGTCAAATCAAAGGGCCACACCGGGCAGCCGGAGCCCCCCCCCCCCCCCAGCCCCCCCCCCCCCCCCCCCCCCCCCCCCCCCCCCCCCCCCCCCCCCCCCCCCCCCTCCTTGCACACGCCTTTCCTAAAGATGACAGTTGATTGCACTGTGCCGCCTACCTTCAGAATTTGGAATACTGTACCGTTCCATACGTCTCTCTGTTTGCCTAAGCCTGCAGCTGCTAAAATTAACCTAAGAAATACCACTGCCCGCAAAACGAAACCGTCAAATAAACGGTGTCTTAAATTATAAAACGGGACTTGGGCTGCGCCACAACCACGCCGCCTTTTGACTAAAGGGGAAAAATCGTCAAACCAGTCCGGGAAAAGTTTCCTTCTTGGCTGCAAAGGGCGCAATTTGGGTAGAGCGTTGGCGTTTAAACAGTCTCACCTTCAAGGCATGTTAAAACTTTTCCTTGAACGAGTGAAGACGGTGCCAAATTTTCATGACACCTTTTTTTTTCGTCAGCACACCGTTTATTTTTAAATGGCGCGTAAAAAAAATCAACATTTCTGTCACTGTATGCCCTTGGATATATCACGATGACATTTTTCAGACAGTTCCAAATTACATGGTATCCCGAGTGTTTCAATGGTCGGTACTTATTAAATGTAGGATGTGTTCAGAGAGAGCGGCTTGAAATGTGACATTTCAAACGATGAGTGCGTTATTGCGCAGTAGAATGCTCTGTGTTAAATCAGCTCTTCATATAGTAGCGTATGAGCTTCATAGGGACCTTATGCACTCTGTAAGAGCTGGTTTAACATTGAACATTGTACTGTGTAGATTCTGAACATACAAGGGCAAAAAAAAAAAAAAAAACTTGAAGAAGTATTCTTATAATTATCCCTTGTGGCCCCAAATAAAAAAACTGTGTGTGATTATCCTAATTTCTGGTTTGCGGGTCCTGGGAAAGTGTTGAATGGCTTTGCTCTGGGGCAAAGATTTCAGAGGAACCTAGACGCTGTGCTTATTTTTTAAAAATAGCAACGTGTCTTCTTTCACTTCCAGAAGGGAAATTAGGCTCGAAGCTCTACCCGGTACCCAGCTATTTCTGCCATTATTGTTCATTTTAGGAATCAAAATAATAGTTTTTGACTCCCACTACCCTAAAATGCCCACTTACCACCTCTTTGATCACAGACACCCTCCTCTCTTGTGAATATTCTTAAGTGCAGGGTAATCTACCGTGTGCATTTTTTTTTTTTTTAAAGAACTAAGGGACTTTCCAGTTCTGTGTCAAAGTCAGAACAATTCCATGGGCTCTGACTGGCCAGGGGCCCTCAAAACGTAGTATAACACGGGATTCTCTGGGCTGGTGGGGCCCAAAGTGAGATCTTTTTGTGGGGCCCTAAAATCCCGAGTGTCGACCCTGCTGCCAAACGATTGTGATGTCATCTGATTGATAGGCAGGTGCGCCTATCCCAGGAGTGGCGGACGCCCTAAAGATGTGTCACCGATCTGTACGTTCAGCTCTACGTTCTGAGCGTCTGGTTACTATCTCTGTGCGTGTGTTCGAAACCGAAATGTTCCCCCTGTTTCTCGTCCTTCTTGTGGACATTCTGAAAGGGTCTTGGCCGAGCGTGGGGGTGTGCGATGAATGGAGCAGAGGAAACTGCGCTTACCGACCGGAAGCCTCCCGTTGTTTGGCGGTTGTGAGGGTGGAAGGAGCATCGGTGTTGCCCATCTGGTTGGTCTATAGAATCCCCGTTTACAGAATCATGAGTGCATTGTGTCCCGCCAGAGAATTTAACCTGTAAGCTTCAGGTCACAAACACCCCCCCCCCAGTTTTTGGCTGGACCACAACAGCGGGCCCAGCCCTACAAACGCGAATGCCTGTGACTGAGTGACTGAGTGACTGAGTGATGAAGTTACACCATTGGTCGGCCGAGTTATGGAGTTACACCATTGGTCAGCCGGTCCAGCCATATACTAGGTTTTGACCCGGTCTTGTTTAAACTAATAGAAGAGTCTGGTGGGGCTGTTTGTTTGGGCACCCATCAAACCCCCACCCCCACCCCCTGTTTCACCGGTCAGGAAAAGCCTATGTGTGCAACGCACAGGAAGGGCTCGTCTGATTTTGTGTTTTGAGCTGCTGTCTGTTCCCCTGTTGGCTTACACTGACTCGATAGGGCGAATGGCAGCTCTGCAGGTTGCTTCAAAAAGTGCTGATTGGATGGGACTTGATTTTGGTAACCAACCAGCACCTTTTCCAGGGTCCGTTAAGAAGGGCTGCTGGGTGAAATTCCCTGGCCCGGGACAGAATGACATTTCATTACACAGACCATTGCGCCCCCCAACCCCCCCTCCACCCCACCTCGGCCCTCAGTGCTGGCCCTGATGTTAAGAATCCTAATTCATTCCCAGCCTTTTCCACCTCTCTTTCATTCTCAGCCGTGATTGGGTCTCACTGTGATTTTTCATGTGGCCCTTGGCCCTAAACAAGGTCATGCCATTTTTGTTCAGGCGTGTTGGGACAACTGTCATCCCATCACCAGTATCGGTCTTTCTGCCCATCGCTGTCCGCCGCTAAGGCGATTTACACTGAGCGGCCTCTTCAGCTTTAACTCCCACGAAAAGATCTGTTACGAACTGGTTCAGTCCTGCATTTTAAATAGAGGCCTGTCGCTCTGTGAGGATTTGGTAACCCCCCTCCAAGTCTTTTATTTTGATGTGGTTCGGAGTCTGCCAGACTGTGTCTGTTCTTAAACTCTGAACTTTCTCTGTGCCGGGCCGCACTTGTTCCAGTGAAACACGGCCAATGAACTCCGGCCCTCTGTGATGCCACGTGGAGCATTCCTTTCATGTTAAGAGCGCGTTATATTTATTTCTTAATAGCCCCCGTATTGGGGCAGCTGGACGTATGATGGATTTTCTGTCTGCGTTAACTTATAAATACATCATAAATACAGTGAGCCGTAATGTAAATTACAGGCCTTCGGTCTTTGAGCGGCGCACACACGCCTAAATACTGCGGTTCCCTGGGGGGGGGGGGGGGGGGGGGGGGGGAGAGGGAGAGAGAAAGTGAGAGAGAGAGAGAGAGAGAGAACGACAGTGTGAGTGACAGGGAAGAGAGAGAGAGAGAGAGCGAGAGAGAGAGAGAGAGAGAGTGTTGGACGGCAGAAAACAAGGGCAAGATTCGTTTGAAGTTAATGTTTTGACTCATTTTTGGCTGGACTGCAACAGCGGGGCCAGCCCTATAAACGCAAATGTCTGTGACTGAGTGACTGAGTGAGTGATGAAGTTACACCATTCGTCGGACAGATGAAGTGTGTTAGGTCCAGCCATATGCTAGGTTTTGACCTGGTCTTGTTTTTGTGATTCCCTGCTGTCCCACGATGATGCCTCTGCCAACACTGTTCTCTGCTTTTGAGTCTCTCTCTCTACCCCTCTCTCTCACTTTCCTCTGCACTTTCTCACTTTCTCACTTTCTTGCTCTCTAACTCTTTCTCTCTCAAATTCAAATTCAAATTCAGAATGCTTTATTGGCATGAAATACATTTGTACATATTGCCAAAGCATACACACAGAAACAGGAATAGGCATACAAACAACATGAAATACAAACAACATTGTGTTAACGACAACAATGCAAACAACAGTGTGTTAATGGCCACAGTGAATAGGCTATATAATAATAATAATAATAATAATAATAATAATAATAATAATAATAATAATAATAATAATAATAATAATAATAATAATAATAATGTAGAAAAAAGAAAATGCAAAAAAAGAAATATTAATTAATTAATAATTAAAATAAATGTACTCATGGTGGTCAAACAGTGCCCTCAGATTCTGGCAGGCCAGGATGTACTTTGCTGCTAGTGGAACTGTTGGCCTTTCTCCTAGCAGGATTTGCATTTTTTCTCATTTGTTTGGGAAAGGAAGTCCTTTATAATTAGAGAAAATTTGTTGAAGTAATGTGTCCTAATTTCTGAATATTTTTCACAATGTTGGAGAAAGTGCATCTCTCTCTCACTTTCTCTCTCTGTCCCGCAACAGCACCACTGTGTTGGCACAATTGGAGCAGGTCGAGGGGAGGGTCAGGACGTAGGGTGGTGTGTCTCTCCAGCGTTTGTTAAAATTGGGTGAAAATGTTGAAAGAGGGAAAGAAAAGGAAAGAAAATAGAGAGGGATGGGACAGGCGGAGAGAAAGGGAAGTGTGTGACTGACGTTTTTATGACGGCGTCCGAGCCCTCCCTCACTTTTTCAGCTGTTTACTGTTCCCTGTTTACTGAGGCCTGTCATGGCATGTGTGTGTGTGTGTGTGTGTGTGTGTGGTGCTATGTGCCTGTGTACGTGTGTGTGTGTGTGTGTGTGCATGTGTGTGTGTGTGTGTGTGTGTGTGTGTGTGTGTGCCTGTGTACATGTTTTCGTCCTTTTTCTTTGAAAGCCAGCCATTTACTGTGTCTCTCTTGCTTTGTCAGGGTGAAGCCCCAGCTTGATTTACTGTGTCTGCGGGCATTTCATTACTGTGTGCTCTTGCCTTTACGAGGGCCAATTTACTTTACTGACATCAATTATAACTGATCTTTGCAGTGTGATCTTTGCAGAGCGTCACCTCACAGATAGCTCGTACGTTATGTCTCCGCCTAGTGGCCAAATTGTGAACAACGTCAGTTAGAAGTTTCAGTTCGCTTAACTTTTTTTTTCATTACTGAAAAAAAGAAAATGAATCTGATTTTTTCCCCTCGATGGTATCAGTATAATGTCATTTGTCAGGAATATATGGGATTATCATATTTAATATAATAATTCTGAGCAGGTAGTACTGAAAGGTCAAATGTCTATTGGCATGTTTCATGAGGTGGTATTGTTGCACTGATGACACATCTTTTTTAATTTTGTAAAAAATATGTAAATTATGAAACTTTGTTTTATGAAATAGTGGTACATATAGTGATATGTGTGGTAATAATATTAAATGATCGCAATTTGCTTTCAGGCATTATGGGTATCATAACCGGACTATGATGTGTGTGAGAGAGAGAGAATGCAAGAGAATGTGGGTGTGTGTGTGTGTGTGTGTGTGTGTGTATGTGTATGTGTGTGCGTGTGTGTGCGCATGTGCGTGCACGCGTGTGTGTGTGTGTGTGTGTGTGTGTGTGTGTGTTTCCTGGAGGAGAGTTTGCTGAGCAGCAAGCAGAGGCACAGACTCGGGGGGGGGGGGGCACACAATGTCCGCCATTCTTCAGGGGAATTCGATACCTGCCATCGCAGGTCAGAGTCTGGCCCGGCCTGGGCCCGCTCTGGTCTGCCGTTTCCTACCCCCCTTTGAGCTTCCGTAGCGTTGAAACGACACTCATCTAGTCCCCATCTATCCAAAATCTCTCCCCCCTCCCCCAAGTCAACCATCTGTCCTGCTCCTTGTCCCGCCCCTCCCCCCTACACCCCACCACAGCCAGACTCTCAGTATTAGTGAAGTCCCCATCTGAAAAAGTAATATAGGTCAAACGTCTGTTCAAAAAATACAAAAATACACATTCCCCCTCTGGGCCGAAATGTGCTTCTCTTATGAGTGAAAGGCACTGATTGTTGTTCCAGTCGCAGGCACGCGCAATACTTATTCACAGAAGTGCACAGAAGTAAAGATTCAAAGCCTCACATGCCAAAGCCCACTGGTCTCTTTGCCTAGGTTCTCTGGGTCCTGCGCAGTTTTGCTGTGCAGCTAACCTGGCGATATGCTACACAGCCAAGGTGGTGCACGTTTAGCTTGGGACACGGGTGATGTAGCACGGATTTCCGCACGGAACACAGCTGTGCTGTGCTCTGGAAGGCGTGAAATGCGTTGTTCGGATTCGGCTGTGCAAACTGTGGCAGCGTGCGAGAGAAGAGTCGTTTCCGGTGTATTTCGGTGTTGGCTTTCGCAAAAAGCCACATTATTAGCGCGTTTAAGACTTGCTCAGGATCTCGGGGGATTGTGTGGGGCTCTTAACAAACCACCTGAGATTAAAAATGATTCCCAGGAGCAACGTCTTAGGAAACCTCAGACAAGAAACGGACAGCCGTGAACTACTGAGAGTCAGACACAGCCATCCCTCATCCATCCATCATCCCCCTACATCTATCCCCCTCATCCATCCATCCCCCCATCCACTCCCTCATCCATCCATTCCTTATCCATCCACCTACATCTATCCCCCTCCTCCTGCCATCCCCTCATCCATTCATCCCTCGTCCATCTCTCATCTATCCCCCATCCGTCCCCATTCCATCCATCCCCATCCACTCCCTCATCCATTCATCCCTCGTCCATCCAGAACATCCACACCTTGCATTCATCCCTCCCTTGTCCATCTGTTCCTGATCTATTCTTCCCTCATTCACCCCCTCCATCCATCCCCCAAGATCCATCATGACCTGTTTTGTCCTTGGCCACACCCCTTTATGAATATTCATGCTGCGCACGCATCAAATTAAAACGTTTCTGCTTGAAAACGATCCCTTTCGCTGAACTGTCTCAGTTAAGGACACAGAGACAGCCATCTGGCTGGTCTAGAGAATCTTTGCCTTCAGGCCCTTAATCTGCACCAAGGTGTAGACACGCCTTTGTTTTTTTTTTTATTTGTTTTTGTTTTCTCTCTTATTTGGTCTGTCAGCAGTTGTAGAAAGACAGCACCTCTTGGGAACCGGTCGGCACCGGTCTCCGTGGGGACGGAACGGGCTAATGACAGACTCCTTCCTGTCCGGCGCTGAGTAATGACACGGTTGGCTGCCGTAGATTTTGGGGTTTGTGGTTTTCACGGTGTGGTCTGATGGCTGTGTTCTCTTGTTAAGTGCAGGGCTCCCTCGAAGGACTGTGGCATTACTGATGCCTGTACGCAAGCATATAGGAGCTTCACAGACCCCTCCATTTTGATTATTATGTGGTAGATAAGTATGGAAGTATGGTCCCTTATCTGCAAGTCCATTGGAAAATCTTGGTTGCAGATTTTTTATTTTTTTTTAATTAAATGATAAATTTTTGGTATGAAAAAAATGAAATGGGATGTAGCGCAGTGAGGCTTTGACAAACCCCAAAATGGGTTCATGATGTACCATCAGTGACTGTGCGGTTTTAACCAATCACAGTAATTTGCCATGGAGAACAAAGACTTTTAATTGGTCACACATTGTTAGCTCCACCCACCACGGTAGTGGTTCTCATGTTCGGTCCTAGGGGACCGTTGTGTAGGCTGGTTTAAATTCCAACTAATATCTTGCTCAGTTAAGGTTGTTGAACACATTTTTCTTTTATAATTTTGTCCTTAAACTTGTTTTAAAAGCAAGTATGGAGGTTTGGCTTTGCCTAGGAATTATTCATTATTTACCAAATGGTTAGTGTTAGTGGCCAGGTGTCCACACTTCATCATCAACTGAACTTTTTAAACCTCTCTTTATGTAATTGTTTGCAGTGTGAATATGGGACTTTTATTGTTCATGGCATAATCCCTCTGAACACGAAAAGCACCTAATTAAGAAAAATTAAAATCCTGGGACTGCAGTTGTGGTTGGAGCAAAAACCAGCACACACAGAGGTCCCCTAGGCCCAAACCTGAGAACCATTGCATTGCGGGATTTCCTGTCACTTTCCTGCCGTTTATTTTAAATCCAGCTCAAACCAGATCACTCTGGTATCAGTCAGATAAAACTCTCTTTGTCTCTCAGACAGTAACCGTTAAATGTCTGAGAGCGTAAAAATCCTCACAGATCACAGCCTTTCTGGGCTGAATTCACATTCCTGCCTGGTTTTATTCATGCTGAACCCGTCCTGGAGGGCCGCAGTTTCTGCTGGCTTTTTTTTTGTGCTTTGCTTTAAATCCGTAAGCAAATTTAGGCCTTGGTAACAATGTGTGAGGAGTCTTTAGCCAATCAGTGACATAAATGAAGAACTTACTGTGAGTGCAGGAACACATCAAAAACTTGTGGATGCAGTGGCCGTCCAGGATTTGAGTTTGAGATCCCTGATGTTGATTAAAGGGTTGTAAAGGGCTACAGTAGCAGAAGGGTATGTTACTGCTAAACCTCGACTGAACACCTACACCCCCAAAGAGGAACTACGGTGTTACCCATCTGAGTTGGAGCGCAGGGAAGAAGTCGATCGATGCTGCCTGTGTCAGAACACACCAGCAACTCTGTGTGGTTTAGACAGCAAGCCTGACCTGTGTGCTGTTGTATTAACTATTCTTTCTCTTTCTCTGCCTCGTACCTCTTTCTCTCTCTCTGTCTGTCCTCCCTCCCTCTCTCTCTCTCTCCCTCTCTATCTCTGTCTCCCCCCCTCTTTCTCTCTCTCTCCCTCTTTCTCTTTCTCTCTCCCCCCCTCTCTCCCTCTCTCTCCCTCTCTCTCTCCGTCTGCCCCCCCCCCCCCCCAGACCCAGTGGATGTGCTGCGGGCGCTGCAGCTGCCCTCTCTCCCTGAGGGGGTACGGAAGGTTCCGGGCTTCTGCACCTCCCGCCGTTCTGGCTCCGCTGACCAGGCCTACCGCATCACCAAGAAGGCCCAGATCTCCGCCCCCACCAAGCAGCTCTTTCCAGGTACGCGGTTCCCCTGCGGGCCGTCCAGCCCAACTCAGCGCTCAGCCCCCTGTCGTGACATGCCACTCCTGTCACAGCTCCACCCACGACATGCCACTCCTGTCACAACTCCACCCACGACATGCCACTCCTGTCACAACTCCACCCACGACATGCCACTCCTGTCACAACTCCACCCACGACATGCCACTCCTGTCACAACTCCACCCACGACATGCAGCACAACTCCACCCACGCAAGCCACTTCACTCCACCCACGACATCATGTCACAACCCACCCACGACATGTATTCCTGCGGTCCCTGTCACAACATGTTCTCTCTCCCGTCACAACTGCTGTCACAACATGATACTTCCTGCCACAGCTCCCGTCACAAGATGCAGCTTCCTGACACAAATTCTGCTTACCTGTCATGACTCACGTCACAACATGTAGCTTCCTGTCACAACTGCTGTCGCAGCATGATGCTTCTTATCACGACTTCTGCTTCCTCTCACAAATCCTGTCACAATATGCAGCTTCCTGTCACAACTATGGTTCCAATAGGATTCCCGTCACAACTCATATCGCAATGTTGTTCTGTCTCACAGTATGCTACCAGGTGTCACAGCACACATCCTCCATCTCAGCACATCACTGCATAATTACATATTGCTGTGTGTAACAGAATTCGGGAGAAATATATTGTGACTCCTGTCACAATATGTTGCCCCAGAATTCTGACATGTCCTGCTACATGCCACCACCCTGTAACACATCGTCCCTTGTCTCAGCACATGGATTCTGTCTACAAGAGGTCTCTCTCTCTCATGGCACACAGCCTCATGACAACGTTGTCACAATGTGATACTAAACTGTCTGCTCGGCACTCAAGAGATACAGTTAACTTGCAGGTTTAAGATTAAAGTGCCTCGCTGTGGAAATTAGTCATACCCATGTACTGCCTGTAGGGGGCAGTGTCGGTTTCTTCCCTGGAGTCTCAATCTAATGCTTTCTCACACTACTCTTCCATACCCTTATCGTACTCTTCACTCCACCTTCTGCCAATCAGCTTATAGCATTAACATATCACATGTATCACGTCAACAGTAGTTACGCTTTCTAAAGGAATCTCTTCTGACTGATTAATGATGCACCTAACACACGAAATAAGAACACAAATAAAAGAAACTGAAATTCACGTGAAAACATGATCAAAAGCGTACTATGCAGGATTTTTATCCTTGCTGTGGTCCTGTGTTTGCAATCAAAGAGTTCTCCTCAACCCCACCCACTCACCTCCATTTTTATATTTTATGTGCTTTTCTTATGCCATTTTTATTTTTATACACCTGTGTTTTTGATAGCTGTCACCATTGAGGAAAAGCAATTCCAAGGTTGACTGGTTTTTGAATGAGTCCCAAGGTAACTCCTGCATAGTATGCTGTTAGGTAACAGGAAAATATGGACAGACAGACAGACTTCAAATTCAAAATCATGGGGAAACATGATCGAGCAGCATGGTACACTCTCAGAAGGGTACAGTGGATGTACATTCTTGTTAAGGAACAAATGTACCCTTAAAGTCGAATTATATTCAATTTTTACTAATAATTGGTACTTTTCAGAAGAAAAAAAGTGCAGATTAATTATGTATCACTGGCTAGGGGAGTACAAAAGGTACAAATGAGTTACGTAGTGCTGTCTGGGGGTCCACCTTTGTGTCCACCTCTGGGGTCCCACCCCTGTGAGAGGCGTTGGTACCCTTTAGGCCCCTCAGGCATGCCTTTCTTTCTGAAAGTGTGGAACACACAGGACCGTTCGGCGGTTAAAATCGCTGCGCGTTGAGTCCGAGCTGCCGTGTCCCCCCCCCCCCCCCCCGCCCCAGGTCGGTTCCCGGAGAACTTCTCCATCATGGCGCTGGTGAGGGCTCAGGCGGGGCTGCAGGCCTTCCTGCTGTCCGTCTACAGCGAGCAGGGCGTGCAGCAGCTGGGCGTGGAGCTCGGCCGCTCCCCCGTCTTCCTGTACGAGGACCAGACCGGCAAGCCCGCCCCCGAGGACTACCCGCTCTTCAGGGGCATCAACCTGGCCGACGGCAAGTCAGTAACACCCCTGCCCTGCCCCCAACCCCGCCCCTATCCCCACCTTCAACCCCGCCCCCATCCCTGCCCCATCTCGCCCCTATCCCCGCCCCCATCCCCGCCCCATCCCCGCCCTCAGCCCCGCCCCCAACCCAACCCCCTATCTCCACCTTCATATCCCCGCCCCCATTCCGCCCCTATCCCCGCCCTCTCCCCGTCCCCATCCCCACCCCCATCCCCACCCTCTGCCCCGCCCCTATCCCTGCCCTCAATCCCACCCCCAGCCCACTCCCATCCCCGGCCTCAACCCCACTGTGACCACGCCTACTCTTTTCCTCCTCTTTGCCTACTCTCGCTCTTCCTCTCCCTCACTCCCTCTCTCTCTTTCTATCCTTTTCTTCATCCCCCACCGCGTTGCACCAAACCGCCGCTGTTCCTCCTCCCGTCCTGCAGGTGGCACCGCGTGGCCATCTCGGTGCAGAAGAAGAACGTCACCCTGCTGCTGGACTGTAAGAAGCGCATGACCCGGCCCCTGCCCCGCAGCGAGCGCCCCACGGTGGACACCAAGGGCATCACCGTCTTCGGGGCGCGCATCCTGGACGAGGAGGTGTTCCAGGTCAGAGACTCCGGAAGGTTCCGTCGCCCCCCCCCGGAAGACACCGGCCTGATAACAAACTGCTCTCTACAGACTCAGTGTCTGTAATTCACACTCTGACTCAGGAGTTATACGTTTATGACTGAGGTATTTAAGAGTTTGCGTGCGTCTGTGTGTTTTCGTCGTTCTCAGGGAGACATCCAACAGCTGCTGATCGCGTCCAACCCCCAGGCCGCGTTCGACTTCTGTGAGCACTACAGCCCGGACTGTGACTCCCCCCTGCCCAGGACTCAGGCCCAGGACCCAAACACCTACGTGAGTGACAGGGTCACGACTGTGACTCGCCCTGTAAAACACAGCAGCACTGGAGCGCTGTGTATGTAACACAGCCGAGTGTCCCACACACACATACGCACACACACACACAGCGCTGTGTAAACACAGCCGAGTGTCCCACACACACGTACGCATTACACACACATGCGCACACACACAGCGCTGTGTATGTAATACATCTGAGTGTCTCACACACACATACACGCGTGTACACGCACACACACACACATACACATACACTCATTATACACACACACTATACACATATACAAACACACACACACACTATACACATACACGCATTACACACACACACACACACACACACACACGCACATACACGCGTATACACATACACTCATTATACACACGCGCGCACACACACATACACATGTATACATACACACTATACACGTACACACATTATACACACACACTATACACATACACTCATTATACACACACACTATACACATACACGCATACGCATTATACACACACATGCACACACACACACACAACGCTGCGTATGTAACACAACCATGTGCCTCACACACACATACACGCGTATACACACACCACACGCACGCACTTACACCCTTCTGCAAGCAGTCCCCTCCTCAACCAACACAAGTAATGACAACAGCCATCAAGGACCTATGACTCCGCCCCCTACACCTCCAGGAGGGCCAATCAGAGTAAGCCATCAAAGTACAGCTCCTGTCCTGATGCACCACTGAGTTTGTATCAGTCCATGCTCTCTCTGTCACTCTCACTCTCTCTCATCCTCTGGACAAACTATCAGAAAAAAACATGTCTAATGTCAGAGCCTTCCCAGCCAATAGAATTAGACCAGGGTCAGTGACATCATCCCTCAGCTTCCTATACATTGCATTTACATTTATGTCTCCATGACAACACAGTCAGCACTAAGCAACAACGGCCAACTGACAAAGAAGGCCTTAGATATCCCAGGATGCATCAGGTAAATTTTATGATAGTGGGGGAGAGAGAGACAAGAGAAACACTGGGGAGAAATGGTGATACAGACTATCTGCTTACTCTTTCAGCATCGCCTTTTTAAATTTTATTTGTTTTACTTTTCGCTCTGTTCTATCCTTTTTTTACTATCATGTTTCTGTCATGTTCCAGACTGAGGGATTAGGGAGATGCACAGAAGCAGCACTCTCAAAAACAAAACAAAACAAAACAAAACAAATCAAAAAACTGAAAACGTACACAGAGGCAGAAATTGTTAAATTGACAGAATAAGCTGTATTTTAACAGAAGCTACTCCTCACAAAAGTCTGTGAATAATTAAATAATTCAGAAATATTGCTGTGAATATAAATGCCATTATATGTCAGTGCACTAACACCACAGAGGCCTCGACAGCCTAAAGACGTACAGACACAGGGAAAAAGCAAAGTTTAATCTCAGTGGAGAAATAGATACTGAGGGCAGTTAGAGATACTGGGGTCAAAAAGTACATTTAATCTCTACATTTACCCATGATGCATTTCACCTCACTGGGCAGTTTGGTACCCTATTGCAGCTTTGATCATTAGACAAGAGTACCATCTTAGTATTTCGGTTTTTCTTTGGGGGGGGGGGGGGGGGGGGTATCTCTTTGATGGTTTTTCCAAAAAAAAGGGAAAAAAAAGTGGATCATATTCATAAAGCATTTGCAAAATTTCTGTTTGCTTTATGTTATTATATTTATGTTAAAATATACTATTCCTTATGCTGTCATTTGCTGGGCATTTTAGCCCTTTACGGGTAAGATCCCAAATGTGTGACCAACCGCTGATGTCACAATCACTACTGCTAATTGAAAGCAACTGTGTTCTAGAACAGTGACTGAAATTCGGGGGAAAAACATTCCAAAAAACCTAGACTTCAAAGGGTTAAATGTTAACTGAACTAATTATAAAGACAGAGTAAGAAAGACTGATAGAGAGAAAAACAGATCATTCAAATAATTACATCTTTTGTGCTCTGCAGGAGAACTGTACATTTGAATGGAAGTAAGGCAAATGTAGCTTATTGTTATCATAAGACAGTAGGAATGGTTCTTGGATATGATCCATGGATTTTATCACAGCTGCTAAAGAATAGCATCAAATGACCCTGGAAATGTCCCGGTGTCGTTCTCTGGTCACCCTGTGTATCAGCCCGCCATGTGAAGCTCCAAATTGAACATTTAATACACGTTCGGGATTACGCCATTTCCCAAAGATCCTCTGCAGTTCAAAATGATCATGTCATTAAGGGTAATTTTTTTAAAGCCACATCTCTCTCCCTTCACTGGTTCGATACAACACGTTTTCATGCTGATGCTATTAAAGGGATGAATACGAATCCGTGTGGTTTTTATTCATTGTCTATTTTATTCATTAAGGTGCTTTGGGTGCATTTCCCATTAACCGCCAGCAGAGGGAGCGCCTCGGGTGTGCTAATCGGCACGCCTTCTCTTAATGAATAAAAAATCTGCGCTTTTTCGTTTTTTGGGGGGGATGGGGGGGGGGGTGCTTTTGCCATTGCTATTGCGGTAAATTCTGCTTTCGTCTCCACTTTGTTCTCTTTCCCAAACCTGCCCCCCTACACCCATTTCCTCCACCTGCCTGAACAACCCCCCCCCCCTTTTCCCATCACCCCATCCTGCTCTACATACCCCCCCCCCACCTTTCTCACAGTACTTTGATGAGGAACAAGATGACTATGAATATCCTTATTATTACGAAGACACAACTGGCAACCCCTCCTCCCCAAACACCTCCCCCTCCCCCACCGCAGGGAACCCCACTGAGCAGGTAACGAGGGAGCGGGAGAAGGGAGGAACTGAGGAGGGAGGGAGAGAGAGAAAGAGAGAGAGAGAGTGAGACAATGAGAGGGCTCTATCGCAGTTGGAGGTCTAAGACAAGGCCTGAATGTTGCATTGTGGGTCGTATTGCCCGCAGGTGAAGGGATAATGGGAGGTAGCACGGCAGGTCTCTCTCTTTCTCTCCAAACCCTCCCTCTCTCTTTGACCTCCTCATGTTCTCCCTTTTCCTGTTTTCAGGGGCAAAAATCGCCAAAACCCTCCCCCCCGCCCCGCCCCGCCCCGCCCAAAAACCTCTCACCACACTGACTCCGCCTCACTCGTCAGGTCACGATAACGGCACGTCGATGTCGATGTCACGCGTGCGCCTCACATGAATGTCATTGTGTGTGCGTGTGCACATGCGCGTGCGTGTGCGTGTGCACGTGCGTGTGCACGTGCGTGCGTGCGCGTGTGTGTGTGTGTGTGTGTATGTGTGTGATCTGTCAGTGCACAGTGGGCCCAAATTTCTCTGTGTGTCAGTGACACTGCCTCTCCAGCTCCACACACTGACACTGTCCAGCAGCTGCCAGGACCTCCTGTAAAACAGTAGGGGTGGGGCATGTTCACGTGTGTGTGTGCACGTTTGCAGGTCAGCGTGCAGGTATGTATACGTGTTTACGTACATGTACATGTACAGGTGTGTGTACAGGGGAGTGCATGTGTGTGTGTGTGTGTGTGTGTGTGTGTGCAGGTGTGTCTCTCTGTTTTTGTGCTTCGTTTCTGCTGTTTTATACGGTTCACCTGTCCGTCTGTCCAAACATCCACCTGTAATCATTGTCCTCACCTGCATGTCTCTCTTTCTCTGGGCTCAGTTTAAGTGTGTCTCTGTCTCAGAGCTCAGTTTAAGTGTGTCTCTCTGTCTCAGGGCTCAGTTTAAGTGTGTCTCTCTGTCTCAGAGCTCAGTTTAAGTGTGTCTCTCTGTCTCAGTTTAAGTGTGTCTCTCTGTCTCAGAGCTCAGTTTAAGTGTGTCTCTCTGTCTCAGAGCTCAGTTTAAGTGTGTCTCTCTGTCTCAGAGCTCAGTTTAAGTGTGTCTCTCTGTCTCAGAGCTCAGTTTAAGTGTGTCTCTCTGTCTCAGAGCTCAGTTTAAGTGTGTCTCTCTGTCTCAGGGCTCAGTTTAAGTGTGTCTCTCTGTCTCAGAGCTCAGTTTAAGTGTGTCTCTCTGTCTCAGTTTAAGTGTGTCTCTCTGTCTCAGAGCTCAGTTTAAGTGTGTCTCTCTGTCTCAGAGCTCAGTTTAAGTGTGTCTCACTGTCTTAGAGCTCAGTTTAAGTGTGTCTCTCTGTCTCAGAGCTCAGTTTGTGTGTCTCTCTGTCTTAGAGCTCAGTTTAAGTGTGTCTCTCTGTCTCAGAGCTCAGTTTAAGTGTGTCTCTCTGTCTCAGGGCTCAGTTTAAGTGTTGTCTCTCTGTCTCAGAGCTCAGTTTAAGTGTGTCTCTCTGTCTCAGAGCTCAGTTTAAGTGTGTCTCTCTGTCTCAGAGCTCAGTTTAAGTGTGTCTCTCTGTCTTAGAGCTCAGTTTAAGTGTGTCTCTCTGTCTCAGTTTAAGTGTGTCTCTCTGTCTCAGAGCTCAGTTTAAGTGTGTCTCTCTGTCTCAGAGCTCAGTTTAAGTGTGTCTCTCTGTCTCAGGGCTCAGTTTAAGTGTGTCTCTCTGTCTCAGAGCTCAGTTTAAGTGTGTCTCTCTGTCTCAGAGCTCAGTTTAAGTGTGTCTCTCTGTCTCAGAGCTCAGTTTAAGTGTGTCTCTCTGTCTTAGAGCTCAGTTTAAGTGTGTCTCTCTGTCTCAGTTTAAGTGTGTCTCTCTGTCTTAGAGCTCAGTTTAAGTGTGTCTCTCTGTCTCAGTTTAAGTGTGTCTCTCTCCCTCAGAGCTCAGTTTAAGTGTGTCTCTCTGTCTCAGAGCTCAGTTTAAGTGTCTCTCTGTCTCAGTTTAAGTGTGTCTCTCTCCCTCAGAGCTCAGTTTAAGTGTGTCTCTCTGTCTCAGAGCTCAGTTTAAGTGTGTCTCTCTCCCTCAGGGCTCAGTTTAAGTGTGTCTCTCTGTCTCAGGGCTCAGTTTAAGTGTGTCTCTCTGTCTCAGAGCTCAGTTTAAGTGTGTCTCTCTGTCTCAGTTTAAGTGTGTCTCTCTGTCTCAGTTTAAATGTGTCTCTCTGTCTCAGGGCTCAGTTTAAGTGTGTCTCTCTGTCTCAGAGCTCAGTTTAAGTGTCTCTCTGTCTCAGGGCTCAGTGTGTCTCTCTGTCTCAGGGCTAAGCATGTCTCTCTGTCTCACGGCGCAGCTGGACAGCTCAGTGCACACCTGGTTGTACGGCAGTGTCACTGGCATCAGTTTTGGACCCCGGGGCACCAGGCGTTACCGCCAAACTCGCGGGCTTACTGGGTTTTAATAAACAAGCATTTGCTGCTTTTTAAAAATAATAATAATCATCATAATAATAATAATAATGAATAATAAAGAGGATGGCATTACTGGAGAGAGCAGCAGAGCTTCGCCATGGCAACACGGGCAGCGGGCATGCGGCAAGGCCTACAGAAATTCCAGACCCATCGAGATTCCGGAACTATTCCAGACATAATGTGCTTGGTTTCGGAAATAAATTATTCAACCTGGGGACACTCCAAATTCTAATGCCTCTAAGCCGCAAGCATGGCCCCAGGGCTGCTCCGCTTTCACTATTGTTTTGATAACTAAATAAAGCGAAATCTAGAAGTGTGTTGTATCCAGTAATGCCAGAGTGAACTGAAAAATTAATACCAAGCCTAAGCCATCTCAATGTCACTGTGTTTCATAAACATCCACCCATGTCTTTGTCTCTCCCTCCATCTCTCCATCCCCAACCGCTTTAAACCCTTCCAATTCCTCATTTCTCCCTCTCTCTCCATCACCCTCCCTTTCTATCACCCTCTCACTCTCTCTTTCTCTCTCCCACCACACTTTTTCCATCCTTGCAATTTACAAACCGCCACACAACACCACAACAAACACGTACAGCAGAAGAGCAAAGCTGCCGGTGAAAAAACGGAAACTCCAGAGCCCACCGTGGCTAAGGCCAAACCAGCAGTGGCCAAGCCAACGGCAAAGCCGACACCCAAATCCAAGCCCGCCGCTGCCGCCGCCGCCACGAACGGCAATGAGAAAAGCACCAATGGAAAAAATGGTGACGTGAAACCGGCCAATGGCAAAGCCGAGGCCAAAAAACCCCTAGTTGTCAAAAACGGTGATCCAAAGCCGGCCAATGGGAAAACCGAAGTTAAAAAACCTATAGTTGTCAAAAAAGAGCCAAAACCAGCCAATGGCAAAACTGAAGCTAAAAAAACTATCGTTGTCAAAAAAGAGCCAAAACCAGCCAATGGCAAAACTGAAGCTAAAACACCCTTAGTTGTTAAAAACGGTGAAACGAAACCAACCAATGGCAAAACCGAAGTTAAAAAACCACTGGTTGTCAAAAATGGTGATCCTAAACCAACCAATGGCAAAACCGAAGCTAAAACACCCCTAGTTGTTAAAAACGGTGAAACGAAACCAACCAATGGCAAAACCGAAGTTAAAAAACCACTGGTTGTCAAAAATGGTGAGCCTAAACCAACCAACGGCAAAACCACCGCTCAGAAACCTGTAGTTGTGAAAAACGGAGACCCAAAACCAGTCAATGGCAAAAACGGCGACCAGAAAGCCGCCAACGGCAAAAACGGTGACAACAAAACTGCAGCCGCCAAAATTGGCGATCAGAAAAAGGGCGGCAAGATAGAGAAGGAGGCGCCAAAGAAACCCGGGCCGACCCCAGTGGCGGCAACGACAGCCCCAGCACTACCCGCGACTGCCGCCCCGGCACCGGCGGTAACCGTGGCGCCGGTTCCCGCGGCAACCGCCAAAGCTACCAAAAAGCCTAAGAAAGCGCCCACCCCGGCGGCGACCGCTGCCCCCATCCCGGCGGCGACCCCGGCGCCCCTCCCAGCTGCCACCGTCCTGCCGGTTCCCATGGCAACCGCCAAAGTCTCTAAAAAAATCCTCTCCCTCAAGGACGTGCTTAAGAAAGAGGCGACGTCAGCACCGACGGCAGCGCCAACGCAAGCTCCCACCCCAGCACCGACCCCGACGCCAGCTCCCAAAAAGCCTGCCATAGTCGCCAAAGTAGAAAAGCCTAAAATGCCGTAGAGAGCAAGGCATCGAGCGGCAAAGCAACAGCCAAGTCGGATTCCAAGGCCGTGAGCCAATCGGTGACCAAATCCATGAGCCAATCGGCGACCAAATCCGTGAGCCAATCGGTGACCAAATCCGTGAGCCAATCGGCGACCAAATCCGTGAGCCAATCGGTGACCAAATCCGTGATCAAGTCTGCTTTCGTGAGCAAAAACCTGCCCCCCTTCGGCAAGTCTGTCATCAGCGGCACCATTGCCTCCATACCTGCCCCGGCAAAACCGAAGAAGTCGGCGGGAAACGGTTATCAACAGGTACAAACGAAGGGCCCGGGGGTGGCTGCCCGACGCCTGCCTCTTCAGCCAGCTGTTCTGCTTACAGGACCACTCTCCATCCAGGTTTTCCGCCACAGCCCACTCCCGAGCGCTCGTCAAGCTGTGGGCGCACAGTTAGCCTTAGCTCTTTTATTCCATGTCCGTTCCGTCCCTGGTTTCTGAATTTTAAAAAGTACAACTGAGACATTTCATTGACAGTTCTGACGCGAACTTTGAGACATCACTCAAATTTCCGGGAGCTAATTGTGGATATTTTTTGTCACGGTCCAAAAAAAAAAAAATTTAAAAGATGAGAACTCTGAGAATTCTACGAGTTCGGGTTCACTAGAGGCGCCATTGTGGGTTTTTTGTTTGTTTGTTTTGTTTTTTTTGGACCACTCTATTTTGGTTTCGCTTAGCAACTATTGCAGCTGTTCAAAGGCTCGTGTGGAAACGCGGGCGGACAAAAATACTTAAAAAATAATTATAAGCTCAAGTGAAAAAATAAATAATAAATCTGCTACAGTGGGGAGAAAAAACCTGGATTGTGAGGAGGTGCTCGGAACCAATGTTGGCACGTACATATCTGGATCACATCCACCCTTTAATATATCATACATTCTTTATGCTGAGAAATGCTATGATATAGCGGTGTGACAGACGGTCACGAGCGCCGCGTCTACACTGCCTCTACGCAGCCACTCTGTTTCTCACAGACTTCCCCTTTTTTATCTTCTGAAGCTGGAAAATGTTTTAGCGTCTCTCCTAATCTTAGAATATAGTGAATGGTGCAAGGACTTCTGAGGCCGAGCAGTGGATTCAGCATGAAAAACCAAATCCAGACTACAGTACGTGCATGCGCGTTTCCTCCCCTTCGCTTCATTTCGTGACAGTAGAAAAAAAACTGCATTCAAAGAAAAAAAACTCAACGGTCACAACGGTCAACGATACTTCCACACTGACTGTCCTTTACATTGTTTCTTTTTTTCTGTCCTCTTAAATATCTCTCATGTTGATCATATTTGTCATAAATATGAGCACGGCAGTCTCACAGAATGGGACGATACTCGGCCTGCGGGACAGACAGTTATGAATCCGCCGTCATCGTGCGCGCAAAGCCTTGCATTTTGCGCGTTCAAGTGTCTGACTAAAACGCAATGCGGGTCCCGCTCCGAAATGTCCACCTGTAATTTATTTATTTCATCGCCTGGTGGCCTTGCAGATGTTTAACTGACTCTGCTCCCGTGAGCGCAGTGCACATTAGAATGAGGAGCGAAAGGTGAGTATGTTCATGTGTCCCCTCCCGTCTTTGATTCGCTTCGACTTACGTTGAGGTAATCATCAAAGACGAGTAGAACTTAATTCTGTGAGGCTGTCGTCTATTTGTCTGCCTGTCTGGTTGTTACATCAATCGCTTGGTTCGCTGCCTTCGGTTAAGTTCCTCGGTGCTTAACAGAAGACACGAAACTAAACATGTACTTGTCGCCTCCAACCAATATTTATGAAGGGTAACGATGATGGTCGTCGACCCGTTCATCATTCTAGCTGTAATGGGCAGTGCAAGCGACCTTTCGAAAAACAATATTAATCAAATAAAAGTCGGAAGAGCCAGCTTGACCTCCCTGTCATTCAAATCATGGCATTGTGGCTTTAATAATAAATTTTAAAAAAAACTAAACACAAAAAAACGAACTTACACGCAAAAAAACGCCGAATTGAACTTTCAATTCCAGATGCGTGCGTTTTTCCACAGTCAGAACTGCCACAGAGCAAAGGAATTGTAGCTGGAGCTAACAACCTTGTGAAAATCCTCACTTTCACCTTAAAAAAGGTTTTTGATACCAGCTTAATTTCTCTGTTCATAAACTGGTGGAAAAGCACCAGCTCTTAACTGGCAAAAAAATTTATTTTAAAAATAATAATATAATATTTATTCTCTGTATATATTCTGTTTCACCTCTTTGCCTATAACGTATTAATAACAATAATCCTGACTTGCTTTAAACTAACCGCTCTCTCTCCCTCAAATTTGCCTGCCTCCACCTTGACCCCGCCCACCTCTCCTCGGCCCTGACCTATCAGGACATAGATCCGGCCCAAAGTGAGGCTGGCCCCACCCCCACAGAGGCGGATTATTATTACACCTTAGAGGAGGAGAAGTTCCACCCAGAGAGTGAGGTGATTGGACGTGAGCCAGCCACGCCCCAGGTAACCTTACACGGGACCAATCAGGAAAAAGGCCTTGAACAATCAATCAATCTACCTGTGATTGGTGGGTTGTTCATAGGTTACGTTTAAATGGAAAATACCCGAACACATTTTACTTGTTTAATTAAAGGCAAAATTAGGTCAACTAGGTAAAATCAGCCTCTGTAATCATTGAGTGACGTGGGTAATCTGTTTTTTTCCTTATTATTTTTTGATCAGTTATTAACTATGCTATCTCCCATTGCCATGACATATGAATACATTGCAAAAAATTAATTTTCCCCCTGAAATTTTGAAACAAGACTACATGAGATACATTTTTTCTTATGTTCTCTTATTACAAAACAAATGTTCTTATGTAACTATAGTTTTTTTTCTTTGCCAGAATATTTTCTCCTGTTCTTCTTTTCAAGAGTGCTGTCTTCGTTCAAATACATCTCTTAAAACAAGAATGGGACAAATATTGTGGCAGGAAAGAACTATTACAGTTAATTTTACGTAAACATAAGGAGGGTTTCGTGCTTTTCCTCACAATAAGAAAACACTTTGAGAAAAAATGAATCCCATACAGTCTTGTTTTAGCACTAATATCCCAAGGAAAACATCCAAACATAATTAAGAAAATTATATTTTGCAGTGTATCTGCAACACAACTGACGGAACTTGTGTTGTATTTCCCCTCTCCATTTCCAGATGATCTGAGAAATGGACTAAATTCCTCACAATGTGGAATAAACACCTAATCTGGATATAACATTAATTAATAATTGCAGTAGTGGTAACACTTAGCATCATCATCATCATCATCACCATCACCATCACCATCACGCATTATGAATGCCTTCGTCTGAGAGACAATGAGAATTCATAGCGAGTTTTTCACAAACATGTTAACTGTTCATTTTATCATTCCTACACACACCGCAGGAGTTATGATTGAAGTAATAGGTTATTTCATAATTTTATTAAACTTCTGGATTTAAGGTAAGATTTCACACACACACATATATATATATATATATATATATATATATATATATATATATATATATATATATGGTTTGACAATTTAGTGACATAATTAAATGACTTTCTGGGGTGAGCTGTGAACAAAATCCTTTGGACTCAGGGTTATCTGTAAGTGATGTACTTTTTTTTTGCTAACCATTTCATGGTTTGCTATTTCAGTAAGGTGCAGGTCTTGTGTTCCCTCAAGTTAAGAAAAATGAGCATATCAGCCAAGTCCTGTAGGCCTGTGTTTAAAATTAGCGTTTGGTAAGTTACGAATGAAAACAGTGCTCATTTAGGCGTTTCTATTTCCCCAAAGCAAAGGGCCACGTCACGAGCTTGGATGTGTGTTTGTGCCGTGTGTGTGTGTGTGTGTATGGCCAGGTCTAGCTACTGCACCCTGGGAATGTGTATTTCCCCCCTGCAAGAACAGCCAGGAGATGCTTTCACGGAATTAACTGCATAAAATCACGATCATATGTGATTAGAATGTCCTTATCTGAGCATTCTAATGCTGATGTAACCACCACTACTGGTGATTGATTGAAATCAGTGGAGTTCTAGAACATTGTTTTACAGTATCCAGAGCAGGGTTCTGAGAGAAAATGCAGTGTTATACTGCAGCTCTTTCCTCTGCTGTAGATGGTCCCCTTATTCAAATATATGCTTTGATATCAATATGAATCCACTCCATTTACAGACTGACATGAAGTTAGGGTACCAAAGCAACAACATGTTTATAACATTGTTCTGGATATTGTTTCCTTACAAAAAAGTAGGCTTATTAACATGTAATGAAATACACATAGCACCTCACACACTACACATACACACACACACACACACACACACACACAGATACGCACGCGCACACAAATACGCACACACACACACGCATGCACAGAGACACACACACACATACACTCACACACACACACACAAGTGATTGGTGAAGCACTTTGCTTTGATGGAAAGAATTAATGAAGCCCCCGTGGACAGGCAGACCAGTCGCAGAAGGAGGATAAGAAGGACTCTGTGACAGAGTAACAGTCGCCACCCAAAGCCTTATCGGTAAATAACCGCTACCGTGGTTATTTCCAGTGCCATCCTCAAGTCTGGGCTTAGACATGGTTGGGAAAAAACTGCTTATCTGATTGGTGCAGTTTCATTAGTGTCCACTGGGCGTCACTGTTATCTCCTCAGTGTCACTGTTAGTACCCAAGAGGTAAGATTCACACCGGACTGACTCTTTGCCTCCTTCCTGACCTCCATTCCCTTCCTCTTTTCTCTTTGTTCATTTTTGTCACTGTCATCTGTTGCTACTTCCCCCCCTCTCTTTTAACAACCACACTTTCAAAACAATGCTTCCTCTTTCTTTCCCTCTATTTTTTGCCTCTCGCCATCGCTCTATCACCCCGTGCCTCCTCCTTTCCTCTTCCCTCTTTTTTTTACCCTTTCTTGCTTTCCTATCGCTGTCCTCCTCCTCCTCCTCCTCCACCTCTTCCTCCTCCTCTCCTCCGTTTTCCTCTGCTCCTTGGTTCTGAGCAGGTGGAGGAGTCCGCGGTAGAGGAGGTGGGTTTGACCAAGGCGGGAGAAGTGGGCGGGGCTCCGGACGAGTCCTTCGCAGAGGAGTACGTCACCGGGGACGTGGGCTTGAAGGAATACGACTATTCCTACAAGGACTACGGCGAGCCACTTCCCGACGGCGAGGCCGGCTTCCCCGATAGTCACATGGGCCCTGTCCCTGTCTGCTGTCATTGACCAGGGAGGCGTAAGTCGCTCGGTCACATTTTTTTAAATCCCCCCCCCCCCTTCCCCCCCCCCCCCCCCATCCTCTCAAATAAAATCAATGTTTCAATCGGGAGGGAGACGCTCGCCTGCAGTTGAAACGTGATTTTTGCGGTATGCGGTTTGTGTTCTGTTTTGGATGCCAGCCACAGGTGCATGCTGGTCCTCCTGCAAAATACTTAAGCGAGGTTGAGGTTCATAAAGGACTCGTGAATCTGAATACGTTGGCGGGGCTACTATCTGATGTCGGCGATGCACCGATTTGAACCAATCGTCATCTGTCTCACTGTGAAGAGCAAATCCTTTCGATTGGTTCAAACAAGGCAGTGATTGACAGCTCATTGTAGCTCCGCCCCAATATGGGTGTTCAAGAAACCTCACTCTTCTGTTACTGGAAATTAGGCCATAGATCTGGTTTAATTTGGAAGGGGGGGGCACTCTCAAATGTGAGAACCTGAACATGCTCCCTGACGTCCAAAACACAGACTAGCATCCAAACCAAAGTCATCAGAAAGTAGAGAGATATCACAGGTGAAGGTGAAACAGAAGGAATGGAACGGGCATAGAGTCACTTGATAAAGCACAGAGAAGGGCAACAAGACTTGTTCTAATGGTCAGACTTCAAAATAGATTGCAAGGAAAGTCCTATGTGCAGTAGACCAAATGACAAGACAAGGTGGGCTGAATGTCCCTCTCATGATTTAATTCTTTTTGTGTTTTCTAGTGTTCATAAACATTTATATGAAAAGGAAAAAGCATTTGATCATTGACAGCGGGCTATTGATTCTCATACACACTGTGGATAAGCTCTATACTGTGCATTGTCTACAACATTAAAGTGCACAGGACCTTCTTTTGAAAAGGTTTTTCTATGTAGCAACAAATACATTTATAGCATCTGTTTTGGGGTATATTGTATACGTTTGTTTTTAGAAAGGTTCTTAAATATTTGGGCTTCCATTTACATTTTTTAAATAAACATAAATACACTGGACATGATTTCAAGTTTCCAGACCACATATTAGGTATCAATGTGGCACATGCTATCTGGAGCTAAGATAGCTAAGTTTCAGCACGAGTTAAGTGTTTGTCCAGCTATTGGGAAGGTAAAGGTAAAGACACCTCTACGGTCTGCTGGATTGTAGCCCTCCTGGAAGAGTCGTATTTGGCCTTGGGTCTCTCGTCATCAAAGTGTGTGTATAAACCGTTCTTGTTTCCTGCGTGTATAAACCGCGTTTCCCATCTAACGTCTGCCTCTACATCGTTGTTACCGATTGCAAGCATTCTTTGATGTGTATAATTTTTGTCACTTACTTTGTATTCTCATTTAATTAAACTTCATGCTTTTTTGCCTCCGTGGTGGGTCATTAGGCAAAGAATATGAAGTCTAAATGAATAGCTAACATACAGACATGTATACTCACCACAGTGAGTATTACACAATGAGCAAACTAACCATTACATTGTCAGACATTTTGGCTCAAGGTCTTATGTTGCAAATGTCACAGGTTGCATTGCGTTCCCTTGGACCAGCTTTTGGATGTAAGTATTAGACAGAAAATTGCCTTTAGTTAAAGTGAGCACCGCAGCTTAGAGTTTGTATGGAAGACATGAGGCCTCCGTGTGTGTATGTCTGACATCAGTGGAATCCTGTTGGCTGATTTCCACATCACATGTTATGTGCATGTGTATTGACCTGGGACGTGATTCCAAACTGTGGGTATGTTCTGCGTGTGTGTGTCTGTGTGTGTGTGTGTGTGTGTGCATCTGTGATGCTCACGTAAATAAAACACAGCAACACAATGCAACAGAAGACCACCGACGCATTTGCTGTGCGATCTTGAAACGGGTTTGGGTGATGTGTTTCCTTGGACACGTCTGTGATGTCATTTCCTGTTTCTGTAAGTCAAGGGTCACGTGCCAGCATTGTTGCCAGTTGGACAACTTTTTTTCTGTTATTTGTGCAGGGTAAAATGCCCGAGACTGCAACGCCATTTTGTGTTTTTCCTGTGTGTCTCACACTGGTAGGAGCTGGAGCTGTGTATTTAGTTCTTAAACAGTGACATGACTCCTGGAGATATTAAGTTTGTATACAAGATGACAGATGAAGGTCTGTAGTATGACTGTGTGATAATGTTGACTGTTTTATGTTACAGGCTGGGTGTGTCTGAATGCGCAGTGCTGTAGTTTAAATGTGTGTTATGCACAGGTTGATTGTGCTGTGTTGCAGTTTACATGCGTGTTGTGTGTAGATTGATTGTGCAGTGTGTAGTTTACATGCATGCTGTGTGTAGACTGTAGACTGTGCTGTGCTGTTGTTTACATGCTTGTTGTGTGTAAACTGATTGAGCAGTGCTGTAGATTACATGCGTGTTGCGTGTACATTTACTGTGCTGTGTTCTGTGTTACATGCGTGTTGCGTGTACATTGACTGTGCTGTGTTCTGGGATACATGTGTGTTGCGTGTACATTGACTGCGCTGTGTTCTGGGATACATGCGTGTTGCGTGTACATTGACTGTGCTGTGTTCTGGGATACATGCGTGTTGCGTGTACATTGACTGCTGTGTTCTGGGATACATGCGTGTTGCGTGTACATTGACTGCGCTGTGTTCTGGGATACATGCGTGTTGCATGTACATTGACTGCGCTGTGCTCTGGGATACACGCGTGTTGCGTGTTCATCGACTGTGCTGTGTTCTGGGATACATGCATGTTGCGTGTACATTGACTGCGCTGTATTCTGGGATACATGCATGTTGCGTGTACATTGACTGTGCTGTGTTCTGGGATACATGCATGTTGCGTGTTCATTGACTGTGCTGTGTTCTGGGATACATGCGTGTTGCATGTACATCGACTGCGCTGTGTTCTGGGATACATGCGTGTTGTGTGTACATCGACTGTGCTGTGTTCTGGGATACATGCGTGTTGCGTGTACATTGACTGTGCTGTGTTCTGGGATACATGCGTGTTGCGTGTACATTGACTGTGCTGTGTTCTGGGTTACATGTGTGTTTCCCTCAGGCATCGGTGAGAGCCGTGAAAGGGGAGAAGGGAGAACCTGCTGTCCTAGAGCCTGTGAGTGAAATTAATCAATTACCTACCAACCAATTTAAGTCCTGAGCAATCAATTATCTGTCAGTCAGATCAAAGTTTATTAATCAATTAACCACCGGATGAATTACATTTGTTTTTAGTTATCCGTAAACTGTGGTGAAATCCAAATTAGCTACGCTATGTCAACTACTCACTGTATGGGAATTATTAACATTTTGCCACTAGAGGGTGGTATTTTGCTGCAACAACTATTCGTTATCAGAATGCTTGTATAATTAATATCTCACATATTACTCAACCCCTCTGCACCTCCCTGTGTTTCCCGACCTCTCTGCCTCTCTTTCACAGGGCATGTTGATTGAAGGACCCCCAGGACCGGAAGGACCAGCAGTAAGTCTGTCCGTTCTGTCCTTTCTCCCGTCCCCTTTTATATCTCTCCTCTGTATGTTCGAAAGAGTGCATCTGTGATGTCATCAGTGTCTGTGATGTCATCAGTGTCCATACACAACAGTGTATCATTGGCTCCCTGTGTGTTGCGCAGGCACAAAAGATGCATTCATAAGCAATTATTGTAAAGAGTGATCAATTTATTTAATTCTTTTCCTCATCCCTCCCTCCCTCCCTCCCTCCCTCTCTCTCTCTCTTCAGGGTCTCCCTGGCCCCGCTGGCCCTTCGGGACCCCCGGGTTCTGTGGGTGATCCTGGCGAGAGGGTGAGTGTGTTGCCCCCTACAGGTGTAACCATGTAACAGCATTGGCTCTAAGAGCATTGTTAAAGAGAGAACAAAATACCTGATTGGCTGGGTGCCCAGATCCAGTTCATATGCAATGCTATACCATCGTCCGGCCGATATTTTTTTTTTTTTTATACTGGCATTCATCATTTTACCATAAAGGCATTACAGTTCTAGAAGAAGTAGCAAGGAAGACTTTGCCAACGGTTCATGTTTGCTGTGAAATGTGTTGCTTGCTGTGGGGAAAATGTCTTCAGATGTGAAACATGCAAGCTGTCCGCACATCGCTCTCCGTGAGCGGCTCCAGGTGTTTGCCCACAGAGAACGGTGTCTGTGGGAGGGGTGACTGGGGGTGACTGGGGGTGCCTGTGTTTTTAGGGACCCCCCGGTCGTGCGGGACTGCCTGGAGCTGATGGAGTGCCTGGTCCCCCCGGAACCTCTGTCATGCTGCCTGTGAGTCACACCCCAATTCCTGTCCTAGGCCACACCCCCTTTTCTGTCTGTCTATCTAGGCCAGAGCCCTCATACCTCTCCATCTGTAATTGTGCACTCATCTTTCTTACTCTGACTCTTTTTCTCTCTCCTTCTCCCTCTCCTTCTTTCCGTCTGTGTTTTAGGTCATTCCACCATCTCTCATTTGCTTAATTCTTTCTCTTTTTCTCTTGCTCTATGTCTCTCTCTTTACCTCATAATCACTTTTCCCATCTCGGTTCCCATCATTTGCTATCTCTGTTTCCATTCCTTTCTTTATGGTTTTTCATTTTTATTTTTTAAATGTATTTTTTACTTTTGCAGAAAAATAGCGGGCTGTTTTTCAGTCAAGTGACTAATATTTGCATTGTCTCTCAGACTCCTATCTAACCTATCTAAATAGTTATCATGTGACTACTGCTTTTTGTATAGAGAGAGAAGTTCACCGGTTCTGTTGGTACATTGCTGTAGCTTAGCAGTTAGGGCACTGAACTTTAAATTCTGAGGTTGTAGATTTGATTCCCAGGCGGGGTGCTGTGTGCTGCCATTGTACTAATGAGGTGCTTTAAACATCTAGATACGTAAACTGACTGTCTGTAAAACTGTGTTTGTAGCTTTGCCTCTGAGCATCAGCTAAATGCCTTAAGTACTGTAGTGTAATTGAGTTAATGGCCACAAGGCGGCAGTGTTCCTGAGTTGGTTTTGTGTGAGCACTGTGCTGGTCTGTAAAGATGCCGTTCATTCGTTTCGCTGCTGATTAATGTTTGCTGTCACCAACTGAAATGTTGCTTTCATAGATTGAGAAGGTTCTTTCATTTTTGGGTACATTAAACTATTTTTCACTACTCTTTTGCAAGCACACTGTACTGCTTACTATTCACACCACTTTTTCACCATTGAATATAATTTTTTTCTGTGCATTTTCAAGCTATTGACCCAATATAATAATAATAATAATTATTATTATTGTCCATAATTTTGTAAAACAGATGAACTGAGTGAATGGTGAGTGTTGAGGCTTGTCAATGGAATATATCAGTGCTCATAACTGAAACTTTCCCTACCTCCATCTCTCCCTCCCTCCCCCCCTCTCTCTCCCTCCTTTGCGCTGTAGTTCCGGTTTGGCAGCAGTGGAGGGGATAAGGGTCCTATTGTCTCTGCACAGGAAGCTCAGGCCCAAGCTATCTTGTCCCAGGCCCGGGTGGGTAACAGAGCGTGAAAGCCTTACAGCACACTGCACCCGCACTGCACACACACTGCACACACACACTGCACCTGCACTGAGCACTATAAACCCTGTACATACTGCACCCACACTGCACACACACTGCACACACTGCACCACACTGCACACACTGTACACACACTGCACACACTGCACACACTGTACACACACTGCACACACACTGCACCTGCACTGTGCACTATAAACACTGTACATACTGCACACACACTGCACACACTGTACACACACTGCACACACTGCACACACACTGCACACACTGCACACACACTGCACACACTGCACACACACTGCACACACTGCACACCCACTGCACACACTGTGCACACACTGCACACACTGCACACACTGCACCTGCACTGTGCACTATAAACACTGTACATACTGCACCCACTGCACACACTGCACACACACTGCACACACTGCACCTGCACTGTGCACTATAAACACTGTACATACTGCACACACACTGCACACACTGTACACACACTGCACACACTGCACACACACTGCACACACTGCACACACTGTACACACACTGCACACACTGCACACACACTGCACACACTGCACCTGCACTGCATACTATGAACTCTGTACACACTGCACAGCACTGCACACACTGCACCTGCACTGCGCACTATAAACACTGTACATACTGCACCCGCACTGCACACACACTGCATCCTCACTGCACACACTGCACACACTGCACCCGCACTGTGCACTATAAACACTGTACATACTGCACACACACTGCACACACTGTACACACACTGCACACACTGCACACACACTGCACACACTGCACACACTGTACACACACTGCACACACTGCACACACACTGCACACACTGCACACCCACTGCACACACTGTGCACACACTGCACACACTGCACACACTGCACCTGCACTGTGCACTATAAACACTGTACATACTGCACACACTGCACACACTGCACACACTGCACCCGCACTGTGCTCTATAAACACTGTACATACTGCACCCACACTATACATACACACCCACACAAACTTTTTCTGTTAGCCCCCTCTTGGGTAATAGGATATTTATTTTATGCACCCCCCCCCCCCCATTGTCTCTCTGTGGGGCATACCCCCACTTCAGGCACCACTGCATTACATTATTTCTCACTACAGACATCCCCAAAGGATATTGCCTGATTCTCTCATTTATTTCTTTCTTTCTTTATTTATTTATTCATATATTCATTCATATATTCATTCATTCCTTCTTTATCTAATTTCACAAATTGCAATTACACTGAAAGATCAGAAGAGTCAACACATCAAATTTCAAAGTACAGTATGTAGGCTTTGGCAAAAATGTGCATTTTGACTTTCCTTTTGACTTTTGACTATCCTTTTGATTTCCTGCTGTTCTGTCTTCCACCACTAGTTGGCGCTGAAAGGCCCTCCTGGACCAATGGGATTCACCGGTAGACCCGGGCCCCTGGTGAGTGACCCTGGGCTGCATTTCTCTATAGGTTGGAGAGGCGGAGCTTGTTTCCTATAGGTCACTTTCTCACTTGGGAGAAACAGTTGTAATGAGTTTTTTTTTCCCCCTCTGTATTAGCAGCATGGTTAAGCTTTTCCCAAATGTTTTCCTTTCACTGCTCACTAAATTTTACCAAATCTCGCGGCATACCGCTCTCAAAAGCAAGCGACGTACTGCCTTTGATGTGACCCCTGAACAGCAGGCCTAAATGTTCTTTTGGGGTTTTAATTAAGAGATATGCAGTTTTAATGACATTTATTTTGCCTTTTGTAATGGGATTTGTTCAGTTTCATGTAATTCATTCGAATTAAAAAAAAAATTTTTTTTAGATAATTTTTTTTTGGCGGCGTACCCGACTTTACCAGGGTGGATTCAGAGTGGAACTCCAGTTCAGAAGTGCTGGCTTTGGTGACTCTACTGCGTTTGTTATTTAAGTGATATTTCTTATTTTCAGGGTTCCCCTGGAAGTTCTGGCTTGAAAGGCGAAATGGGAGACCCAGGCCCTCAGGTAAGGTGCACCTGGCCGGATGTTTGTCCTGCGTAGGGGGAGGGGGATGGGGGGAGGGGCTCACACCCCCTGCTAACGTCCAGCTACAGTGAAACAGGATTTACATCCGCCCCCCCCAATTCACCAACAACAGAAAAATCAGATACAAATACCGCAAGGCCATTTGATGGAAAAACTAGTGACGTGGTGTAATCTGTAGAGATTATTCAGCTGTGATATTGTTGGGCCCGCCCCCAACACCGTTGATTGACAGTTAGAGAGCCCAGGGTCGCAGGGGGATGATGTCATGTTGCCAGAGACAAGCCGGAATGTTCTGTGTTGGTCTTGTACCAATAAAGTCACCAGGCGGTAAGAAGCTAAAACACATTGTAGTCATTGAATCCATGAAAGTATAGTGCGACCAGATAACACAACAGTAATCTTCAACGACGGGGCAATGGGATACCCTACCGATGTTCAGCTACAGGAATTTTGCTCAGTTTGTGTGTCTCGTTCACCTCCTGTGTGTGGTGTCTGTACTGCGCTCTGATATTAATACAGAAAGCATGAAGCTTTATGGATCGTGTTGGTTGAGCTGGAGGTGCTGGTGTACTGTGATAATCTGTTGCTCCGGTATATGGAGACTGAACCCCAGTTTTTACCACACAGGGCCCCAGGGGACCTCAGGGATTGTCTGGACCCCCGGGAAAATCAGGCCGAAGGGTAAGTGGTTCTGATTCTGATTCTGATTCTGATTCTGAGTCTGAGTCTTAGGCTGATTCTGATTCTGATTCTGATTCTGAGTCTCAGTCTGATTCTGATTCTGAGTCTGATTCTCGTTCTGGTTCTGGTTCTGATTCTGATTCTGATTCTAATTCTGATTCTGATTCTGATTCTGAGTCTGAGTCTGATTCTCGTTCTGGTTCTGGTTCTGAATCTGAGTCTGATTCTGATTCTGATTCTGGTCCTGGTTTTGATTCAGATTCTGCCTCTGATTCTGATTCAGGTTCTGGCTCTGATTCAGGTTCTGGTTCTGCCAGTGTGAGAAGCTGTGTCTAAATGTCACTCATGGCATGTCCCAGTTTCTAGGTGCAAACTGACTGATGTACGGGTGATTTACCTGGGCACAATGCCAGGCTGCCTCTGAGTCATTACGCACAATCCCCCTCTTCAGGGCTAAGTGCCAAGCAGAAGTGTACTGGCCACACTGCTAAAAATATTTCAGCGACAGGCTGAAATAAAATAATAAAGGAAAAAGGAAATAATAAAATGATGCTGATGAATTGAAGCTAGATTTCCGTACTCCAAGGTAGCTTGCCGTAGAGTTTCTGTCGATTTTACCGTGAGTATTTATTTGTCTTTTCTTCTCGGTGTGTCTCTGTAGGGTCGTGCCGGAGCTGATGGTGCCAGAGGCATGCCCGGTGAATCCGGTGTGAAGGTATCTGTCACTTCCTGGTTTGCACTCCGCATAGCGATGTTCCCGCCAGGCTGCGTGTTTGTGTTTGTCCCTCTGTTTGTCTGTGGTGTAAAAGCATGAATTCTTCAGTCTGGCTCAAATGTGTGTGTGTGTGTGCGTGTGTGCCAGATTTGGAAAAATTGTACGCTGAAGTAAACTAGATTATTTTCTCTCTTTTCTAATGTGTTTGGGTCACGTCCTGTTTTTACAATTTCTGCTCTTCGTCACCTTGAGCATGGCATATCCTGTCACCATTAACATGTGCTCTTCCTCTCTCTCCTCCATTGCTATCTCTCTCTCTCTTTCATTCTCTCTCTCTCTTTCCATCCCTCCTAGGGCGATCGTGGGTTTGACGGGCTGCCTGGTCTCCCTGGTGACAAGGGTCACAGGGTAGGTACACAAAGATAGTGTTGGAAATTGATTAATTAATCGATATACTACAAATAGACAGTAAATAGAGTAGAATAGAATATTCTATTTAGTTAGTTCGAATTAAGAGAATGGAATTAAGTACACTAAGGCTCCACCATTAGCTTCTCTGTTTGGCAGTGATGCAGCACAGGGAAGAAAACTGAGTGTGTAAATGGAAGCAAATCCCACCCTATTACAATGTTCCAGGTTGGAAGAGGGGAACGGGAAAGGGTAAATGTTGGGGTTTAGGGCAGGATGTCATCTATCTGTTTACCTAAGGGGTTGTGGATTCGAATCTCAGGTGGGGCAGGTGTTTGTACATTAAAAAATAAAATAAAATAAAATCCATCTGTCAAAATCCACTCTGAAAGAGTACATTTTATTCTGATTGAGTTTATTCTTGTGGGTCGTATATAAACTCTGTTATAGTTGAAATTACACTGAATATTGTACTGTTATAAGGACTGTATCTTAATATTTAGCATGACTGATTGGTAACCTAGTATTTAACCCTTTAAGGTGTAAGATCACAAATATGTGATTAGAATGTTCTTAACTGAACATTCTAATGCTGATGTCACAATCACTACTGGTAACTGAAAGCAATGGAATTCTAGAACACTGACTTAGAATTTTGAAGAAAAAAAACATTCCAAAATTCCAAAGGGCTAATTGTAGCATAAGCTGCTAAGATGCTAATCATTCTGCTCTCTTTGCCTCACCTGTTTCAGGGAGAAGCTGGAGGCATGGGACCACCAGGTCCAACCGGAGAGGACGGAGAAAGGGTAGGAGCAACAGGAAACAGGAAGGGGTCAGGGCTCAGGCCATCCAGTGAAGCAGAACATAGTCAAGGCATCACAGTCTATTACAGCACCACAACTACATTTACAAAAATTAAATGAATAAAAAATCAGCCCAGCCCTGGATTGGATTTTCTTCACGGGCACCAATAAATCAACCAATGTTGTGTGTTGAAAAGGAAAAAAAATTGAGGCCTGCCAAAAAAATTAATGTTTTTTTTTTTAATTGCTATTTTTGCTCAAAATAAATGTATGTTTTTTTATGACAAGGAGAATTCATTTTAAAAGAAAAAAAGCCCAGACTGAAAGAACAATAAACCTGTAGTGCTTTCTGAGTCAGCCAGGATTTCTGAGTCAGTCAGTGTGTCTTTTGGTGAACATATCTCTTAGTTTCACTGGTGGCAAGGTGCTGTTTCTTTTTCTGTCTCTCTCTCTCACTCTCTTCGTTTTTTCTCTCTTGCTATTCTCTGTTTTGCTGTTTACGCTCTTGTTCTGTTTCTTTGTTGTCAGGGAGACGATGGGGAGGTTGGACCCAGAGGACTTCCAGGTGAACCCGTGAGTGTTTCTCTCCAGCTTTCTGTCGGTCTGCCTGCCTGTCTGTCTGTCTGTCTGTCCTGTGTGTCTGTCTGTCTGTCTGTCTGTCTGTCTGTCTTTCTGTTTTTCTGTTTGCCTGTCTGTCTTTCTGTCTGGCTGTCTGTCCATCTATCTGTCTGTCCGTTTATCCATCTGTCTGTCTGTCTGTCTTTCTGTCTATCCATCTGTCTGTCTGTCTACGTGTCTTTCTGTTTGTTTGTCTGTCTGTCTGTCTTTCTGTTTGTTTGTCTGTCTGCCTGTCTGTCTGTTTTTCTGTCTTTTTGTCCGTCTGTTGTCTGTCTGTCTGTCTGTCTGTCTGTCTGTTTGTTTGTCTGCCTGTCTGTCTGCCTGTCTCTCTGTCTTTCTGTCTGTCTGTCTATTTGTTTGCCTGTCTGTCTGTTTGTCTCTCTGTCTGTCTGTCTTTCTTTCTGTTTGTTTGTCTGTCTTTCTGTCCGTCTGTCTGTCTGTCTGTCTGTCTTTCTGTTCGCCTGTCTTTTTGCCTGTCTGTCTTTCTGCCTGTCTGTCTGTCCGTTTGTCTGTCTGTCTTTCTGTTTGTTTGTCTGTCTGTCTTTCTGTCTGTCTGCCTGTCTGCCTGTCTGTTTCTGTCTTTCTTTCTGTCTGTCTGTCTGTCTTTCTGTCCGCCTGTCTGTCTGTCTTTCTGTCTTAATTTCTGTCAGTTTGTTTGTCTATCTGTCTGTCCATCTCTTTGTCTGTCTGTCTTTCTGTCAGTCTGTCTGTCTGTCAGTTTGTCTGTCTTTCTGTTTGTCTGTATTCTTGTCTGTCCTCTCTCTTCCATCATGCCTACCTTTGTTGAAGCATCTCTCCAGATATTCCCCTCAGTGGTTGTTTTGCACTGCAAAGCCCCCCCCCCCTTTTCTGCCAATCGGATTGATCCCCTCTCTCTCTTTCTTTCTCTCTCTCTCTCTCTCTCTTTCTCTCATATTAAGAAATTTTACGTGGTGTTGTGCCTTTTGAATTGTCACTCATCTGATTGATTATTAATCTCTCTCTCTCTCTCTGTTGTTTTTTTGTCCTGTCGTTTCTCTGCATTGTTTTAGGGACCCCGTGGGCTGTTGGGACCCAAGGGCCCCACTGGGATCCCAGGACCCCCTGTGAGTGTGGCCCCCTCTCTGCCCCCCACCCTGCCGTGTTTTACCACTCAACACTTTTTCCCCAAATTATGTTTTTCTTCCATCAGAAACACTGGTGTTCAATTCAGTTTTTCACAGAACACCAAGTCCTGTATTTTCTTTGGTTACACCCCCCTTTCCCCCTCCTCCTCCCCTCTCATAAACTTGAAAGGTTACCCCATAAAATATATTTTTAGGCCTCATTCGCCATGGCAACAAGACCAGATAAGACCAGGACCTCCTTGCAAGATCACACCGTGACTGCAAATGACTATGTCTAAAAATATCCAGGCCCCAAACATACAGAGAGCTGTTGACACACAGTTCGTAAAACATCGACGACAAACCGCGTGCCAAAATCTGCAAGCCGCTATTTTTAGGTGGTGCAAAGCCAAGTAATTTGATGGTAATGTGCAATAATGTTGAATCAGGGGTTAAGGATTACTTGAAACGAACGTCGCAGTGAAGATTATGGTCATTCGGTTAATATTGTTTTGTGATCGTACCATTGAGGTCTGTCTTTTGCAGGTCAAGCGATTTTATCAGTTCAAAAATAGTATTTTCCTATATGCATTATTAGAGCATGTTCAGCTATTTGTCATGTACAGTGTTATTTACATTAGTTCACTCTCACACCAAGCAGTACATTAGGGACAAAACTTCCCTCGCAGAAGATTTCAGCCTTTTCTCCAACTGTGAAATGTGGCGTGCCATTTTTCATTAATTTCTTTTATAAATAGTTGTCAGTTTTGGTAGTAATATACACCATAAAGTCTCCATAATACTGCCATGATGATGACATAATGCCTGTAATGACAAGCCATGACAAGTGTCATATCATTGTGATGTCACAAATGCATAAAGCATTTTTTTTTCCAGAGCAGATTTCAAATTAACTGCCACAAAGTGATTCCAGTGTGAATTATATCAATGCATAAAACTTCTATTGCAAGCTGTAATATGCTGGCATGACCGCTTATGACAGGTGTTATGCCAGGCTTATGATGGTGTAATGTAGGCATTATGGAAATTAGTTATCATTCATATCATAAGGTCAATGCAGTCAGTCACCTTGACTCACTCCGTGAAGTGGTATAACAAGGAGAGTGAAGGTTTTTGCCATCAGTGATTTACTGATTAATTATTACCCCCCCCTCTCTCTCTCTCACTCTTGGTCACTCACTCTCTCTCTCATTCTCTCTCTCTCTCTCCCCTTCTTTCTCCAGGGCGTGCGAGGAAACGATGGTCCTCATGGACCAAAGGGAAATCTGGTGAGTGTCCGTATCATGATGCCCATAAAAATCAGCGCTGCTGCTAACGACTTTAGCACCATTATAGCACTGCAGCGGGAGCCCTGTACAGTGTCGTGGTAGACCTGCTGAATTGTCACACCTCTTTGTGTTCACCTGGAAGCGATGCACCTCTTTGTGTTCACCTGGAAGTGATGCACCTCTTTGTGTTCACCTGGAAGTGATGCACCTCTTTGTGTTCACCTGGAAGTTCCACACCTCTTTGTGTTCACCTGGAAGTGATGCACGTCTTTGTGTTCACCTGGAAGTTCCACACCTTTTTGTGTTCCCCTGACCCCCCACCCCACTCTTCCAACTTTCTCAGGGTCCTCAAGGTGAGCCGGGACCCCCTGGACAGCAAGGTACTCCAGGAACTCAGGTGAGGGGTGCGATCTTTGTGATGACACGCACTGAGCAAAAATCCTAAATCTGTCCTAATTGTTCCGGAAAGATCGAAGCCATCTGAAGGAGCAGGGAACAGTAACAGTGTTTGATCACTGGTAATCATTCACCAGTTATAATCACTCTGTAAATGTGCACAAGCTTCAAAGTGCCACTGGAGCATAGTGGTTGTTGTTGTGGATATAGGACCACGTGTCTGTGAGACGCAGTGGTCTCATCGGAGGTTTGTCTCTTTCCAGGGAATGCCAGGACCTCAAGGAGCAACCGGCCCACCAGGGGAGAAGGTAAGGGCTGTGGGGAATGATCAGTCAGCGCCCAGGTGAAATTTGGTGTGCGCACTGAGTTAAAACTATTTGTGAATAAGAGGTCCGTGAACTGAAATAAAAGAAGGCACTCGCAGTACGCTCGTTTCTTTGCATTTGCTACATTCAGTTTTCCAGAATAATGTATATTTTTGTTTACACGTTGGAATGCATTTGAAGTAGACTTCCCACCAACCCATGCAATTAACTCACTCACTCACTCACTCACTCACTCATTAAATCATTTTCATTCACTAATTTACTTACTGATTCACTTACTCATCTACTTGACTCATTCACTCTCATTGACTCACTCACTCACACACTCACACACTCTCTGAATCACTCACTTTTGGACTCATTCGCTCACGCTCATACTGACTTATTAATCACCCACAGTGACCCTATGAAACCAACTCTTTTACGCAATGCCTCTCCCGTGCAGTAATGACATTCCACCACTAGATGGCGAAAAAAACAACTCAGTCACTCAGCCCTGTTTTTTGTGTCTGTGCATTTTTCCAGGGACCCACGGGGAAGCCAGGTCTCCCGGGAATGCCAGGAGCCGACGGCCCTCCAGTAAGTGCCTCTGTCTCCACTCTTATGACACCTTACGAGCCCTCTGTTTCCACACTTATGATGCCCTTATGAGCCCTCTGTCTCCACACTTATGATGCCTTATGAGCCCTCTGTCTCCACGCTTATGACACCTTACGAGCCCTCCGTCTCCACGCTTATGACACCTTACAAGCCCTCCATCTCCACACTTATGACACCTTACGAGGCCTCTGTCTCCACACTTATGATGCCTTACGAGCCCTCCGTCTCCACGCTTATGACACCTTACGAGCCCTCCGTCTCCACGCTTATGACACCTTACGAGCCCTGTCTCCACGCTTATGACACCTTATGAGCCCTCCGTCTCCACACTTATGACACCTGACAAGCCCTCTGTCTCCACACTTATGACACCTTACGAGCCTCCGTCTCCACACTTATGACACCTCACGAGCCCTCTGTCTCCACACTTATGACACCTCACGAGCCCTCTGTCTCCACACTTATGACTCCTTATGAGGCCTCTGTCTCCATGCTTATGACACCTTATGAGGCCTCCTTCCAGTTCTTCCCTCTGTCACTCCCAAGTCTCTCTGTCCACTTTTGCTGTTCATAGTACAGTAATAAACCATATTAGTCATAATATCAAAAAATCCAAATCAGATTTTCAGTTCATTGTCCCTTTTCAGTTCTTTTCCAATAAACTGGCAGACACCCTGTAGTCTAGCTCTTTGTCAATAAGTAAAAATTCACTTGTGATAGTTAATATTCCAAAATATGAGATATATCGTATTTACCCATATATGCTATAGCATGAATAGTTTGATTGTGGATAGTTCGACACAGTCTGAGATGTTGGTCAGGCAGTTGGTCTTATTTTATTTTTTTTTTTTGCTGAAAAATGCAGGAGAATATTAATCCTGAAGCTATTATCTGGCTTTACTTGTATTTGTTCTGTTGGTTGTATTTTTGTTTTGTTTTTTCTAAGGGAAATGTGTGCAGGAATCGGAGTTACATATGCCATTTGACCCCTGTCTATTGTTTTAGGGTCACCCAGGAAAAGAGGGTCCAACAGGAACCAAAGGAAATCAGGTGGGTCACTTTCTGTCAACCAAAAATAAATCGGGAGGGATAGCAATGGATAGCACTGAGGCGCTGTCACAACAAGCAGGTCTGGGTTCAAATCCTGGTCCGGGCCTTTCTGTGTGGACTTGTGGGCATGTGGTTTCACAGTCCAAACACACACAGGCAGGCTAATTGGAGACTCAAAATTGCCCGTAAGTAAGTATGAGTGTGTGAGCGAATGGTGTGTGTCCCCTGCGGTGGACTGGTGTCCTGTCCAGGGTGTATTCCCGCCTCTCACCCAGTGCATCCTGGGATAGGCTCCAAGCTGACCGCATTGCACGCTGTTTGTACTCTGGTCACTTTGTGTGTGATTTTCGCACTCCCCTCCTGCTGACCCTCTCTCCCCCCCCCCCCCCCCCCCCCCCACAGGGTCCCAGTGGGCCTCAGGGCACTATCGGCTATCCCGGACCTCGTGGCATTAAGGTAAACTTCCGGGTTCCCTCTGACACTCCACTGCTGAATTATGGGTAATTGTAATGGGGGTTTGTTACCAGGTGTGTTACCACTGGTATGGTGGTGTGTGAGGAACTGTCTGCTTGGCTTTTTTTTTTTTTTTTTACCGTCCGAACGAGATATCCAGCATATCAGATATTTAAATCATACCTGCACCTGCACGAGGTATTTAAAATCCACAGGGGCTGTTAAATCCAGTTCTTGTGATTTCCCATCCTCAGTAGCACTTCAGTGGAGAACCTCAGAACCCAAACGGTTGATCTTCGGAACATACGTACTAGTAAGCTATGAAAAGACAAAGACAAAAATAGTGATCGTCGCTGCCATATTATTATTAATCATCATCATCATCATCGTCATCATCATCATAACCATAATTGTCACTGTGTTTGTGTTCAAAATGTGGTGTACTGTACAGCTGTGAATCACCAGCTCGCTCAGAAACAAAATGTATGAAAAAGTTCCTAAAAAAGGTACAAAGCCTGTCACTGGGGTGGTATCTTATAACACAGTAAAATGTTCAGTGTTAAATGTATTCTTACGGAATGCATATGGACCCTATAGTTAAAGTTCTGTTAAGTGGTTTCTCTGTTGGGATTAACACTAATATTCTAATATTTTTCTGTGTAGGGACATAAAACTGTACCCCTAGTCATGGGTTTAATAATTCATTTGTACCTTTTTTGCTTTTATATTAGTACTCAAATAGAACATCATTGTACCTTTCAGGGTACATTTGGGAAATTTGTTCCTCAACGATCAAAAATGTACCTCCACTGTACCTTTATTTCTGAGAATGAATATTTTCATTTTAATCTTGGCCTTTGTGACAATACTTGAAAAGTTAAGTGATTTATTTTTTCTTTGGGTTTTACCCAAGTGCGAGAGAACTTGTTTGATAAGTGGTTGTAAGGGTGGTTTATAGCTGTAAACTGCATACAATAACCTCGGGTGACAGATCTGTCCTCTCCAGATTAACTGAGGGTTAAATGTTTTAGAAAGATAAAAATAGGTTCCATTTTTTTAGAAAAGACATCCACTAAAACATACATTCCTTTTGGGAACAGATGATTTTGGAGTGAACTGTTTACATTCCAAAATGGCCAAAGTCCCCACAATTTCTCTTACAGGAGACAGTAAAACCGCTGTTTTATTCACCTTAAATAGACACAGCTGCACAAGAAAATGGACTAGGGCTATTTTAGGCTTTCAATGGCTTAAGATGTGTTCTAAGCTGAATTTTACATAGAAAAATTTGTATTATGTCCTGCAAACTATGAACTACACTACATAACATTTATTTGGCAGACACTTTTATCCAAAGCGACGTACAATAAGTGCAGTGAACTATAACTCTGAGCATTGCCACACGTTATTCATTTGTGATGTTTTTTTGTGTAACCACAGAAGGTTTTGTGTGTATTCTGCTACAAAAAACAATTAATTCATTAATTAATATTAAATTGTTTAATTGACCCTATAATTGCAGGGAACCCAAGGTATTCGTGGTCTGAAGGGACACAAGGGAGAGAAGGTAAGTGCCTCTTCATCACTTTTATTCATTAAGATGTGGAATGTGTAAATTCTGTGAATTCTGCTGTGTGATGGTGATGTTAGGTCAAGTAATAGGTAAATTCAGCCTATACAAGGCCATTGCCGATCAGTGCAGTTACTGACTGTGACCACTAGGGACATTGTATACATTGGAGTATGTAATACTGTACAAAATCCTCGCCTAATATATTATTCATTTTCTCATAAAGTGTAATTAAACATTATCTAGTTGCTCTATGAACATATTTTAATTGCACTTTGCTCAGTGTACAAATTTTTCCTAAAATAACTCATTAAGACTACCTTAATAATAATATTGCCATTGTCATAACATTCATTGTATTGATGGTTCCACTCTGCGTGTTATAATACTGTTATTGATGATGTCATTGATGTAAAATCAATGCTGCCGTTCCGATCTCGGTGGTAATCTTATTGATGATGTCATTGATCTGAATTTGACCATGTCATTCCAATCCTGGCGATGATCTCACTGATGATGTCATTCTTTCAGGGTGAAGACGGATTCCCAGGAATTAAGGGTGACTTCGGAGTGAAGGGAGACAGAGTAAGATGGTTGACAGACTGATTTTTTTTGAAGGGGGCGGGGCTTGCAGATGATTAGCTCATGTGTATTCATTCATACATTTTGTTATGTGTTTAATCAACATTTCACCAAGTATAAGATCTAGTTACCATGCACAGCTCGCGTCTGAACTCATATGGATTTGAGTTTGTTTCCCTTGAAATTCTATTATTGAATTTAAATTGGAACTATCACACTAGTGAAGTTTCACTGAGCTATATCTAATGGCATGAATTAATTCATTCTTGATTATTGAGCAACGTTGATTGAATGAAATTCTCAGAGATATTGGTTATTGATTATCAGCTGTGATTGACAGAAATATTTGGCAGTCATATGTTATTGATAATTGATTTGATTGAGCTTATTTTCCAGCTTTTTGTTTTTTATTATAGACTGGCATGGATTTAATGAGACACTCTACATAAGACTACATTTGGTTATTGATTATTTGTCAATCTTGGCTTTCATTTTATTATTGATTGGTTGTTTTATTGATTGAATACCATTCATTGATTGTTTAACTGACCTGCGTTGATTGACATATACAGGTATATTTCCATATTGGCTGAATTATTAGTTGATTAACAATTATGGACCTGTGTTGATTGAGATACACAGGCATATTTCCATATTGGCTGGATGATGGGTTGATTATTAATTATTTATCAGTGTTAATATAGATTATCTGGCGTATTTGATTTATTGATTGATTAATGTGGTTAATGATTATTGATTAGTGTTAATTGAGAGTTTCAGGCATTTTTGGGTATTAGCAGAATGACTGGATGATTATTGATTATGGTTGACTGATTATTGATTATTGATTAGTGTTGATGGTTTTTGCTTTGATTCCCAGGGAGAGAGTGGAGTGACAGGCCCCCGTGGAGAGGATGGTCCCGAGGGGCCAAAGGGTCGTGTGGGGCCCCCTGGCGAACTGGGACCCCTCGGCCTGGTCGGAGAGAAGGTGGGGTTGGGGGAGAGATGGTGGGGGTGGGGGAGAAAAGGTGGGGCTGGGGAGAGATGGTGGGGGTGGGGGAGAAAAGATGGGGCTGGGGGAGAGACGGTGGGGGTGGGGGAGAGAAGGTGGGGTTGGTGGAGAGAAGGTGGAGTTGGGAGAGATAAGGTGGGGTTGGGGGAGAGAAGGTGGGGGTGGGGAATAGAAGGTGGGGTTGGGGGAGAGACGGTGGGGGTGGGGAAGAGAAGGTGGGGTTGGGGGAGAGAAGGTGGGGTTTGGGGAGAGAAGGTGGGATTGGGGGAGAGAAGGTGGGGTTGGGAGAGATAAGGTGGGGTTGGGGGAGAGAAGGTGGTGGTGGGGGAGAGAAGGTGGGGTTGGGGGAGAGAAGGTGGAGTTGGGAGAGATAAGGTGGGGTTGGGGGAGAGAAGGTGGTGGTGGGGGAGAGAAGGTGAGGTTTGGGGGAGAGGTGGGAACACAGGTGGGGTTGGGGTTTTGGGATGGAGGTGGGGCATAGTCCAGGTATCAGAGCAGGGTGATGGAATCTCCATGCTTTGTGAATGGCCCAGGACTAATATGTATTCCACATTATCCCACGTTATTTTTTGTGTTACATACTTACAGTGTAAGTACCTGCATTAAATGAACTAAAACTACCCCCCAAACCCTGCTACGCTTAAATCTGTTAAAGTTTAAAGTGTTTCTGGACATATTTAAATTTGGAATGTGCATTGATAAACCAGTCTTGATAAACCATTGCTGTAGATAAAAGCATCTTAGCTGTACAAGTGGTAACCATAGTAATTATGAGGATACAAACTGTATTTGATCATTTCGGATGGTGTGTTCCTATTTCAGGGTAAACTGGGTGTTCCTGGGCTGCCTGGCTATCCAGGAAGACAAGGACCCAAGGTACTGTGTGAACTTCCTGTCCCATAGTTTGTCCAGTCATAACAAAGATTCTGTATGTTAACCAGATAGTTCATTTCTGCATTCGACCACTCTCTCTGTCGTAGGTTCCAGTCTGAACAGGAATGTTTAGAGCTATATTTCAGTAAATGAATGTCCATGTTGTGCCTAAGACTAAGGCTTAATACATTCACTGGCAGTGATGCTGTCTCTGGCCACGCCCACTCATGAATATTAATGCAATTATTTCAGCTGGAATGTTATGAAAACAGAGTTCACCACCTAATTTGCCTATAGGGTATGTGCTAAGCTAACATAGCCAGGCCCCTTTAGAAGGTTACGATGTGATATGAACCAATGAGAGGGCATATGTCTGGACCGAAAGTGTGACATTGCCCTTGCTCTCTTCCCAGGGTTCCCTTGGTTTCCCAGGATTCCCTGGTTCCAACGGCGAGAAGGGCACAAGGGTAAGAAGAGTTGGGGGGGGGGGGGGGGGGGGAACTGAACCCCAAAAGAGCATCGGCTCCATAGATGGGGTTCAGACCCCAATCCCTGCTGGGGCGGCTAGCATTAAAGCTCAGCCCAAATGAATGGGTGTAATTGTATATAAACATGTGTATCACAAAACATGTCAAATGTAAACAAAAAATTTTATTTTGTCTCAGTGTTGAAATAACTATAAGAGTGTTTATATTTATATGAGTCCAATCATGTGGATCAAATATACTTGCTTAGAGTAGAAAGAGTTGATTTTAACACCAAACATTTTGCTGTGTAAAATGTGCACATTATGGTCACCCAGGATGAGAGGGAAAGGTGTCCATATGTTCTGCTGTAATGTGATGACGTAATGCAATTATTTAATGAAACAATGTCATTTGATGGTGTCAATTTAATGCAATACAATGATGTCATGATGTAATTTGTTTTTCAGGGCTTGATTGGAAAGTCTGGACCAAGAGGACAAAGAGGACCAACGGTATTATCTTGTTGTGCCCCCTCCCCCACAAATTTACTGTCACATGATTTACCCATAATGATGGCACAACATAGTACAGCCAATCAGCAAATGCACAGGATGGCACAACCTATCCGTGATCACACAGTATATCGTGCAGCCAATCAGCAAAGGGCTTACTCTCAGATTCTCTCCCACTCACACTGAATTCCCAAAATTGTCACCATTGAAACGCACCACTGTAGAGCCGCAGATTTTGGGCAATTGTTCACAGTCATATTTTCAACATTAAAAGCGCAATCTTCTCTCCGGTCTCAGGGGCCCAGGGGTCAGCGAGGCCCACGGGGATCAACTGGAAAGCCAGGAGCCAAGGTGAGACCCGCAAATCCTGTTCCTCCCAAAGGTTACTGGGAGTGGTCAGCAGTGGTGGTTCCATGGAACCCTGCGGCGGCCATTTTGAGTTCTTGGTGAGAGCAGTGATGATGACTGCAGTTTTTTTGGTCACCGCTCGTCTCTTGTTTCTCAGGGTACGTCAGGTGGTGATGGGCCCCCAGGTCCCCCCGGGGAGAGGGTGAGTGACTGGTGCAGCAGTTTTTTTTGAAAAGACATCGATTAAACGCAAATTAAATTAATGTCAGAATCGAGTCAATCCTGCCTTCGCCTGTTTAATGAACGACTTTCTCTCCTCCCCATTCAGGGACTGCCTGGACCCCAAGGAGCGAACGGGTTCCCTGGACCGAAGGGGCCTCCTGTAAGATATATATACGCATATTATGGTTATAATGATTATTATTTAATTTAACATGATCTGTCACAGAGGTGTTTTGGACGTGAATTCTGTATCATGGATGACAGTGAGGGTGAATTACAGTGAGTTTAAATCAATGGATGTGGTAAAAAAAAAAAAAAAAGAAAGAAAAATATTGTTATTCACAACCTTACTCAACCTTATGGCAAAGATGGAAAACAGTGGGAATGCTAGCATCATTAGCGTAATGTTATTGTTTCTTTTCTCTCTCTCTCTCTCTCTCTCTTTCTCCCTCTCTCTCTTTCTCCCTCTCAGGGACCTCCAGGGAAAGATGGACTGCCAGGACACCCAGGGCAGCGGGGAGAAGTGGTGAGTCTCCTTTCCATTCATCCTTTCATCCTTTCTCTCGTTCCTTCGACTCTTCTTCCCTTCTTCTCCGAGGGGTTTCCCTTCATTCTGAGGCAATGCTCATTTTTCCCATGATGCACCTCTCTGGCCACATTGCTAACAGTAAGTTAGATCGTGTTTGCCATTAGTTGAGTGGAGGAGTGTCCTCTGTATTTTGTAATGTCCTCCGTTACACTGTACAAGACTGGGAACAACGCAGGACAATACTATAATACTAGATAATAATAGTGCATTATATACTGCGGTGGTGTATCATAAATTGTCCTGATTTGGGGACTGGGATTATTCATGCTTGTTTGTGTCATTGGTGTACAGTGAGTACAGTCTTTCACCAGATTTTCTTGTGAGATGTTGAAAAACCACATTTCAATAAACGAAAGTCTGCATTTCCCTTTGAATCGACCTATACTGATGGAGGGAAGTGGGAATTTGTGACGTGGCATGAGTCGTGAAACGATTTCAAGTGGACTTTACACTGCAGGCCTCACTTATCTGAAAATATTCCATATAGTTCAACAGTCCTTATTATTATTATTATTATTATTATTATTATTATTATTATTATTATTATTATTATTATTATTATTATTATTATAGTAGTAGTAGTAGCAGTAGTAGTATTTATTCAAACTTTTAAAATCCATATATGTAGTTGCAGTTGTAATAGAATCTGCGTTCATCTCCTTTCTCTTCCTCAGGGTTTCCAAGGGAAGACTGGTCCACCTGGGCCTCCCGGCGTTGTCGGTCCTCAGGTAAAATCCATACACTGACAGTTTCATACGCAGCAACTGTAATTGAGACTGGGGTGCATATTTTATTTACAAAAAAGATGCTTTGATAGGTCAGTATATCAACGCTATCTGTGAAATAGGCCAAAGAATTTAGGGAATACTTTAGCTATGCTGGTCATGTAGTCTCTGGTAACAAGTGGTTTGTTTTCGCCCTCTTTTTTGCCACTATCTCTCACACTGTTTTTACTTTCTTATATCGCTCTCTCTGTCTCTCTCACAATCTCTCTCTGTCTATGGCTCTCTCTCTTCATCTCTTTCTCTCACTCGCTCACTCTCTCTTGTTCTCTTCCCCCTTCTTGCTCTCTTTTTCTTGCTGTATCTCTCTACATCTCTTTCTCTGTCTCTCTCTTGTTCTCTTTCTCTCTCTTTTTCTCTACCCAGGGGCCCTCTGGTGAGACCGGCCCTATGGGCGAGCGTGGGCATCCCGGCCCCCCGGGGCCTCCCGGAGAACAGGGCCTTTCGGGGCCTTCTGGAAAAGAGGGGACGAAGGGCGACCCAGGAATCCCTGGACCTCCCGGCAAGGACGGTCCACCCGGTCTGAGGGGGTTCCCAGGGGAGAGGGGACTGCCAGGCACACCCGTAAGCAGGCCGAACCACCCCAAGAACCGCCGAATGGGCTGGCCGGGAATACGCCATCTTCTGCCGTCATGGCCACTTCCACCCTAGAGAGAGGAAAAATTATTCAAATAATGACGTTATAAGCGCCGTTACTCTGTGTTACATTTAGTTTTAGTTTTACAGACCCACTCTGTTATTGAGAGCACTGCAAGCGTACAGACAGCATATCTACATGAGTCGGGCATGACCACACTTTCAGACAAGAGGCATGTAGAGTGAACATGGGTCTGGGGCACAATCACAATCTCACACAATCCTTACACTTTGTGTTTCATTTTTTTTACTGTTAAATTTAGACTTTGAATGCACACTGGCCATCACCTTACTAACTGCTTATGAAAGGATTTGACCGATAGAAATTAACTTCAGAAATGAAATAAGGGCCTTACTTTTCTGAAGTGTACACATTCACTCTGAGCATGCATCAGGGCTCTGCCTTATGGGCATTTTGTGAATTCTAGGTGTGCCTCTCGGGTCTGTGTTAGGCCCCATAGTAATGCATGTGTTAAATGTTGTTTGAGGGTATTCTGCATAGCCTGTGTATGTCCTTTCCTTTTTCAGCAGATGGGCCTCAGTGCAGTTCTACCTACCAAACAATGTCACAGTATTGCGCTACATCTTATTAATTAATTTAATTTTTTATTTACTTGTTTATTTATTTATGGATGATTGTCAAGGCAAAAATCAACCATTTCAGGCCTCCAGGCTATATGCTTGCATCCACAATGGTCTTGCTTACAGTTAACACCGGTACAAATTTGCATGTGCATTATTTTCTGTTTCTGGTTATCTCATATTAATAGCCTGATGTTCATCAGATAAGACACAGAGCTGTGACCACTTCCTGTTTGCCGGTGACCTCTTCCTGTTGCCAGTGACCACTTCCTGTTTGCAGTGACCACTTATTGTTTGTGCTTTGCAGGGAGGTGGAGGACTGAAGGGAGGAGAGGGACCTGCAGGACCTCCTGGCCCAGCAGTAAGAATCTCTCTCCTGCATTTTAACACAATTTAATTTCATTTTCACGTTCATTCTTTCAGCAGAACCTCCCATCCAGAGCGACCTGCAAAGATGGGGGTTAGATCAACCAAAGTATTACATAGTACAGTACTGTGCAGCATAATTATATAACCAATCATTATTATAAACAGTGATAGACATGTAATTATCAACAGTTAGATTTACTCCAGTATAACATAGCATTACAGTTACAATATAGTTAATATATCATTGCAGCACAGTTATATATCAAAGCATCATTATAAATAGATGAGAGTTAATTGTTATTCTGTATTTATCCAGGTTGTCTCATTGAGATTAAAATCTGTTTTACAAGAAAGAGCATGCTGTGAATGAGAATGTTTTTTAATTCTTGATATGTTACACCCCACTCAAAAGCGTGCAACTGTCAATTTTGTGATGGAGGAATTACCCGTTAGTCCCTCCGGCTTCGGTCAGGATGTCAACATACTCTTTGCAACATACTCATCGTGGCAAATATATACATTCCAGAAATCATGTTTCACCTTTTGCATTTTACATACCATCCAATTTTATGCATCCATCTGCATCTACTGTTCACCGTAACCTCTGACTCTAACTTGTATCCTTACTATAGGGGTATAAACTGGGTAACGCAAATTCTATTTCTCTACAGCAAATGTGCAGTGCAGTGGGTTAGCATGCTGAATGCTGAGGGGATCACAGACAGTGCGTTCTCAGTCTCTCTGTGAGGTCTGTGTTTGGTCAGCATCTCTTTGCTAAACCCCCAAATCTCTGGACACCCCCCCCCCCCCCCCCCAACAGGGCTCCCCAGGTGAAAGAGGGCTAGCAGGCGGCGCAGGCCCCATCGGCCCCCCAGGGAGACCCGGCCCCCAGGGACCCCCGGGCCCAGCAGGGGAGAAGGGTGTTCCCGTGAGTACACTGTAGCCCGCCGCAAAAACTTACAGTCCCGCGGGGCAAAACTTCAGATTAACTTAAGCAGCATCTGCCCAGTTGTACCTCTCCAAGTACTCTGTGAGATGTACACGGTGTAAAAAAAAAATTCAAGTTGTATCTTTGAAAATTATGAGCGAATCTTGAGTTAGGTGAACGACGGATCTTCAGTTCTCTGTACTTCTTCCTACAGTTCATGCAGAAGAAGTACGAAGAACCGAAGATCCATTGCTAAAATACATATGCATATACATATACATATGCAGTAACAATAATAGTACTATCTATCTGGTTGAGAGACACTATCTATCACTCAGGAGCAATATGAAAACTTTGGTCCAGCTCGGTTTTGTATTATTATTCTTCTGACAATGTGCTCTATAAAAACCAACAAAGAACAACTGTAATTGTTTTTTACCCCTCTTTCGTTCCCTCCGTTCCTCTCTCTCTGGTTCAGGGCGAGAAAGGTCCGATCGGTCCGGCCGGACGTGACGGTGTCCAAGGCCCCGTGGGACTCCCGGGCCCCGCCGGACCCCCAGGCGTTCCTGGAGAGGATGGCGACAAGGTCAGCAACGGGGTCGAAACGTTTGGGGCGGGAAAAACTTTGTCCAAAGCATTGCAACCGCTCTTGCATTCTTTACACAGTAAATATTTATAATAGTGGGAGGAAGAGGTTCCATGTGCCCTGAAAAATGGGTGGAGCCATGATGTCATAAAGACTATGACTGAACCAATCAGGGTTTTTGGCTGGATTGAGAATGGCAGCAATGCAGTAGCCCTCCCCCCATTATAGTGTTCATGAAGATTCTTTCTCACGTAATTACTGAAAAGCATGAAGACTGAAACAAACAACAGTTCTCTGATGTATGCTTATAACTGTGTTATTACAGGGTGAAGTTGGAGAACACGGCCAAAAAGGAGGCAAAGGAGAGAAGGGAGAGCATGTGAGTGATTTCACATTTATTACACACCCATTACGTGTTTATTACACACCTATTACACATTTATTACAACTGTGTCTTTCTATGCTGAGTCCCATAATCAAGTGATATTTATGTCTTGCTGTTTGTTTACAGGGTCCTCCTGGTCCACCAGGGCCAATGGGTCCAGTTGGTCAACCTGGAGCTGCTGTAAGTATAGCTTGTAAATGCTGTCAGTACAGCTACTTCTGGCAACAGTATTGCTTATAAAGCCAGCTTATAACAGAGATAGCCTCTTCTTCGAGTTCTAGAATCACAAGTATGTGATTAGATGTTCTGAACTAAACATTCTAATGCTGATGTAATAATCACTACTGGTAATTCATGGCAACAGACTTCTAGAACGCTGATGTTGAAAAAACATTCCAAAAAACCTGCTCTTTAAAGAGCACATAATTTAATTGATATTGCTAACCTCATTGATATTAATTCTCTGTGTTTATTTTCTGCCTCTCCCTCCTTCCCTCTCTCTCTCTCTCTCTATCTTTCTCTCTCCTCTCTCAGGGTGCTGACGGAGAGACAGGGCCCAGGGGACAGCAGGGTCCGTTTGGGGCCAAGGGTGATGAAGGTTCCAGGGGATTCCCAGGACCTCCTGGGCCTATCGGACTGCAGGTACCCTCACTTCTCACTTCCCTTGCCTTTTAAAAAATTTTTCACAGGTGCATATGTGGGGGAGGGGTGTATAGCTGTTATTGAACACCCCCCCCCCCCCCTCTCTAAAAAGTGACCTGATCAGAGTTTGCTGTACAGTACTAATATCTGCTGGCAACTTGGAACAGCCTGCCCATATTTTAAGCTTTCAAACCTGTGCAAATACAGAAAAAACGGTATGAAATCTAGCATGCTAACTTTAACTAGCATGCTAACTAGCTAGAAATAGTTGGGTAAATATCTGCCTGGTAAGCTAGCTGGCAAGCTAACTTAGCTAGCACTGGTATGTACCGAGCTAGCAGACTTCACTGGGCCTGCCTATTGCTTAGCATAATGTAAATGCTAATTAATAATAATCAGGCTTTGGAGTGTAGCAATATATTCTACATGATACATTGCTAATATCCACGTTTCAGTTCGAAGCTGTTCCTTTGTAAGTTTATTTTGATAAGCACGGGGCAAATCCGCACCCTTTCCTGTGTGAATTTATGCTTTTTTCCAATGTGTGGCAAACTCATTGTGTGATTGCTTATTACTATTATATAGCTACTGACATTATTCATTGCTAATTCAGTGTATGCTCAGTCAGTTTATTCAGAGCTCCACATACAGTGGTGCAGTGTGTATAGTATTACTATTTTATAGCTACTGACATTATTCATTGCTAATTCAGTGTATGCTCAGTCAGTTTATTCAGAGCTCCACATACAGTGGTGCAGTGTGTATAGTATTACTATTTTATAGCTACTGACATTATTCAATGCTAATTCAGTGTATGCTCAGTCAGTTTATTCAGAGCTCCACATACAGTGGTGCAGTGTGTATAGTATTACTATTTTATAGCTACTGACATTATTCATTGCTAATTCAGTGTATGCTCAGTCAGTGGTATTCAGAGCTCCACATACAGTGGTGCAGTGTGTCAGTTTATAGTATTGTGTACTATTACTATTTTATAGCTACTGACATTATTCATTGCTAATTCAGTGTATGCTCAGTCAGTTTATTCGGAGCTCCACATACAGTGGTGCAGTGTGTATAGTATTACTATTTTATAGCTACTGACATTATTCATTGCTAATTCAGTGTATGCTCAGTCAGTTTATTCAGAGCTCCACATACAGTGGTGGAGTGTGTATAGTATTACTATTTTATAGCTACTGACATTATTCATTGCTAATTCAGTGTATGCTCAGTCAGTTTATTCGGAGCTCCACATACAGTGGTGCAGTGCCTGCAGTGTACAAGCCTGTTGCATTTGTGTGACCATTGGTCGGTTTTCGCATTCTGCAGGGATTGCCTGGCCCATCGGGGGAAAAGGGAGAGACGGGAGACACTGGACCCATGGTGAGTGCGCATCATCCGAAATCACATCGTCTCAAAAACCTGCACTCGAACCCTCGGCACTTCCAACTGACACGCTGGATAGTCCCACATTCTGTTTTTAAATTGAAAAGTGTGTAGCTAGTTCATTGGTTTTTATCCCACCAAGTTTCATAAATTAATACATAACAGCCTGTAAAGACCACACATGGACATCCCAAATCAATCGTTATAACTCTTGTTATAATGTACTGACAAGCAGTAATGTTTAAAAAATGCCTGAGTTTAACATTGACTCTTTTTTCTATTTATCTACCACCTCCTTCCTCTTCAATTCACTTTCTTTCTGTCTGTTTTCCTCTTCATGTATTTCTCTCTCATATACTTTATCTGCCTTTTCTTTTTCTCTCTCCCTCTCCCCTCTCTTTTAGGGACCCCCTGGACCTCCTGGACCACGTGGTCCTGCTGGCCCCAATGGTGCCGATGTGAGTATCAATTAAAACTCCCAAAAAATGCCCTTATTACAGATTCCCGGGTGTTATAGACATGTAATAAATGCTGTTATTACATGTTAATAACATCAGTACTCAACCAGTTCAGTATATAGGTATGCAATACTTTATTATTACTGTGGTACTACTGTGTAGGCCTGCTATTGCTTATTTACAATGTCATCAGTGTGGAATATGTGCTGTTATTAGTTAATAAAAATGTACTTTTGTATAATGACTGTTCAGTCATTGCCATCATTACTCTGTTTATCAACTGACTCTGTTTTTAATTGATTTTTAATTTTTTTTTCAGGGTCCTCAAGGTCCTCCTGGTGGTTTGGGTAACCCAGGCAACCAGGGCGAGAAGGTAAAGGAGAGAGTGTGGCCCTCCAGGGTTAAAGTTTTGTGTGGGTGGATGTATGTACATATTTACATGTGTCCTTGAATTACTGTGTTTAAGTATATGTTCCATGTAAGATGTACTATCTATAACAATGTGAGTGTTAGCATCTGTTACTGTCTGTCTTGTATGCAGATATTTTGTTATATAAATTATGGCATGCGTACAGGTATGCATGTATGTATGTGTGTATGTATGTATGTACTGACGTGTGTTTGTGTGTATAATGTGTATGTGTATATATTTGTAAAAGCTTACCTGTGTTGACAGGGTGAACCTGGAGAATCGGGACCACCTGGAATAACTGGGGAGCCAGGTAAAAAGGTGAGGTGTGACTCTTCTATACCGCTCAGGTTGAGAGACTGACCAGCTGAGGCCGATTTGGACAGACCTCTCCTAGAATCCGCTCGAATCAGCTATCCCAAATATATTCCCTAATGCGTATTACAGCCCTCATAGACCACATGTCCACGATTCTGAGGTCTAGCAACTCAGAGCTGGAATTTTTTTTGTCCACCACTGATTGGTTGGACCGCTTGATTGACAGTTTTCTGGTCCAATGGCAGGGCCCTCGCGGCGAGCGCGGGGAGAAGGGCGAAGCCGGACAGCCAGGAGCGGCGGGGCCCGCCGGTGGGAAGGGCCCACCCGGAGACGACGGACCCAAAGGGAACCCTGTGCGTTTGAAACTCAACCGCCGGAAACCGCCAAATAATCACAGCCTGCGCGGCCTGCGCTCCCCACAGCCCAGTCAATAAACACTCCCTCTGCTCTCATCCTCTCTCTTTCCTTCCTTCCTTCTTCTTTACTCTCCTTTCTTTCATTATCTCTACCTCTTTCTCTCCCTCTTTCTTACTCTCTCACTCTCTCCTACTCCCTCTCTCTCTCCCTCGCTCTCTCTCCCTCTCTCTCCCACCTCTCTCCCTCTCCCTCTCTCTCTCTCTCTCTCTCTCCCACCTCTCTCCCTCTCACTCTCTCTCTCTCTCTCTCTCTCTCTCTCTCTCTCTCTCTCTCTCTCCCTCTCACTCTCTCTCTCCCCCCTCTCTCTCTCTCTCTCTTCCCCTCAGGGCCCTGTTGGTTTCCCCGGTGACCCTGGCCCCGCTGGTGAAGTCGGTCCTCGGGTGAGTTGTGGATGTATAACCTCCCGCTCTGTTTTTGGACCTCTTTTTTTGTCTGTGTGCTCTCAAGGGGAAGAGTATTCAGTGTCACCACATTCCAACTCCTTCAGACAGACCTCAAAATAACCTGAACAGCAGGGGGGAAAAAAAAACTTTTTTTTTAACATTTTGTTCTTTTTAAAAATCTCTATTATAAGATCTGTCCATAAATATTGTATGCCTGTGTTGTATTTTACATTTCCCCACCCGTGAATAGTATCTAATAACCAAAACAGAGGTGATACGCCTTCCTTTTTCAGGCTGCTAACTACATGCCTAGCAATTAATTGCCCTTCTGGGAATAAATAAAGGTTATTGAATTGAAGACAACGAATAAAGTTTATTGAATTGAAACAAGGCCTCTCTGTTTGTCAGGGTCAAGATGGAGCAAAGGGAGAGAGAGGAGAGGACGGCGAACAAGGACAAGCAGTGAGTCACTCCCGCCATATTTTCTTTTTATTGTTCTTTCACTCTCTCTCCGAGCCATTGCAAAGCAGCTCTCCTTACTGTTGCCATAGTTACTAAAACAGTTATACCACCACTTATAAACTGCATCCAAGAAGTATGACATGCAGTAAACTGTTTGGGCAAGCATTCTCTCTTTTTTCATGTACTGTAGCCATATGTACAGGGAGGGACCATGGTTGGCACTATTGTCTTGGTTGGGCTTTCCTGAGTAGGTGTGCCTCAAGGATCTATAGATGGTCCAATACAGCTGTGCTCATCAGAGATGTGGATGTCTACATGTTTTTCTGCAGTTCGGTTTGGAGATGGCGTGAGCAGGCATTAATTAATGTAAAATCCAATTGGATTTGCAATTCCCATTAAAACGGACTTTGCACTTTTAAGCACATTCAGGCTCAAACGTCATGAAAATATTATTTTAAAGACTCTGAAAAAAGAGCTCTTCACCCATTGTGGATTTTGAGTTCTTTATTTCTGCCCAAATTCCCTTAAGGTGCAAAGTAAGCAATGTATATTTAGCCAAATAGAGGAATAACACCATATCAAGCCTGGATTAATTTGGGGTTGGAGTCCATTTGATGCCTAGATAAGGTTTGTATATATATCTAGGTCCTTTAACAGGGTTCTTACAGATTTATGTTTGATAATCTGTTATGCTGTAGTTGTCATTCCAGTCCGTGAGAGGGGATGTGTTTCATGATTGAACGCTCCAGCAGAGCTTGAATTCTGGGGCTGCTCTGATGTCTGTGTTGGGTGTTTTTGGGGTATGACTTCGGTACCCCTCATTGTGCAACTTTCCTTCTCTCTTCCTTCCAGGGCTCCCCAGGACCCACTGGTGAGAATGGACCTCCTGGCCCCCCAGGAAAGAGGGTGTGTAAATTTTGGGCTGGGGGGGGGGGTGGTATTTTCTCCTTTGAAGTTTTTTATTCTGATGCATGAAAAGTACACAGTGTTCATGTTAAAACTGTGCTTGTGACTAATTAGTTACGTCACATTGCAAGAATTTAGCAGAAGCTCTTATCCAGAGCGCCTCACACAACTTTTTACAAAGCATTTAAATAGCATCCATTTATACAGCTGGATGTATACTAAAAAAATGCAGGTTAAGTACCTTGCTCAAGTGTACAACAGCAGACCAGCTCCTTACCCATTATACTACACTGCCGCCTAGTCATGTTAGTTATGCTAATTAGGACACAGTGGCATCCATATTGCCGTACATCTGCCTTTTCACATTTTCTCTCTTGTTTATTATAAATCTCTCCTTTCGTTAATTTCATCCAGGGTCCTGCTGGGACAAGAGGACCTGAGGGACGACAGGGAGAGAAGGGCAGCAAGGTAAAGGGTCAAAGGTCAGGGGTTAACATCCAACCCTTAAGTACATGTGAGCATAAGCCTCATTCATCCCACTCTGTCTCTGCCCCCCCCCCCCCCCATTTTTCATTAGGGAGACCCAGGTGCCAATGGCCCCCCAGGAAAGACTGGCCCCGTGGGGCCACAGGGCCCCCCAGGAAAACCAGGAACGGAAGGCCTGAGAGGACTTCCCGGATCAGTGGTGAGATGCAGGGCAGATCCATCCCATCATGCAGTGCAGTGTGGAATTAAACACAGCTGTATGTTACACACTGTATAACTGAACTGCCTAGAACTCACAGAGCGGTTTTAGATTTCTGTGAATTTCTGTAATTGATCACCTCTCTCTCTCTCTCTCCCCTTTCTCGCTCTTCTGTCTCTCTCTATCTCTCTCCCTCTCTCTCACTCTCTCCCCCCTCCCTCTCTCTCTTTCCCTGTACCCCCCCCCCCTCTCCCTCTCTCTCTCTCTCTCTCCCTCTTAGGGTGAGCAAGGTTCCCCAGGCCTGTCAGGGGAGAAGGGACCTCCAGGACCCATGGTAAGAGAAACGCACAGCAATCCCAGTGACACTCATTCCAATCACACTCATCCCAGTCACACTCATCCCAGTCAGTCATCCCAATCACACTCATCCCAATCACAGTAATGACAGTCACACTCATCCCAATCACAGGAATGCCAATCACACTCATCCCAATCACAGTAATGCCAATCACACTCATCCCAATCACAGGAATGCCAATCACACTTATCCCAATCAGTCATTCCAATCACAGTAATGCCAGTCACACTCATCCCAATCACACTTATCCCAATCACAGTAATGCCAATCACACTCATTCCAATCACACTCATCCCAATCACAGGAATGCCAATCACACTCATCCCAATCAGTCATTCCAATGACACTCATCCCAATAACACTCATCCCAATCAATCATCCCAATCACACTCATTACAGTCACACTCATCCTAATCACACTCATCCCAATAACACTCATCCCAATCACACTCACTCCATTCACACTCATCCCGGTCACACTCAACCGCATGTAAAATTTGACAGAAGCAGCAGAAGTTGTATGAGTATCTATATGCCCCCGCCTGCCCCATAGGGCCCCCCAGGGCTGCCCGGACTGCGAGGAGACCCTGGCGCCAAGGGGGAGAAGGGCCACCCGGGTCTCATCGGCCTGATCGGGCCCCCCGGAGAACAGGGAGAGAAGGGCGACCGGGGCCTCTCGGGGCCACAAGGCTCCACGGGACCCAAGGGAGAACAGGTGAGTGGTCTGGGTTTGGGAAAACTGTGAGTGTCAGGGTTCGGGGCAGTATTGGAGCTATGATTAGAACTTGGGAATTGGTTAAAGCTACGTTAGTCATTGATTTTTTTTTTTACTTTCGTCACATCAGCCAATATTTTGATGGTTTTTTTCTGTGAAATACATTTTTCTTAAAATTAATATTACTTCAGACACATTCCTTTGTATTTCTGTCTGTGAATTGACGATATTTGAATTGTTTTTCATCCATCTTTGGACCAAAATGAAGTATTTAAAATCAGGGTTAGGGTTTGGAGTATGGAAAGTGTTAGGGTTCAATCAGTAGGAGTAGGGAAATGGTAAGGGCAATTGGGGTGTAATCCTATGTATCGCCTTGTGTATTTTGCTATTTTTAGTGAAATATATTTTTAAATAAATAATTAGTTTGAACGATACTTTGTATTTCTTTCAGTTACTCAATTATATTTCACTTTTTTTTCATCCATCTTCATTAGAACAGCAAATATTTAAGGCATCAGGTGCCTGATGATGTTTCCAGTGAGGATGCGTAGTTGTAATGTTGTTGTAAAACAGGCATCTGATGATGTTTTCAGTGAGGATACGTAGCTGAATATTCCTTTCTGTTTCAGGGTATCGCAGGAGGAACTGGTCCCCTGGGCCCTGCTGGACCCCCAGGCCTTCCCGTGAGTGACCCTGTTCAAAATGGCAGTTATTAATCGTGACAAACTGTCACTTTTTGGAGCGTGACGCTAACGTTCCGTGTCTCTTTCGCAGGGTCCGGAAGGTCTGAAAGGAGCGAAGGGCGCTACGGTGAGTCTTCCTCGCTTCTCTCGCCTGCCGCGGCTGCGTGACATCACCGTGAGCCTGCCGCTGTGTCGCGTAGCGAGGCTCAAGACCAGGCCCTGGTGCTGTTCAGGCCTCGGGGAGGGGGGAGGTGGGGGGGGGGTGGGGGAACGTGTCCGTTTATGGATTTCACGCCTGCTTCGCTTCTGAATTTTTGGATTTGTGATCCGACATTTCAACTCCAGTTTCCTCGTAAGCTCAAAAAAATTGCGGCAGAATACTGCTTGTGTCCCTCGTGAGAAGCAGATTACAGTGGTTGGCTGATTAAAAGGGCATAAAAGTACACTGACAGTTAGATAATCAAGCAGGGTGCTGATTGGTGGAAATTAAAAACCTGCTGTCTGCTGGGAATGGAGTCCCGCCCCCCCCCCCCCCCCCCCCACCCCCACTTGCAGTAGACAAAATAACTACGTCCTCCTCATCAAGACGTCTGTATGTGATCAGTGACCGAGTTCAGTTTTATTGTCTTGAATAGAACTTCCTGCCTGCTCACGTTACAGACAGCAATGTTGAACTTGATGCTTGTCAGAGCGGCAGTCTCTGATTCTTTCTGTGTGTGTGTGTGTGTGTGTGTGTGTGTGTTTTCCAGGGCGGTGCTGGTCCGAAAGGCGAGAAGGGCGTGCAAGGACCCCCTGGAGCTCCAGTGAGTACCCCTTTGCTTGCCCATTCACAGTCTCCACCCCTCGAACTCACAGGCTCCTCCCCTTTTTTCCACTCTCTCTTGATTTCGCCTGTTCGGCGTCCATGTTGACTGGCGCGTAAGGTAGGGAAAAACAGTCTGCAGAGAGCGGCTAAAAAAGCACTGTGTTTACCTCCGTAGCACAACCTCACATGGTTGCCTCAGGCGCTACATGTCCCTTGGAGTTGCATTTAGAAGATCGTCGTGATTTTAAAAGCGATTGCATGGAAGCCTGTGGCACAGATGTGAATGCTGGATACCCACGTATTACTAATTGCCCCCCCCCCCCCTCCTTCCCCTCCCACCCGCCACCCCCCCCAGGGCCCCCCAGGAGACGTGATTCAGCCCCTGCCCATCCAGATGCCCAAGAAGTCCAAGCGCTCGATCGACGCCAGCAGGATCGTGTCGGAGGCGGAGCCGGAGGCGGAGCTGCCGGCGTCGGACGCGGCGGGGGCGGAGTTCCTGACGGGCTCGGAGGGCATGGAGGAGATCTTCGGGTCGCTGAACTCCCTGCGGCTGGAGATCGAGACCATGCGCTACCCGCTGGGCACCCAGGACAGCCCCGCCCGAACCTGCCAGGACCTCAAACTCAGCCAGCCCAACCACCAGGACGGTGCGTTCTAGGGTCAGGGGTCACAGGCCAAACACTGATGTCCTCTGGGTTCGTTTTGAGTGTTATGACTGGCTCAGCAGTGTAACAGGGGTCAGTTTGGAGCATTATGATTGGCTGAACAGTCTTACTGTGGTTTGTGGAGCACTATGATTGGCTGAACAGTCTGACTGTGGTTTTTGGTGCACTGTGATTGGCTCGGAAGTGTGCCTTTGGTTTGTGGGGCATTAAGATTGGCTCAGTAAGTGTGACCAGGTCGGTTGGTCTGTTTGGCACATTATGATTGGCTAAACAGTGTGACCAGGTCTGTCTGGAGCATTATAATTGGCTGAACAGTATGACTGGGTCGGTATGGAGCATTATGATTAGTTAAACAGTGTGACCGGGTCTGTATGGGGCATTTTGATTGGTTCAGCAGTGTGACTGGGTCTGTATGGAGCATTTTGATTGGCTCAGCAGTGTGACCAGGTCTGTATGGAGCCTCACCATTGGTCCAGCAGTGTGACCGGGTCTGTATGGAGCCTCACCATTGGCTCAGCAGTGTGACTGTGGTTTGTTGCCGTGCAGGAGAGTACTGGATCGACCCCAACCAGGGCTGCTCCCGCGACTCCTTCAAGGTCTTCTGCAACTTCACCGCGGGCGGGGAGACCTGCCTGTACCCCAGCCAGAGCGTCGAGACGGTGAGTCACCCAGCGCACACACGCGTCTGACACGCCACGGTACACGCCAAGCACACGCTACGCTACTGGCTACATCACATGACACGCGGTACAGGTAACACTACGGAGCACGTAACGCGCACGCTGCACACAAGAGACAGCACACACAGCAGGACACGGCAACAGACACACTAGACCGCATGCTACAACACGCTATAACCATGCCACAACATGCTATAACCATGCCACAACACGCTATAACCATGCCACAACACGCTATAACCATGCCACAACACGCTATAACCATGCCACAACACGCTATAACCATGCTACAACACGCTATAACCATGCCACAACACGCTATAACCGTGCCACAACACGCTATAACCATGCCACAACACGCTATAACCATGCCACAACACGCTATAACCATGCCACAACACGCTATAACCATGCCACAACACGCTATAACCATGCCACAACACGCTATAACCATGCCACAACACGCTATAACCATGCCACAACACTCTATAACCATGCCACAACACGCTATAACCATGCCACAACACGCCATAACCATGCCACAACACGCTATAACCATGCCACAACACGCTATAACCATGCCACAACACGCTATAACCATGCCACAACACTCTATAACCATGCCACAACACACTATAACCATGCCACAACATGCCATAACCATGCCACAACACGCTATAACCATGCCACAACACGCTATAACCATGCCACAACATGCTATAACCATGCCACAACATGCTATAACCATGCCACAACACGCTATAACCATGATACAACACGCTATAACCATGCCACAGGCATGTAATGGCGCACGTTACTCGCTGAGACACACTACAGACATGCTGCAGAACATGCTAAACATGCCAGACCATGGCATATTTTGCACACTACCAAGTCTTTTACATACAAGTACATTAATAACTATGAATATAACGATTCAGACACACAGAAGACACTCATATAGGCCTTACACACTACCAAAAGTATGAGGACACCTTACATCCAACATCTCATCCAAAATCATGGGCATTAATATGCAGTTGGTCTACCCTTTTGCTGCTATGAAAACCTCCACTATTCTGTGAAGGCCTTATACTAGATGTTGGAGCATTGCTGCCAGGATTTCCAATTGATCTCAAAGGTATTGGATGGGGTTGAGGTCAGGGCTCTGTGCAGGCCAGTCAAGGTCTTCCACACCCTAAACCATTTCTATATGGACCTTGCTGTGTGCCCGGGGACATTGTCATGCTGAAACAGGAAAGGGCCTTACCCAAACTGTTGCCACAAGGTTGGAAGCACAGAATAGTCTAGAATGTCGCTGTATTAAGATCTGCCTCCGCTGGAACTAAGGGGCCGAGTCCAAACCATGAAACCAGCCCCAGACCGAGGCGTGTCCAGATACTTTTGGTCATATAGTGTATGAGTCTAAATGCTCTCTCTCTCCCTCCCTCTCTCTCTACCTCCCTCCCTCTCCCTCTCAGGTGAAGATGAACTATTGGGTGAAGGAGACTCCAGGTTCCTGGTACAGTCAGTTTAAAACAGGCAGCAAGGTGAGTAACCACTTTTTTTTTTTTCTTTTTTTTTGCAATTTAGAGGTGGGGTCCTCAACCATAAAAATGGTCTATACGCACCAAACACCCCCCTCTTTCTCCCTCTCCCCACAGTTCTCGTACGTAGACTCTAACGGCGAGCCCGTGGGCGTGGTCCAGCTGGGCTTCCTGCGGCTCCTGAGTGTCCAGGCCCGACAGAACCTCACCTACCACTGCCACCGATCCGTGGCCTGGGCCGACCGCACTGCCAACGATAGCCACCAGAGGGCGCTGCGCTTCCTGGGGGCCAACGAAGAGGAGCTCAGCTACGAGACCAGCCCTTACGTCAAGGCCCTCGTGGACGGCTGCTCTGTGAGTCACGTGCACATGCACACACACACACACACACACACACACACACACACACACACACACACACACAAACACACACACACACACACACACACACACACACACACACACCCACACACACACATGTATACACACACGCACACGCACATGCACACACACAGACACACACACACACACACACACACATACACAAGCACACACACACGCACGCACACACACACACCTGATGAGTTTCACAGCTCAATAATCACCTGCCTCTCTCTCTCTCTCTCTCCCCCTCTCTAACTGCAGTATCGCAAGGGCTTTGACAGGACAGTGCTGGAGGTGAACACACCCCAGATGGAGCAGCTCCCCCTGCTGGACATCAAGATCTCAGACTTTGGGGACATTAACCAGCAATTTGGCTTTGACGTGGGACCTGTCTGTTTCCTGGGCTGAAACAAGCACACACACAAACACACACACACACACACACACACACACATTAACACACAAACACACACACGCGCACACACAAAGTCAAAAAGGAAACCGAAACCTACCAGTATTTTCACTGATACACACATATGCACCACTTAAATACATCTGGCACGTTCTATTTAAATAGTTCAAAACGATGAGGAACAAACACACACACACACACACACACACACACTCACTTAAGTACACGCCCAGGGAAAACATGTGACGAAACTGATGGAGAACAGGAGAAGAGAGAGAATATAAAGAAATAGAACTCAAACACCCTCGCAGTGAGAGAGAGGGAAAGATCTATTTTCAGGATGATGCAAAAAAGAAGTTCTGACAGAACGCAGTATAAAGAGGTGTGTTAATTGAACACAGCTGGCCCAGAAGTTTTTCAACTTTTTTTAAAATTGTCCAACAGAGCCCCTCCCCCCCCCCACACCAGACCCCCCGCCACCCACCTCTCACCATCCCCTCCCATTCCTCCAGTCTCTCCTTAAAGTTCTGTAAATCTCCCGACCTACCTCCCACCCCCCCCCACACGGATGGGGCTTCACACACATAAAGCCCGCCCCTTCCTTTACCTCACTTCCTGTCGTCTCGCTAAGTGACCGGGGACCGACGAGAACAACCAAAAACGTCAGAGGCGGAGCTTAGGAGAGGTTTACGGATGGCAAGCTCCACCGCCCGAAGTCGACGGTCCGGATTTCGCAACAGAGCTTTTCGAACCCGACCGTGGCGCCTCAGCGACGTTCGGTCTCGTCCGTCGGCGACCCGCTTCGGCAACGGACAAAAGCCGCCCGAGAAGCCGGGAGAGACCGGAGATGAAGGTCGCGACCTTTAGTCTAAACCAGTTGTGAATCACAATCAAAATTCCAGTACTGTAATAAAGAGAGTCAAAAACTTGCAGTATTTACCGTACGGTATCGGCTGTGTGTTGGATAAATATTGTAGCATGCTCGGTTCATGTTTATGTTTTTTTTAAAAAGCAAGCAGAAGGGGACTTGATATTTGGCCCAGTCCAGATGTTATAGAATCAGAAGCCATTATCCTTGTAAACTTGTACTGGACTTGATGTTATGTATGTGTATTTTCTTCAACAATTAAAAACTGGGAAAACAGGCAACCATTTTGTTGTCAAGTCGCTACGTGCAAGGTGCAATGGGGGAAACAACTGTTTTTGGGGTGATGGAGTGACTTAGATAATTTTACGTTTTTTTAAATAATTTTTGTCAGCATATTTTCTCTTTACAAGAATCTAAATATATCAGGGTAAAAGACATACATGAGCCTTAAAATGGAGGAGAAATTCAGCGGTAAATAACAGCATGGTCACAAAATACCCACAAGGCTTTGGTGCTGTACAAAAGGAAGACTTTTAAAATGAAAAGCTTTTGACTTCATAATGCTTTTGAGCTGTCTCTTCAGGATTTGTGTACCATCATTTCTCTGGCTGGAATTGTGCATTAGAAACCGCATGTACAGGAAGAAAAATAATTTATTTTATTTATTTAAGAAAAAATAAAAACATGGTGCTTTATTTTTCCTCAAAATCTCCATCTAAACATTCAAACAAAAGAAAATATGAAAAACTAAATTGAATTGTGGTATTTCGTTAGTATTTACTTCCTCCAGCTTTCATTTGAAAAAGCAATATAGAAATATAAATATATATATGTATATGAAACCGATTCTACCTTATCTGTACACACCCTTTTGTTTTATGCATGTAGAGACAGTTAACAAAATAAAGAAAATCCCTTGTTTGTTCACCAGTGGTGATTCTAACAATGTAACCCCCAGCGAGTGTTTGTACATTTTTTTTTTTTTTGTGAGTTTTTGCTGTCATTGTCCTTGATTAAAATGATTCACAGCTGTTGATTTTAACTTGCAGTTTCACTGTCGGTTTGTGTTCTGTTCGGGGGCATTTACAGATGCAGAAAGGGGTAGAAACTCAGAGGTGGGAGGGGGCAATTAAGGGGAGAAAATTCAGACCGGGAGGGGAACATTTGGGAGGTTCCATACCATAAAAAACATCCATGGGGATTCTATATTATGGGTTTTTCCTCTTTTTCCGTTTACTCTTTCCGTGCTGGGGGCTGGGGGGGGGGTTAATGGCCAAAAAGCTGAATCCGTTTGCCTGAAGATAATTTTGTAGACCAGTGTGGGGCTTTTTTTTTTTGTTTTGTTTTGTTTTGTTTTTGTTTGTTTTAATTAAAGACAAATAATGTTCAAACAAACTATGGTGCTGAAAAAAGTATTATTTTATAAATGTGTGTAAGTATTTCTTTTTTTAATTTTGTTTCTGTAATATATAATCTTTTTAAAAAGAGCTGCTTGACTCTCTCGTTTGTTCGTCTACACGGTACTCCGATAAGACTGTTAAAGCACGTCGGTTGGGCCTACAAAAAAGTCTCTAAAGTTGATTTTCTGTTTAGATTTTTCATTTGGCCTTTTTTCTCGGACAGCAGCTCCAGACGAACGACACACACACCTGACTGATCCTTGACGTCTCAGCTGCTCTGCTGGCCTGTATGAAAACTCAGTTGCTGTCATAGTAACCAGCGTTTCCATGGTCCTACATTCACCGCCACCGTTCTAATTCCACGCCAGTGTTCTACTCCAGTTTAGCGGCTCCACTGGATTTAAATTCTTATCTGCCCACCGGTTTGCGAGGCCTTAGCTGCACCACGCTGCTTTACACTCGGTTTTCATTCAAATTTTTAATGTCTTTTTGTTTTTTTCTTCGCTTGTTGCTGGGTTTTTTTTTTTTTTTGTTTTGTTTTTCTTTTGTTCAAAGTCTCCCATTAAACCACATGCTAACGCATTTTATCAAAGAGTCACCGTGAATAACAATGTGCTTGTGTGTGTGCGCACGTTTGTGTCCATGTGTGAGAGCATTTGAATTTACACCCCGTCCTTGATACCAGACCACTTAAAAACCAATTGTTTTTCATTATATGTTATTCAGCATACTTATAAATACACTTATTTATGAACAACCTAATAATTTTTCACCATTTCTCTTAATATAAAGATTCAGTCTTTTCAAAGGTATTTCTTGTGTATTTCTGAGAAGTGACCACGCCCCCTTCATTAATATTCATAAATCTCATGAATTTGGAATGCCGCAGTTTCAACTGCAGAGAGACAGAACTTGGCGGTGTTAAAGACACAGAGCTGAACATCTGGTGAGACTAAAGAATCTGTGCCAACAGTCAGTCAGCAGGTGTGCTGGGACCAGCGAGGAGTGGAGGACCTTATTTAGGGACTAAAAGGAGAGACTGGGGTGCATTGTCCTCGAAACTGTTCCACGTTCCACCTCTTGTTGTATGTGTGCTCTCTCGTGTCCCGTTATATCTATAAGTAAAAAAAACTGTGAGAGGACAAGTTACAAATATAAAGACTTTAATTTGCAACACACTGCCCTGTACAGATTGGTTTTTACACAATTTACAAAGAGGGGAGGGGGGAGGAGTCAGATGTGGTCAGACCTGTTACTGACGGGCAAAGGCACTGAGGATCATGAGCCAGCGTCTGACTGGTCTTCACAAAGGGGGCGGTGGTACCTCTCAGCCAATGAAGAGGCCTCCTGCAAATCAAACAGACTTATTTCAGTTCATGGTGGTGCTTTCAACTGGCAAAGAACCATAGTATGTTTTACCACAAAGAGGCTCATGGGAAGTGGAGGCTGGAGCATGTAAAGTATGCTTCAAAAATCCCAAGCCCTAGACTTCACCCCCCAGCATGCTCTCTGGTGAATTGTTATGTGAAATACTGCCCTCTGAAATTAGCCCAAGTTTACTGAACTAAGTAGTTACACACAGACTGTGTTTCAGCATCCAAACATACAGTACATGCACAAATCATTAGCAGTCATGAATATCTGTAGTTATTTAAATCATTCCCTATATCAGTATACTGAACTTAAATCTGTCTGAGTTTTACAGTGGCAGATGAGAGCTTAGTATTTTCAGTTTCAGTGTCAGTGCTGCGTATTGATGCTGCATGTCGGTGCTATATTCTGGTGCTGTGTGTCAGTGCTGCATATCGGTGCTGTGTGTCAGTGCCGTATATCGGTGCTGAGTGTCAGTGCTGCATGTCAGTGCTGAGTGTCAGTTCAGCGTATTGATGCTGCATGTCAGTGCTGTGTGTTAGTGCTGTATGTTTGTGCTGCGTGTCAGTGCTGCATGTCAGTCGGTGCTGCATGTCGGTGCTGCGTGTCAGTGCTGCATGTCAGCGCTGCGTGTCAGTGCTGCGCGTCAGTGCTGCATGTCAGTGCTGCGTGTCAGTGCTGCATGTCAGTGCTGTGCGTCAGTGCTGAGTGTCATTGCTGCGTGTCAGTGGTGCATATTGGTGCTGCATGTCGGTGCTGTGTGTCAGTGCTGTGTGCCGGTGCAGTGTGTCAGTGCTGCATGTCAGTGCTGCATGTCGGTGTTGCCTGTAGCTGGGCTCACACACCTGTGACTTCAATGCTGACTCCAGTGATGTATCGACTGTCATCAGAGGCCAGGAAAGCACACACGTCTGCTACCTCTACAGAGGGAGAGAGGGAGGGAGAGGGGGGGGGGGGGGGGAGAGAGAGGGGGGGGGAGGGGGGAGGTGGAGAGAGGGACAGAGGGATATAGGGGTGAGAGAGGGAGACAGGGAGAGGGGAGAGGTAGGGGTGAGACGGAGAGAGGGAGAGAGGGGGAGGGGGAGGAGGAGGGGGAGAGGGAGACAGGAAGAGGGGGAGAGAGAGGGGTGAGAGGGGTGAGAGAAGGAGAGAGGGGTTTGTATGAGAGCAGCAGTCAGTTCTTATGTTACACACACACACACAAACACACACACACACACACAGCCACACACATACACACACACACACACACACAAACACACACACACACACACAGCCACACACATACACACACATACACACACACACACACACACACACACACACACAAACACACAGCCACACACACACACACACACAAACACACAGCCACACACACACACACACACAAACACACAGCCACACACACACACACACACACACACACACACACACACAAACACACAGCCACACACATACACACACACACACAAACACAAACACACACACACACACACACACACACACACACACACACAAACACACAACACACACACATACACTCACCTGCAGGTTGTCCCATTCTGCCTAGTGGTATCAGGGAGGTCATCTGCGCAGAATCACATCACCAGTAAGCAGTCTTTTCACTCAGCTTTTCGTTGACATGACAAGCAATTCTTATAGTGCCAAACTATACACACAAGTATTGATAACAGCAGTTTAAAAGAAAAAGAAAAAAGGACAAAATGATAATGCCACACTGATTTACCCTAACCTGACAGTACATCCCAGCTAATTTAACGTAATGACTAGGTGTGCGCGCACACACACGCACGCACACGCGCACGCACACGCACACACACACACACCCTTACTGATCACTTTCTCAGGTACTGCATCGGTCATCGGCGTGGCTATGAACCCAGGAAGCACACAATTACAGCGAATCCCAAACCTGCCAATGAGAAGAAACAAAAATAGGTTTCATGAAATAAAAACTCTCTCTCAGTGCAGTGTTAATGTACTGTAGCGTCCAGTCAGTCAGTTTGTTTATACTGTATTAACACTCTCACTCAGTGCAGTGTTAATGTACTGTAGTGTCCAGTCAGTCAGTGTGTATACACTGTATTAACCCTCTCTCTCAGTGCAGTGTTAATGTACTGTAGTGTGCAGTCAGTCAGTGTGTATATACTGTATTAACCCTCTCACTCAGTGCAGTGTTAATGTACTGTAGTGTTCAGTCAGTGTGTATGTACTATATTAACCCTCCCTCTCACTGCAGTGTTAATGTACTGTAGTGTCCAATCAGTCAGTGTGTATACACTGTATTAACCCTCTCACTCAGTGCAGTGTTAATGTACTGTAGTGTTCAGTCAGTGTGTATGGACTGTATTAACCCTCCCTCTCACTGCAGTGTTAATGTACTGTAGTGTCCAATCAGTCAGTGTGTATGTACTGTATTAACCCTCTCTCTCACTGCAGTGTTAATATCCTGTACTACAAGTACGACATTTGGTCGCTCGCTGGCAGAATCCTCTCTCTCAGGTTTACCTGCTCAGCTCCTTGGCTGCAGTTCTTGTTAACCCCTCCACTCCAGCTTTGGAGGCGGAGTAGTTCACCTGCCCAATGTTCCCCACCTGTCGGCACCCAGAGACATCAAGACAGACGCCAAAAATCTACTTCCTCCCTTCACAGGATGTGAGTTACAGATGAGGTAGATGCCCAGATTAGAACAGCTTCCTACATTACTGTGCATTCCCCCCAGTGCTGCCACATTAAAGATGGCTGCCTCGCCTTGCCCACGAAGTTGCCACATTAAAGACGTCCACCTCACCTGGCCCACAAAGCTGCCACATTAAAGATGGCCGCCTCACCTTGCCTCCAATGCTGCCACATTAAAGATGGCCGCCTCACCTTGCCTCCAATGCTGCCACATTAAAGATGTCCACCTCATCTGGCCCACAAAGCTGCCAAATTAAAGATGGCTGCCTCACCCCGCCCACAAAGCTGCCACATTAAAAATGGCCGTCTCACCCAGCCACAAAGCTGCTACATTAAAGATGGCCGCCTTACCTTGCCCACAATGCTGCCCACAGTGATGATGGACCCTTTGGGGGATCCACTGGCGACCAGGGCCTTAGAGACGGCCTGTGTGACAAGGAAGGTACCCTGAACAAAGAGATAAAGAGAAGGAGAAGTAAGATAAAATGAAAATGTGTCCAGACGGAGGAGATCAGAGAGAGAGGGGGAAGAGCAGAATGCTCGCACGCTGTACCTTCAGGTTGACCTGGATGACCCTGTCAAAGTCGTCCTCCTCCATTTTCAGCATGAACTCGTCCCGAGTGATCCCCGCAGCACTGACACACACGGAAGGGGGCTGGAAGTACCGACACTGAGGAGCAGAGCAGCCCGAAATTCAGACATTATTAATCTATGTGGCCAGCAGTTTCCCCTGATACCAACTGCATCATGCAGACAATACTAATCTATGGCGCCACCAGATTCCCTAGATAAAGTGCATCATACAGACATTCCTCATCAAGCTTCCCAGCAGATTCCCCAAATTCAGAAAATGAGTCATTTAGACATTACTAATCAATCTGTCCAGCAGATTCCCCATATACAGAAAGTGAGTCATTCAGTCATTACTAATCTATCTCCTCAGCAGATTTCCCATATACAGAAAGTGAGTCATTCAGACATTACTAATCAACCTGAGGATGAGAACAGGCCATTCAGCCCGCACTGCGCGTATGAAAAAGAGGGGGGGAGAGGGAGAGAGGAGAGAGAGATATGTGTGATAATGAGTGCATGAATTTGTTAATGAGTGTGTGAATGAGAGCTCTCCCACCCACCCCCGTGTTATTTTAAGCTTTCATGATTTGTTATTCAGGGAAACTGTACCCAAAATTTCCCTGCCCAAGAAATACAGAAATATATTTCCCTGCAAATATGGAAGCGAAACATTTTCAGCAAATACCAAAACAACTGCAACAGCAGTTTGATTTGGTACGTGTGAGTGTTGCTTTCACCACAACAATATGCAACCCAAATTTTTTGGAGCCGCAGCTATCCGGACGGCGGTTCCCCTCTGGTGTGCGTCACCTGGACGGCCCCCCCCAGACACACCTGTATGGCAGTGACCAGCCTCTCCACGCTCTCCCTGGAGGAGACCTCCACTGCCACCGCCAGGTGCTCCTGGCCTCGGTGGCCCCCCGGCAGGCTCGCCAGCGTCTGATTGGCTGAGTCCTCGTTGACATCGGCGACCACCACCGAGGCTCCCTCCGCAGCGAAGCGTTGGCAGACGGCCCGACCGATACCGCTGCCCCCTCCTGGAGAGGTTGGGTAGTGCAAACACAGAGTGACACCGTGTCCATTGCACATAGTTTTGGTCATACAGTCTATCGGGACACCCCTTGGTCTGGGGCTGTTTTTCATGGTTTGGGCTAGACCCCTTCGTTCCAGTGAAGGCAAATCTTAATGCTACAGCATACAATCACATTCTAGACAATTCTGTGCCTCCCCAACAATTTGGCGAAGGCCCTTTCTTTTTTCAGCATAACAATGCCCCCAAGCGCACAGCGAATCCATACAGAAATGGTTTTCTGGAGATTGGTGTGAAAGAACTCGACTGGCCTGCACAGAGCCCTGACTTCAACCCCATCCAAAACCTCTGGGAACAACTGGAAAGTTAACTGTGACCCAGGCATAACAGCCCAATAATTGCCCCTACCTCACTAATGCTCTCCTGGCTGAATGGAGGCAAATCCCTGCAGCGAGGCTCCAACATCTAGCATAGAGCCCACCCAGAAGAGCGGAGGTTGTTATGGCAGTAAAAGGTGGACCGACTCCACATCAATGCCCATAATTTTGGATGAGATGTTTGATATCAGGTGTCCACTACTTTTGGCCATGTAGTGTACATTCTGTCCAGCAAGTAGAATTTACCAAGTGAAAGGTCGAGGAGAGTCCTCACTTGCCCCTTAAAAAATTTCACAATTAATTTCACACGGCTACACAACAGTGAAGTAATTATTTGTGACGTTCCTATAGCATTAGCCAGTGCTGTTCAAGAACGGCTGCTTCATGCAGGAACGTTAAATAATTGTTTTTATTAAGAAAGGGGGGAAAAGCATAGCAGCGTCTGCACAACATTTGATTTATGAAAACACAGCTATAAACTTCTGCAACACAACCCTGGCCAATATTTAAAGGCTGCCACTGGCCAACTATTCAATTCGAAGTTATTTCGTCACGTTAATTGGTATCGCTCTTAGCTAACTTGCCAGACTGTTTTATTGCAGTTAGCTGTAGATGCTAACTAAATCTGTTCATCTGTGTTACAGAAACTGTTCACCCTACAGCTTGCTACTACTAGCTATCATACACAACTGCGTTGTTAAGTAAAATACATTAGTGGCTTAAAAATAAAACAAAAAAAAGAATGGCGTTCTAGGCGAAAGGTGAACTAGATAGCTTGTGATAGCTGGCATTGCATTTTCGAGTTTGTTGTTACGAACTGAAAACACCAACAGCTAATGGAGAATGTTTAAAATTATGTATTTATTTTTACCTACAAGCACTAGACTGATCAAAGTCACACGCTAATATGAAGACAGAAGTCAAACTGACCTGTGACAACAGCCAACCTGGATATGAGTCTCAAGGGCGCCGCCATGACAGTCGTCAATATGCCGAGACGTCATTAGTGCTGTACACTTAAACGTCCACACGATGGCGACAGAAGCTTACTTTTGTGCTCCGTGGGGCGCAGGGCTCACAGAACTGTGGTGAGATACTTCAATGATAATGTTGGGAATTCTGTTGCATCCTTTTGGTGCTGGTAATTTTATAAATCTGTTTCATTATTTAAAAATATATTTTAAAAAAGAAAAAACTGTTTTAAAAAGAGTGGAAAAAATACTGCTTTTAGGTCCATTGTTGACAGGTATTTAAACTATTTATTTAGGCCTACTTAGATATATACACACTGGTAGCATATACCCAGCAATAATTTCACAACATAATTATTAATTATGATTAACCTGAGTTTAAAAATACATTAAAAGAAAATTATTTGCAGAAAGAAGTTTGTTATCACGAGTGAAAAAATGAGGTTTTTCCATTGAGGGCCGTTCCTACTATTATCTTCCTTTGGTAACGTCACGATTGTACAACGGCCATAAAATATTTATATCCGTGTTATTTATAGAATAGCTTTTCAAAAATCTTACCTACGGTACCTGTGCATGAAAATAAATTATTTTGACTCAACGTTCATGCATTCCACCAGACGGCGATAGTAACCCAGCAATCTCCCGTTGCCCGGGCAGTGATGACCAGGCGAGTGCTAACTCGGCCCACTGACCTATAACAATGTCATATAGCATTTATATACCCGAGATCAGTTCCCTTGGCCTCTATTTTGCGTTGCTCGCGCTTGTCCGGTGTGATTGTAATCTGAGAGCCGCGCACGGAGGTATCCCCCCGCTATTTACGTATATCTCTGGTGAGTGGCATCGTTTTCAAACACCGTGGTGTGTTTCCTGGTTCTACAAAAGAGTCGTCGATCAGATTACAAAGATAGCCGGTTCGGTGAGTACCCTAACATACATTCAGTGTGCAAATGGAGGCTGCCTTTGGAATTAGTAATGGGTGAAGTTTCACAAAGCCAATGTAAGCTCTTGCGTGCCGTGGGGACTACATGTTTCGGCTATCTGTGATGTGTAATAGGCATATCAGGTGATGCATTGTTTTCAGTGTACGTGTAAGCCTACTGTCCCTGAGCAACAAGGAGAAACTCGTCATTTTAACCAAATTATGTATAACAGGCTACTTTTCCTGTTTTCCTGGTCTGATCAGTCATCAACGATAGCTTCTTATAATCACGCAGTAGTAGACGACAGCGACGCGAGCTTGGAACGTCATGCAAACATACACAGCGGTCAGTGTTCAAACAACTCTGATGGAGGCCTACGCTGCACATCGGATCCCTATTGGACTCGTATAAATTCTGTTCGAGTGCGATAAATATTTGACTAAAATGGACATCTTACTGTGTAAAACTGGCATAAACATATAAAATAAATCAGTGATTCGTCGTCTTGAAAGTTGAAGTCAGTTTGTGTGATAAACGTCGCAGAAAGAGGAAATAAAAAACTAGCGGTAAATTGTCCTTAAATAAATTTATCCTAAATCAGGTTAAAATAAATTAAAGTAGACTAAATCACATTACCGTGGGAACGACGATTTAAATCCTTTAACAGGTTCATGTAAAACAACAAAATTCTTTATGATGGATGTAGACTACCACCCGTGTTTATTCATGCGGAGATTCCGATTTTACACGGAGTGAGATGAGGATTAATGATTGTGTGGCCTATAGGTCCTGTATAAGGTGGTGTTTGGTATAGAAACTGAAGTTAAAAACAGTTTGTACTTAACACTCATTGGGCCTCATTCTGTCATGGTTCTGTATTTTCTGTTTCTATTTTTTCCTTTTGGGCCGCCAGATGGCGGTACTTCAGTTTTGTATTTCAGTTCATTTTCCCTAATTGCTTTCCGCTGGGTTTAATTGTATTATTGTTTTCAATTATTCAATCATTGTTTCAGTTTGTGTATTGTTATCTCCTCCCTCTTTGGTTTGATTGATTCTTTGAGTTCACCTGTGTCTCATTAGTTTCCCTGTCTATTTAAGTTCCCTGCTTGCCTGACTCGGGTGCTGGTTCCTTGTGTGTTCCTGCTTGTGTGTTCCTGGTGTTTCTAGATTTCGAGTTCCGCTACGTGTTAGTTTGTTTTCAAGCCTCTCTTGTGTTCTGTATTCCACTACAGGTTTTTCTGTTATTAAGAATTTTTGTTTTTTTGGGATTTGCCACTTATGGCCTTTTGTTATCCGTTTACTTTTGAAGTAAAAGTCCTTGTTTAAACCTTTTTTGAGTTTCTATTTCTTTTCACTCCGCACCTGGGTCCTTACCCCCAAATCCGTGACACATTCACGAAACGTGTACGATCATAAACTGTGTATAAGAACATTTCCAAGAACATTGCTACATTCATAATTTTTTTTTTATCTGTATTTGTTCATGGCTGTTTCCTTGTGCAAATCACATGAACAGGATTATGCATGAAATTGACAAACAATCAGCATTCATCATCTGATACACCTGGGATATGCACAAAAACAAAGGTCTGCACTTGTGTTTGTCACGAATCTCATATGTGTTTGTAGGAACACTTATGTTCTTAAAAATAAGAATAATTTAGAAGTTTTATGAATGTTTCCAAAATACATTTGTGTGTTATGTAATTAATTCATTGGTTCAGTAATGGAAATTATTACTTTTCAGATCGCGACCCCAAGTGATTTTTAAAGAAGGGCACTTCGGGTGGCTGCCAGGACGCAGAAGTACACGGCGTGTTTAGTACGTGCTCTCCATTATGTGGGACCTATTTATAAATGACGATGACGATGGGATTTCACAGTAGCCTGTGGTCCCTGTCGGGCTGCTGGTGTTCGTCCAGGAGCAAATCCGGGTGCCATCTTTGGCCCTGACGTGATGTCACCCGCTTCCTCAGTTAATGTTTGGCCCTGACGTGATGTCACCCGCTTCCTCAGTTAATGTTTGGCCCTGACGTGATGTCACCCGCTTCCTCAGTTAATGTTTGGCCCTGACGTGATGTCACCTGCTTTGTCAGTTAATGGTGAGTTTTGAAAAACCATGCCGGATTTCTACCATGAAAATATAATAAAATAACCATAATAGGCATATCTATGGTGCGCTGGCAATCTCTGTCTTTACGTACTTTTGCCTGTATTTCTTATCCTAAAAATGTGTTCAGGACGTTTGTGGGCCTGGTGCTCTTTTCTGTGTTGGGAGGGATGGGTGTTTTAAATTTATTTGTACATGCCCAGTTTGTGGCCCCAACCAGACAATGTAATGTCGGTCTAATGCTAATGGGACGTCCCCGATTCAAATTTTTGAACCAGGCTTCGATGGCATTACGAAGAGGGTTCATCCTTCATGTAGCTGTGCTGTGGTGAACTTCTGACGTTGCCACTGGCATTGTTACAATTGCATTCCAATTTCAATTTCAATTTACACGTATTAAATCCAACTGTCTTGTGGAAACTGAAGCCAGCCCCCCCCCCCCCCCCCCCCCCCCCAAAAAAAAAGTAAATAAATGAGACTCGGACAACCGTTTAAAGAATCATTTTTTGTGCGTTTTTATTTATGTACAACTCCAGTGAAAGTTACTGCGAGACTCTGCCATCTACGCGGTCGCTGACCGGCACTGCCCGCACAGTTTTACTTCACCTTTTAAATTTAGCTTAGTTTTCACAGAAAATAAACGAGAGACAAGAAGTAACGGTGTGTTTCTGTCGTGGAAATGCAGAACATGGAAAAACTAAAACAGGAAAAAAAAAAAAAAAAAAAACAAAACGGGTAAAATGAAACGCAGCGTTCGGGACGTCTGACTGAAACATGCGGCCATGTTGTGCAACGGTGAGGAATATTTACAAGGATTCCAGAAAAAAAAAAAAAACAATTAAAAAAAAAAAATGGTCGTTCGTCTTGAAACTTCGCACCTTTATTAAGCCACTCCGTATTCACCCCCCTCCTGGATTTATGGGTGGCGTCTGCACGCGTGACAGTCGTAGCACACTCAACTTTTAAACTCCGAGACAGGAAAACTAAAAACCAAAAAAAAAAAAAAAAAAAACATACAATCCTAATTTATGTTCAAACCACCCCCCTTCTCTCTCTCTCTCTCTATTTCCTATGCATGAAGGAGGTCAGCATCGCTGTCCGCCACTTTCAGTCACGCAAACCCCCTCAGTCCCAATCTGCCCTTGGCCTCCATGCATAAAGAAGCTTGTAAAAATGGGGAAGGGTCAGCGCACAACTTCAAACGCTACAGGAGAGCAGGGCGAAAAGAGGACGTGTGTGTGTGTGTGTGTTGAGAGAGAGGTCTCTTCCTCTCACTCACTCCCTCACACTCACTCACACACACACACACACGCACACAAAGCAACTTCCTGTCTCGATTTTGAAAAATACTACACACACACAAAAAAACTACTTTCTTCCCTCCCATCCTCCCTCCCTACCCCCCCTTCAGGTAATCTCTCCCTCTCTGGGGATGCCTTAAAATTCTTCTTTATAAAAGAAAAAAAAATAGATATTTATATATTTGTACATGTATATACACAGCCGGGATGAGGAAAGGTCCACTGGAGACTGCACATCTCTCACTTCCCCCAATCCCACTTGCCCGCCCCCCGCCCCCGCCCCCATCACGGTAACTTCGGCACTTTCATCTCTGCCTGCCCCCCCCCCCCGGCCCCCCTCCGTTTTTTCATTCATCCGTCCATCCATCCATCCATCCATCCCAAAAAACGAAGGAAGTGTCCCATCAGCAGCCCTCAGAGAGGAACGTTCTGTCATCCTTTTTTTCCCCATGAAGAGGGACATTTTAATTTTTTATTTTTGAAGAACTCGTCCCTCTCTCCCCTCTTCTTGCTTTCTGTCCATCCGTCACCCTGGGTCAGATCCATGAAGCACTGGGAAGCTCGCTCTCTCTCTCCCCCCCCCTCTCTCTCTCCCTCTTTCTCCATTCCCAGTTCAGTCCTTCCGGTGGGTTCCGGGGTCAGCCGTCGTCCCTGAGCGCTCGGGACCCCCCCCTCCCCTCTCTGCAGACGACATCATCACCCTGAGTCCGAGTCGCTGGTGTCAGAGGAAGAGGAAGATGAAGAGGACGAGGAAGAGTCGGAGCTGGAGCTGCTCGCGCTGAGCCGCGAGGCTATGGCATGAGGCTCCGCCATGCTGGGCTTCTCTGCTGAGAGAGGGGGAGGGAGAGAGAGAGAGAGAGGGGGGGAGGGGGAGAGAGAGAGAGAGAGGGGGGGGAGGGGGGGGAGAGAGAGAGGGAGAGGGGGGAGGAGAGAGAGAGAGAGAGAGAGAGGGGGGAGGGGGGGAGAGAGAGAGAGAGGGAGAGGGGGGGAGAGAGAGAGGGACAGAGAGAGGGACAGAGAGAGAGAGACAGAGAGAGGGAAAGAGAGAGAGAGGGGCAGAGTTAGCATATGTCCATCAATTGTTTTCCCATCTTTCTAGCACAGCACAAACTACAACCCCACAATGTTCTGATGTTTCTGATCCATTACTCTTGCGTGTGTGTGTGAGTGTGTACGAGTGTGCGTGTGTGAGTATGAGTGAGTGTGCATGTGTGTACATGTGCATGTGTGTGTGAGAGCGTGTGTGTGTGTGTGTGTGTGTGTGTGTGTGGGTGTGTTTTCGTGCTCCTCACCCTTTGTTTTCTGGGGCTTCTTGGCGGAGTTGAGCTGGCCGCTCACGTCCTGCAGCCTCCTCTCCAGCTCTCTCTTCTTCTCCAGCGCCAGCTCCTCCCGGGATTTCCCACTGCCCGCCTTCTTCACCACTGCGCCACCCGGAGGAGAGACGCGTCATTACACACAGGCATCCGGCTACAGACCCCGACATACACACACAGCCTAACTACCTAAAGGCCCTCAGACAACCAGCTGCGCTCTCTCACACACTCACACTCACACTGACACACTCTCTCTCTCTCTCTCACACTGACACACTCTCTCTCTCTCTCTCACACACACACACACTCTCTCTCACACACTCTCTCTCTCTCTCACACACACACACACACACACACACTCTCTCACACACACACATACACACGCACACGCACACGCGCGCACACACTCACTCACACACACACTGACACACTCACTCTCTCTCTCTCACACACACACACACACACACACACAAACAGTCTCACACACTCTCTCACACACACACACACACACACACACACACAGTCTCACACACTCTCTCACACACACACACACTCTCTCACACACACACACACACACACACACACACACACACACACACACACAGTCTCACACACTCTCTCACACACACACACACACACACACACACACACACAAACAGTCTCACACACTCTCTCACACACACACACACACACACACACACAAACAGTCTCACACACTCTCTCACACACACACACACACACACACACACACACACACACACAGTCTCACACACTCTCTCACACACACACACACACTCTCTCACACACACACACACACACACACACACACACACACACACACACACACACACACACACACCAGTCTCACACACTCTCTCACACACACACACACACACACACACACACACACAGTCTCACACACTCTCTCACACACACACACACTCTCTCACACACACACACACACACACACGCACACGCACCGTAGGGCTTGCGGGGCTTCTTGCGCAGGCAGGTCATGACGTAGCGCTCCAGCTCGCGCAGCGTGGACGGCTTGAGCGTCTCGAAGTCGAT
>CM045890.1:54503100-54565600 GCA_025169545.1 Anguilla japonica
TACGCCACAATCCTTTAAAGAGGAAAACTACACTAATATCATATTAGAGTAAAACTACACTGTCATCCTGTTAGAGAAAAAAAAGTATACCAACATCCTGTTGGGGGGGGGGGGGGGGGGGGGGGGGGGGGGGGGGGGGGGGGGGGGGGGGGGGGGGGGGGGGGGGGGGGGGGGTGGGGGGGAATGGGGACTCCACTCCCTGATTGGTGGATGGTGGAGTTCCTCTGTACCCCTTTTGTTTGTGAGCAAAGTGACATCACATCCATCTGATCCTAGCTTTATTATCCCTGTTGCATAGTGTCTCCCATACACGCACACGACATCCTCCAGAACTTACCAATCATCCTCCTGCCCTTGCCGAGCTTGCCCGCTTTCCCCAGCTTGGGCCGCAGCGCCGGCGGGGGCAGCTCGATCTCCTCCTGGGGCATCTGGGAAACCTTCTGCAGGAAGGCCTTCTCCAGGGACTGGGCCATCAGAACGATGTCGTCTGTGGGCTGCGGGACCACGGGACACGTTAGCACGCGCACGTTAGCACACGCGTTAGCGCACACGTGTTAGCACACGTGTTAGCACGTGGGACCCTGGCGCTACCGCGGCTAGCGACCGAACGGGCAGCATGTGGAACCTCTGAGTCAGGGTTACAGTCACAGCGCCCCCTAGAGGCATGTCACGCCAGCGAACGAGAGCGGCAATTTAGGATGTGGTTGCCACGGTACCAGCAAATGTAATCTCCCGCCCGTGCACACTATCAAGGAGCAGGAAAAACTACAACTCAAACACAAACTCATCCACTCGTTAAAAAAAACCCAGCAGCTCACAGCAGAGAAAAAAAAAGAAAAAATTACGTTTATCAAAACACTGTGCGTAGGTTTACCCTTTCAACTGTTTTGTCGGTTGTACGATAAAGTCCTTTTCTGTTGAATGACTGGGGCAACCACAAGCGTGTGCGTGTGTGTGTGTGTGTGTGTACGTCACCAAAGTTATTATCATGAACAAAATCTGTAACTAAAATAAAAAAGCCATGAAAAAAACATTTGTTAGCAGAAACAAGCGTGTATGCATGTATACCTTCTAGATGTAGCGGTTGGTGAACACGGTCTGTGAGAGACAATGTCTGTACCTGGTTGTAGACATAGCAGCTGGTGTGCATGGTGTATGCATGTATGCATATTCTAAAGGCAGCAGCTGGTGAGCATACCTTGCTGTAGATGTAGCAGTTGGTAAACGTGTGTGTGTGTGTGTGTACCTCGTTGTAGATGTAGCAGTCGGTAAACATGGTGTGTGTGTGTGTGTGTGTGTATACACCTTGTTGTAGATGTAGCAGTTGGTAAACATGGTGTGTGTGTGTGTGTGTGTGTGTGTGTGTGTATACACCTTGTTGTAGATGTAGCAGTCGGTAAACATGGTGTGTGTGTGTGTGTGTGTGTGTGTGTGTGTGTGTGTGTGTGTGTATACCTTGTTGTAGATGTAGCAGTCGGTAAACATGGTGTGTGTGTGTGTGTGTACCTTGTTGTAGATGTAGCAGTTGGTAAACATGGTGTTAAAGTCCTGTATGCACTCTCCAGCACTGAGGTAGTAGTTATTCTCCAGCCTCTTCTTTATGGTGCCCATGTCCATCGGCTGTTTGATTATCTTGTGATAGTCCTGCCGGGGGGGGGGGGGGGGGGGGGGGGGGGGGGGGGGGGGGGATTTTCCATTATATATGCATCATATATCTACAAAAATATCTACATTTATCATTTCATTTACATATATGCACACACACACATACATATATACAAACAGATAAGCCATAATGAATTTAATTATTGATCGTGTAACTGCATGTGTGTATATATATGGTAAATGGACTACATTTATATAGCGCTTTTATCCAAAGCGCTTTACAATTGATGCCTCTCATTCGCCAGAGCAGTTAGGGTTTAGGTGTCTTGCTCAAGGACACCTCGACACACCCAGGCCGGGGTTTGAACCGGCAACCCTCCGACTACCAGACAATCGCTCTTACCTCCTGAGCCATGTCGCCCGTATATATGTGTTCAGTCTGTGACCAGTACACATCAGGCCACAAGTGCATCTCTGCGTTTCAATTGGTGACATCAGCTTTCAGGCAGGAAGGAGGCCAGCCAAGTGATGTCACCAACAAACAGGGCAATATCGTAACCATGGAGACAAAACAAACAAGCTGGTATCGGTCAGAAGGCCTTCGTCACTGCTATAAGGACACGTCTCTTGACAACTACTCTATCAGAATGTGACGCTTTTAAAGTCTTTTTTAACTCCACCGAGGCCTCGGGTTTTTTCTGTAGAAGGATAAAATAAATATTTTAAAGAAAACCTTGAGCCTTCGGGGTTCAACTCACGGGCAAATTGAGCTTGCCGGCGTCCACGGGCTCCTGGAAGGGCCAGGCGAAGTGGTGTCGCCACAGCGACTTCATCAGGGCCTTCTGGAGGAACTGCAGCTGATTGGTCGCCCGGCCCTGGCGGGAGGGGTCGCGCACGGGGGGCTGCGGGGGCCCGGGCTGGTGCGCGTGCGGCAGCGCGGGGCCCTCGAAGCCCTCGTAGAGCAGCGACGGCTTGCGGATCCGCTTGCCGGGCCCCGAAATGACAGGCTCCATGCCGCCCCCCACCGTCTGCGCCCCGACGTCCCCGCCCAAGGAGCCACCGCCGGCCGACACCAGCCTGCGGGGGGGGGGGGGGGGGGGGGGGGGGGGGGGGGGGGGGGGGGGGGGAAGGGGGGGGTTCAAAACACTCATTACACACCACATTATCCACCCCCGCACAGGACAAAATCAGCACAACACAGATACAGCAGGCGCCTGCCCGAGACAGACTTGAGGCTCCGATGTGTACGGGGGGTTATGGGTAATGTAGTCCTCCTCGGGAGGGCGCGCCATCGGACACGTGGATGCATGCGGCGCACCTGCACTCTGCGGAAATCGGAGCGCGGGCCGCCTCGTTACGACACGGCGAGTTTCGCAAACAAGCCCTGGGCCTTCGTAGCCAGGCCAACACCACAAGCCTCATAAAGACATAAAAACTTAAAACACGGCCATCCGCGGGATTCAGGATTTACTGAGAAATCAAAGAAAAAAAATTTAAAAAAAAGAAAAGAAAAGAAAAACAGCGATAAGACCAGCTTAGCCTGGAGCTCTGGGTAGCCGTGGGCCACATTTTGCACCATTATTACCGAGCACCTCGGTGTGTGTTGACTCAATGACGAAACGCGACAGCGAAACAATGACCTGTCCTCCACGCGATAAACGCCACCGCGGGCAAAGTCTGCCGAGGCCGCCTTATCGGGCAACGCGGGCCGGTGGAGATGGTTCCCACAGCAACGGAAGGCAACGGAAAAAAAAAAAAAAAAAAAACATTTGCGTTCCATCGGTGATCAGGTTCAAAACTTCGCGGTAATTGGCGGCGTTTGAGATCACGTTTCAAGCGAGCTTCAAGATAGCCCGCACGTCAGGAGAGAACCAGATTTTTTTTTTTTGTGACAGTTTATGTAAAAGAAAATCTGTGTGTTTTGGGGAACAAACCCCACCACGCTTGAATGTGCAGAACCATAGAAACACCGACCGATCCATAACGGATCTGTATCACATTAGAAGCGCGCTGTTGAAAATAAACAGCTACATCTAACATGCTCAGTCTAGCCTGAAAGGGGCTGGTGTGGGAACAGGACTGTTGTTTCAGCCCAGCACTAGGACACCTGACTCAATTAACCAATCGCAGTCTTCCATCGAGACCTTGAGTAGAATCTTAGGTGTCAGTGCTGGTTAGGCCAGGGGTGTCTAACGGAACACGACCGTAAAAAGTGCCACGAGAGAGAAGGTCTGAACACCTGTGGATTTAAGAACTCTGGCGCCAAAAGCGCTTCTCCGCGGCTCAGAGTCCAGCCCTAACGAGCCGATCACAGGGCACCCCCGGAGAGGGAAAGGGGGGAAAAGTAAAAACGAAAAGAAAAAAAAAAAAAAAAAAAAAAAAAAAAAAAAAAAAAAAAACACCGGCACTCGTTATTTTATTTTTTTTTTATTATTATTGCCAGGTTCCTTTCCATCCCCGTAGCAACCCAGCGAAGGGGGCACTCCCTATTGGCTGCCAGATTGGCATAACCATGGCAACCGTTGCGGACAATGGGATGGCGGACGAAGGCCGTCGGCGAGCGGTTTGCACGTGCGCGCTCCCGAGCGCTTCACAAACTCGCCTCCCAACGTGGACACACCCAAAAACACACCAACACTGCAAACCCATGCAAAGGCAAGGTCGCCGGCCGGCCTGGTGGCGCTCTGGGCCAATCAGAAGGACCGCTCGGGAGCCTTCCTCCAGCACGGCCAACCCCGACGTTTTTAGGGAACGCCTTCCCTTCAGGGTCAAGGCCTGGGCTCACGGGCACAGGCTGGCGACCGGCAGCCCCACAGGGCGGTACATAAAATGGCGGTCGATTTCGCCAGGTGGGGTGGGGTGGGGCGCTCACAGGCCGCCAGGCTGAACGCTGGTCGAAGCGGCAGTCGGCACCTCGGGGGAAGAGTTATGTTCCGTTATCTGACGTCACTTGCGCGGGGCGCTGCAGTGACAAAAGAGGCCCAAAAATGGACTGGTAAAACGGACTGTATTTATATAGCGCTTTTATCCAAAGCGCTTTACAATTGATGCCTCTCATTCACCAGAGCAACTAGGGGTAGGTGTCTTGCTCAGGGACACGCCCAGGGCGGGGGTTTGAACCGGCAACCCTCCGACTGCCAGACAACCGCTCTTACCTCCTGAGCTATGCCGCCCAAAAATACGTTATGCCAAAACAAGGCAATACAATATTTGGAGGGGGGGGGGTTCGATAATAAATGATGCTGTCAATTACCAATTTGCTTCGGCCAATCAAAAAGTGTCTGTGCTCCCCCACAGTAAAACCACCGTGACAGACTCAGAGAAGCATGAGACTTAACGTTCTATAGCTCCACCCCTTTTTAAGTTAAGGAAGCCCCACTCTCCCAGTCACTAGAAAAAAGGAAACAACAACACAGGCGGGAACAGAAAGTAGGAGAACAGGTCAGGGTTCAAAGGGTCAGAGCAATGTGTCAGTTTTGCAGGTTGTCCGTCAAACGCACCTACACAAAACTCAGAGGCCTCAGGGGCTTTGATTCCGTTCCAGTTCAAAAAAAAAAAAAAAAAAAAAAGTGATTAATTAAAACGGGCCTTAAGGGAAGGACACGACTCGGCGTTGCCACGGCATCGCTAGTGAGGACACCCGTAGGGAGGAAGTATTTATGCCCAGTCACTACCCTCAGTGATGCAAGAGGGTTCCAGGGCTTGCACTCTTTACATCACAGGAAAGGCAGGAACGCCAAGGGAGAGAGGGAGGAACGGGGGGGGGGGGGGGGGGGGGGGGGGGGGAGAGGGAGGAATGGGGGGGGGGGAAGAGAGGGAGGAACGAAGGAGTGGAGAGGGAAAAAGAAAGGGCTGACTCCTGGCAAGGGGGAGACTCCACCGCCGACGTTTCCAGTCCGGAGACAAATGTTACGCTGTGAAATGGGCGTGCCAATCAAAGGAAGGCAATCGCCAAAACTGGCACGGGCGTTTAGCGGAAAGCGCCAGGCACACTGTGCCCTTTTCACCCGATTCACCGCCTTCATAAACCCCCCGGTGCACAGTCCCAGCCCCACGACCCCAGACACCGGGTTCGGTAGCTGGGCTTGGTAACCGGAGGTCAGTTTTACCATAACCCAACCTAGGCAAAACAAAAGTACTGAATTTCTAGTGGGTGTTAATGAGGGGTTGGGGTTGGCACGGGGGTGGGCAGGGGGGCTGGAATGGTTACCGGCGGTAACAGAAGAGGAAATGGAAATTAGTTGCGCTGACGCATCAGAAGAGACCACAGTGGTGGAGCAGCAGCGGGGGGGGGGGGGGGGGGGGGGGGGGCGGGGCGGTCGGGGGGGGTCGCGGGCTAGACTCGAGAAGGGGGCCCAAATTACCACACGTCAACTTAAAAAAGGAAAAACGTAACCTGAGCAGGTTTCCATCGTAACGGGAAACACTGCCCCCCATCCACCAACCCCAAACAAGCTCCGTGCATTTTAAAGAAATACTAAGGATGCGGACTCCTAAAACACCTGAACTGTGTTGATCTGAAATTCGGATTCATACAAACCCACGCCCTCATCAATTTCTAATTTTTTTTCAGGAGAACCCCCCCCATATAAGCATGATAGCCCCAAAGCTTTCCGTCAAAACAACCTCACTGGTTTTTTTTTTTTATTCCTTTCATGTGCGGTGTGTACATTTTTAAAAGCCTCCCCAAAAAATAATACATCACTAACTACAGGGTCACCCTCCTCCTACAGGTCAATCTTATCCACCCTCTTGGGCAAACTGATTTTCTGAGACACTTTTAAAAAAAAAAAAAAAAAAAAAAGTTCCAAATCTAGGTTAACGCCAAACTGTCTGGGTATTCGAACCCTTGAAATGTAACCTTAGAGAATGTCAACATTAACTTCAACGTGAACCCTGTCAAACCTGCAACCTCTTACCTGCTGGTGCTTGGGAACACTGAGCCAAAGCCGTCCAAAGGCATGCACGAGATGAGGTGTAGTTCAGAAATACGAGAATATCGTCTACGGGCAACGTCTAGCAGACTCTAGCAGTGGTCTTAGGCACTTGCACACCGGGCCTTCTGACTGGCAAACAGGTCTTCTGAAGGTTCAGCGCTTCTCACGATGACTTTTAAGGGCTGAAGTAAACTGCCATATCATTTTGAAGCATGCCACGTCACTCAAGGCACATGGGCATCGTATAAAACTCGATTCCTTCGATAATCCACATCTCCCGTTCCGCTGACGTGTGGATTCTCACCCAAAATTCCAACTAGGTCGAATCAGGCATGCTGTTCCCGGTAACCAAGGAAACGGCCCTCTCTGACAAAGCCGATTTTTACTCTCGCCATTTACCACGGATCGAAACTGTTGAGACTATGTTGGAATTTTGGGTATGTGCGCAACATTAGTCCCCACTGTTCCAATATGGGGGGGGGGGGGAAGCAGTTGGGAACTACAGTGAAACTTACCAAATTAGGTTAGAGACATCAATGCTGCTTATCATACAAGTTGACAAACACATACAAACAATATCAGGTTAATAAGCCTTTATTTTGATGAGGAAAAAGTCACTTGTAAAAAATGAAAATAAAATAAAAAAACTACAAATGTGCGCACTTTGTCGCTGACCTCAGTTTACCACATCTACAGGAAGCACAAACACACGTTGTGATCAGCTGACAGTGTAGGCAAATAGTGTTGTGTGGAGAAAAATAATTTACATTAATTCAAATTAGGGGCAGAACAGGGTTCCAACATAGACAGAAATTATATATATATATATATATATATACAGGGTCCCACTAATAGGGACAAGGAAAGAAAGCATCAATAACAAAAAAATCTGTAATTTATATACATTGATACAATATACAACATTAATCTTAATTAGAAAGCCTCTCAATTGGATTATTGGTCACCAAGCATTTTCAAATAAATTATTGCAACTGATTATTTTTGGAAATACTGTAACTGTGGCTCCACGCCCAATAAAAGCCCAATCAGGGGTGTTAAATATTAAGTAATAAGTTCTGAGGGAAAAAATTTTTAAAAGGCAAGGGGGGGGGGTCGTCTATGCTTGACCAACCTGTACTGCGATTGTCGCCGAATGCCATTAATTCTCATCTGAGTGCAGGAACCTGTGCTTTTCAACTGGCAAGCCCCATCAACCCAATCCCAACACATGCCCCCACAAACCCAGGACCCAATGCTGTGCCCCAGCTCGCAATATAAACGAAATACGTGGGGGTCAGACAAGAAATTCAAACCGAACACTAAAAGCATCTCGGACACCACAAGGGATGGTTAACACGGCAGGGCTCGGTGCTAACATTTTTACCAGGGAGCACATAAAAAAAATAAAAAAAAAAAAAATTTAAAAAGCATCCCCATTAGCAGGGGCGATTTTATTATTTTATTCATTATTACTCCAGTTAGCACATCAATTTTCAGGAGCAAATGCCCCTAAAATGCGACCACTCCACAGCCCTTCATTCAAACATACTATAACATTTAAATACACCACTCAAGACTTCACTATTAAGACAGACAAAAACACTAAATTACGGTCAGTTAGGAACTTCGATCATTCACTAAGAAACGGAAGGACGGAAGTACAGCAAACGAACGCGGTAGCCCAAATTATACTCGGATGAGCATTTCTACATCACGTGAAAGCAATTAAATTAAAAAATAAATACAGCAAATACGCAAATACACCTACCAAAAAAAAAACAACACAACTACTAAGTTGGTCGACCGTGTTGCCACACGGCATTAGAAATATTTAGCTGAATCACAAAATTGGGCCATGTTTGTAAACATGACACTGGGGCAAAGCCCGAGACTCGGCGCCCAGCCCACCCCACGTGCAGCAGCCTTACAGGACCAGGGCTACATCACCACGGTCACTGTACGGCACCGAAAACCCCTTGAAACAGTAGTGTTACGCTCAACCGAGCCCTGCGACTCAAGACTACGCTGCAAAATCGGCACCACCACCACCCCCACCCCACTGCTGTCACACCCTACCCCAATCCCACGCAGAGCGTGAAACCAAAAGCAACTCCACTGGTGTCACTGGACACCACAGCCGTGAGAGGCTGCGTGCGGCCAACGGTAGCTCGCTAGCTAACCGTTTAAAATATCGAAAAACACATCCCGGAGAAACAAGCATCACCCTCGTCGTATTATATGTACACACCAAAGTCCACAGACACGCTTCGAAACACTTCCATGCTAACTGGCTAGTTATAAAATATTACTATATCTATCGGAAAACAACGGAAGTATTTAGCCGACACCGGGTCGTATGACTAGCAGTCAACTTATTAGCAGGCACTAATCTTCACTTGCGAAATCTTATCTGGCCATCTAAATTAAATGGTCCATTTAATCAAATATGATTAAAACATCATTCACCAAGACTGAATTACATTCGTAGGTTATCCAAATATGTAACCAGTACCATCGTTTGCTAGCCAAGCTAGCAAGCCGGTCTTTACAACAAGCTAGCAAAAGCAGCGGTAGCCGACCCGCTAGCGAGCTACTCTGGTTGTATATCTAATAAAAGGCTTGGGTAATACACCAGAAAACATGTCCCAAATATACCAACTTGCAGCAACTAGTAGCTTAAATCGAGATCCCATGAATTTGTAAACCGTCTGCAGGAAAATGGCGTCAGTGCAGTAAGGACACTGGCAAGCGAGTATGCAGGTGATTCAAAACATTCAGTTTTCCGGCGAGCCTGCAAGCTAAACTCGTCCACAGCGAAAAACTCAATGACATGCTCGTTAATAAATCGGTTATCCCTTGAAATTTCCAAAACAAGATTCGTATCGTTGAGATGTGCTTATTCCACTGGTTTAGAAAACTGCTTAGAACGCATCGGAAACTAGTAATATATTCCAGGGGAAATTTGATTCCGCTGTCAACAATATAGGTTTGGATAGTAAGGAAAATACCAATGGTTCCGATTGGTACCTGTCAATGGGCGGGTTTAGGGCCGTTTCCATCAGGATGGATCCGGATTCTGTTTAAAGAGCGATCTCTCCGGTTTCGGTCTCAGCTTCCCTTTCCTCCAATTCCGCCCCTCGTCCTCTAGTACACCGTTTCAGCGAAATGGCGACGCACTGCCTCCGCCCGGTATTTTATAAACCTAACACTACAGTCATTGGACAAAATACCATACAAATTTCCACGCCCCCGGACTTTCAATAGGCCACGCATATCATCCATCAAAAAGGTTTCGCCACACTTCACTGAACCCCACCCAACAAACCTTTCTTTCTAACCAATTGGCACACCACCACTGTCCGTCAAGTAAAACCCGCATTTTTATTGGCTTACGAGACATAAACCCACCTTTGCCCGACTGTGACTGGTCGTCTAACAACCCCGTCAAAAAAAAATTTGTGTACGCCCACTTACTCTCTTCCCCGACTGCATTACGTCAATGTGGTGAGAGAGGCCAATCCGATTGGCCACTAGCTCTCAGGCGCGGGCAGTCAGTGTGGGTTGGAGGAACGTCATTGGCTGGTCGAATACCTCACGCGCGCTAGACGGCAGTCTTCTGCATTCCGGGGTCCCGGTAGTTTCGTCTTGGATCTCTGCAATTTCTTTCGCCCTTCGCCATTTTAAACGACTCATTAGCAAAGCGGTCTTATTTTGCCATACGCCATCACACGTCACTAGTTTCAGAAGCAAATTACAAACACAAAATGGCTAAATGTTCGATAACGTCCTAACTTCACAAGTGCTCGCCTGCCGAGAGTATTTTCACCAGTTAGTCATTTAAAAAGAGACTCATTCCTAGTAACCTAGAAACACGCTACAGTGCAGAGAAGTAGGACTGCGCCACACTAGGCTGCAAAATATCTGATCAGCTATAATGTCCGGAATTTAAAACCACCCAACTGTTCTATTTGCCATCTGACTTCTACCCGGGATTGTGTTCTAATAAAATCTAAAATATGAATACTGGCCAACACTATAAACCGCCATAAAACCGTTGTGTGTTTAAATTTGTACACCTTTACGATAAAACTTGCTCTGAAACAAATTAACCCTCCCCAAACGCCCGACACAGCCTTGATGGCGCAAGGCCGCAGCTGCATAATGGACTTGTTAGTAAACAGGGAATCCAAATTACCTATGTAGCTACTATTAAAATAATTCAGGCTAATGATATTATATGGCTCAAATTAAATGCCAGGACTTAAATATTTTTCTATTTACAAAAACGAATAACTTAAGCTTACACAAAATTCCGACCAGGGCCCGGAACAGCACCGCCTAACAAAAGCCTGACCACCATTAGAATGACACAGCAGTTTTCAGACTTGCTTCAATATTGGCCAGTTACACAAATCAAGTCTCGTTAAAACACAATATTCCCGAAGAAGCACCGATTTTCCATACAGACTTATACAACTACAGCACTAACACATTACGAACATCGACATTAGGCTACAGAATGTAATGTGCGTGTTTCAACCAACCAGGCCGCATTACCCAGAGACTACAGCAACCCGCAGTACTGGACAAAGAAAGCGAAAATTTCAGATTTTATATGACCTAGGAAACGGAATTATTCAGTTAACACTTTTTTAAAAAAAATTCTCACAAATAGAACCAACAACGTTTGATAAAAATAGGCTACCTACAATACCTGGTAAATGTTTCAGAATTTATAACTATAAGAAACGTACTAAAACTCCCTCAAAACGTCAAACTAGCCAAGTCGCAACTTCAAAGGAAATACTTTAAAGTTATGAGTTTTAAATTAAAGCTATTCTGATTAACCAGTCAGTGAAACAATCACAAGCTACAGTAACCACGACGTTACATCACCCATCCCCCACAGACAAGGTTACACAGTGATAGCAATGTCATCCAATTCTGCGCTCTGTTTAAGCCATTAAAGGCAAAAGCCAAATAGAAATGTACGATAGACAAAATACTTTTTTAAATATAAACTTATTTTAAAACACTCGATTAACCATTTATGTCCCTAGATTTAAAATTGTAAAAAATAAAATAAATAAAACTGCGCATCTCAGCAAGATTAATTCCAGTTGATGATTTAAAATGTCCTTAACGAAATCCATTACAACTCGTTTTTTCTTCCTTCTTCTTTTCCACGCAAGCCACGTTTCTTTTTTTCCCCCCCAACAACTAATTTCCCTCAAACATGTCCGTCTTCTTTCTTCCTCCATTCATGGTCGGAGTGGGGGAGGGAGGGGGAGTCACATGACCGGTTTTAGTTTTGTGCCACCGCACAGGAAAACCGGCGCCAAAATTCCAAACGTCTTCTCAAAAGAAATCTTTGTCATATCTAGAACGAACATCGCCTATAAAAACTATAAAAACGATTGTTTATAACCACGTATTACTTTTGCAAGCGTCTACCGTGTTTTTTAAATCGATAATCAGGGCAAACGCAGAACAAAGGACATTTTTTCCAGAGACGTCAGCAAGGCACGGATTGGGCGCTATACCGCCACGTGACGCGACTGATATTTTTTTCTGCTGGGGTTACAAAAAATCGATTTGTGGTATTTCCGACGTCAAAATGTAGCAATTCTTCGACGTTTCTCCTACAGAAATATCATTCCGTTGTATTTTTCCAGCGACTAGTGTCTTCTCAAAAATGCAAGCAATACAATCTAGTCCTTATGGAATCTCCTCCTCGGGCAACGAGTCTTCCTGCCAGCATGGCTTCTATCACGACGACGAACCGGTCTGCGCAGGCGCGGTCATTAGAAACGGGAACACATGCTACCCATCCCCAGTTCCCCATTCGGTTTCTAGTCGGTTTGATGTAGGCTACCTGTGCACGTGTGTATATCTTTTCGTACGGCTTTTAATGCATCTGACAAATTCTCATAGATTAGAATTTTAATTCGCCAATCATTCCTTTAATAAAACAAACGTAGGCCAATAATTTCTGGTTACTTTATGCGTATTGTGCTGTTTAAATATTTTTTTCGTGACGAACTTGCACTACGGGTTTAACTTGATTGTATTGTCTTTTATGTAACCATCTTCTTTTATTTTATAAATTAAGCCGCCTTTACAGAAGTCGTTTCACACAGGGCAGTGTGCAGACTAATATGCAAAACAGTTCTTAAACGTGAAACGCCGTATTCATGGATTCTTTTCTGTTGATGTGTACAATGGTGTCTTTTGTAGTGTGATTTTATTTTCGCTTGATTACAAAAATAAATCGAACACAGTATTTTGTTAGATGTATAGTTTAAAAATATGAAATAAACAAAATATAGGCCTACTTCTCTTAATATATGTTATTGTCACTTTTCTTCTAGCCTGTTTTAAAAATTGTTACGTATGTTATTATTAACCTACATGCGATTGGGCAACATATGGTATAATATATGTTAATACATGATTATATGTTAATGTTTATATTTTATTAAAAACAATTTATGTATATCAAAACTAAATTGCATTATATGGTGTTTTTTATATTCTTAATTTGTTACAGTCAATGGATTGTCTTACTGGAGTTATTATTTAATGTTGAAAGTGCAGTTAGGGCTACGACTAACAGACGGTTAGTCCTAACCCTGGTTGGCTCATATAGATCCTGTTTTTACCCTTCCTGAAGTCTCACAGTCTGGGTAGAATCATGCCTTAATGATTCACAGTGGGTCTGGACATGTCCCAATGCTTTGGATGGCGAAAGTGGGTTGCCAGGGAAGCTTTCGCCTCGACAACCTGTTTGCACAGAATCTGGGCATCCTTGGTAACAGCTCCTTGACAACTGAAACTAGCTAGGGAAAAATTCTAGTGTGCCGTGGTGGTGGTAGTAAACACGCTTTGGCATTGAGTTGTTGCACACTGATATGTTCAGTTTCAACTTCTGTCCTCTGTGAAATTTATATATATATATATATATATATATATATATACACACTGAGGCAAATATGGCAAATTTATAATCTGCCATTCAAGCTTACAACTATGCATGAATGTGAGAATAACATGGTTGTCATATTGTATATTATCAACATCTTGACATGCATAAATTATAGTTTGCTATTTATTTACCATTTGAGCTCTTTCCGAAAGACATTTTAACACGTTAATTTCTGTCTTGAGGCTTCTACACAGTACACGCAAGCTCTGGTCTTCAGAGTTCAGTATTCGCCACTGAACAGACATGCTGTATCTATGACTAATAGAGGCTGTTCTCATCTTGCTGAGTTAATGGAATCTATGGTTTTTCAAGGAAGTTCTGCTTCCAGGCAGACACAATTAATATTTGAAGAGAAACGGATGCCTCCCACTGTTAATTTGGTATTCCTTTTTTTTATTATGTGCAGGCTTCCTATTTTCTCACTTCAAGTGAGTACAACATTAAAGTAAAATTATCATTTTGATTTATGTATTTCTTAATAGGAAACTCCTATTGATGGGGGGGGGGGGGTCTCTGACTTGAAGAAATTATTTTTAAAAAATGACATCGCATAAAGATGTCTAAAATGCATTGAAATACAACAGCAGCATAATGGACATGTTTGAATATCATTCATGATAGAAGCAAGTGAAAGGGCATTCCCTAGCTACTGGAGAATGGAACAAACCATTCGGCCAGGGTCACGAGGGGGAGTCCATTTTTAACTAGCTGTGCAGCACGTGCCAAGACCAGGATGAGTCATCTGTTCATTTTCAGAGCCATTTTAAAAAGATTATAAATGCCATGAATGTGACAATAAATAAATATATTTACTTGTAATGTTAAAATGACTCCATGGCTCTTATTTTGCGTTATATTTTCCTTTTGACTGCAACAGCCCTACAAACGCAAATGTCTGTGACTGAGTGACTGAGTGAGTGATGAAGTTACACCATTGGTTGGCCGGACCACATGTGTTAGGTCCATGCAATATACTAGGTTTTGACCTGGTCTTGTTTTTTTAGATCAGTATTGGTCATTCATTGTTTCATGTAGTAATTTAAACCTTGGAATGCCCATTCGGGACAATACATATTGTTTGATTGAATGCCTGAATTATTGACTGATTGGTTGATTGATTGATCGATTGGTTGATTAAATTCTGTATTGAATATTATTTATGTCCTTCGGTGGGAACAATCTTCAGAGAAATAAATTCCTTTTTGCAGGTTCATGATAGAAGCAAGTTAAGCAACAAGAACATGCCTCCATTCCAGAAGAATGGATCAAACCATTTGGCCAGAGTCATAGGCCAAATCCATATACTCTCATTGCCTGTTTTTATATTTTGTATTTTTTTTGAAAATATGCATATGTGTACATGTGCATATATGCACATGGTGTTTAACTGGTTTTTGTTTTGTTTTTTATTTTTTAAACCTTTAGAATGCACAAATAACAGATCGATTTTATGGCTGCCCTTGATCAAATGCATTCAATCAGCAGAGGTGTTAACTACATAGATGGTGATAAAGTCACATCTCACCCACAGTTTCAACAGTACTTTGTGAAAGAGTCTTTACCTACGTACAGGTTGCAAAAAAGGCACACACATTTACACTTCAAACAGCCTAAAGTAGTACGCCATTTTCTTTCCTCATTTAGTCTAATGCTAGTACAACAGAATGATAAAATCTATATTCACTTCTTGCTTCATGTTTGTATGTGTGTGTGCGTGTGTTATATGTCTTTAAAAACCTGTATTCACTTCTTGCTTCGTGTTTGTATGTGTGTGTGCGTATGGGTGTGTCTGTGTGTGTGTGCGTGTGTTATGCGTCTTTAAAAACCTATATTCACTTCTTGCTTCATGTTTGTATGTGTGTGTGTGCGTATGGGTGTGTCTGTGTGTGTGTGTGCATGTGTTATGTGTCTTTATTTGTATGTTTGCTTTTGTTGATACATGAGTGTGCACGTGTCTCTGGACCACTTTGGATTCAAATACTTTTCTGTGCTCTATTGGTCTTGCCTGGTGTAATTGAGCCTGCCAATATGACCAAAAGGCGGGGTTTGCACTTTTTGAAAGTATTTAATTGGTTCCAATACAACAGACAAGATCAGTAAAGCCTAGAAAAGTATTTGAATACAAAACACATATTGTGTAATCCAAGAATTTGACCCAGGTCTGCTCTGGACCATGCAGATGTAGATTTGTGAGTTTGTAGGGGCCAAATGTACTCTGTAAGAGTTGGTTTGAAGACTGAAAATTGTACAGTGCATGTGATAGAGTGTGTACTTATGCAGGTGGGTTATTTTAATGTAATGGCTTTGATGTAAATACACATAAAATGTACGTTGCTCTGGATAAGAGTGATTGTAATGTTATTATGATTGTATTCACTACCTGCATGAAATATACTCTATTTTCCATCAGGTGGCACCCTTCCTTAAAATTGATTTATGAAAATAAGCAGTTTTTGTTAATTCATCTTAAGTATAAACGGAAGACGTGTGAGAGATCTGCAACCTCTTTAATACAATCCAATAATCAGTTTATATCTTTATGATTTTGCTTTTAATAACGAAACATTTTGAACCATACATATAAATGTATAAAAAATTACATAAATGTTGACGTTTGTAATGTGTATGTGCGCGCATACTGTGTGTGCGTGCGCGCGCGTGTATGATCTCTTGTTCGTATTTTGTTTTATTTCTTTGCTTGTATTATTCAGAGAGAGAGAGAGAGAGAGAGAGAGAGAGAGAGAGAGAGAGAGAGAGAGAGAGAGAGAGAGAGAGAGAGGCAGTGCCACTCAGTTATTTCAAGGAAAGGCTGATCGCTCCATTTCAGGTTGGCACTTGGCCCTTTCATCACTAAAGCCGGGCACCCACCGCACGCGTATCGACCGCGAGCGCACTACGCGCGTATTACGCGCGTAACTGAAGCGTACTGTTATTACAACGGCAGCGGGCGACGTCGTCTCCACCAGATGCGAACGCGTCGCGAACCGGCTGCGAAGCTCGCGCGACACAAGCGAACTGAAGCGTAGTTTTTCGCTTCTGTTCTATTTTTTCGGCTTGTCGCGCGTCACGATGGCCTGTTTATACACAGAAATATGCTCTAAAATGCTGGTATAGCCTACATGCTCTGATTTATATTTCATCCTTATATTAGGCTACTGGGGGTGTGTCCATAGTTCCCTCCCAGATATTTTATAAGCAGCTAAAAAAATACAAGCATTTTCGTTTTTGTATTGTCCTTGCAGAAAAAAAAAACAACAACAACAAAAAACTGGAAACAGGGGAAAAGGCAAATTTAGTTTCGCTATCATATTTTGCGGAGGGGGTGGGGTAAATTTGAAAATACACCACAGAACGACGTAGCCAATTGAATGATGTAGACGTGAATACACCGAGCAGCGGTTTGTTAGCTCGAGTGTTGGAAGGTAGTTTTTAACCAACCATTGCTCAGCCTATTTGACTTCTCCGATGTCTTCGTTCGCCGTGCTTTCAAAAAGGGCTTGTTAATAAAAATCAGATAATCCACAGAGCTTTAAACATCAGATTATTTAGTGGTCTTGCCGATGAAAATGCACCTATTTTATAAAAGAAGTTGTAAGCAAGCCTTTATTGCACTTGTACTTCAAAGCTTCCGGTGTTCATGGCGTTGTGGTGTTCATATCCCTTCAAGATTAAACTGTTACGCTATCTTTTTGATGATTAGCTGATTTTACTAAATCTGATCCTATAAATGTTTTGACGTGAATGACAAGACAACACGGGAATTCCCAATGGTTGATTACGGATTATTTATTATTATTATTATCATTACATATTCTTCATAAAGTTTGCACGCTTGTTAACCAAGCAAATAAATTAATACAGTTTGAGACTGATTATTATGTAGGCTACGTCGCGATTTAAGCTTATGGTAATTCTTTAAAGCGTTTACTTTCTAACGTATTTACATGAGTTAACAAAATATTACCAAATTAACAAACTGAAAAAGGTCTCTCACCAAGTATTCACTTGACCCATAATCAACAGTCGTGAACAAACGTGAAATACACGATGTAATCCCACTGCAGACTGCGAGAGCTACTAGGAATATAGAGCTTTAAGCAAGCCTTTGCGCGACACAAACGGAACCAGTGGAGACAGGCTACGCGCCCCGCCGTGCTGCTTCGCCGTGCTGCTTACGCGACGCTTACGCGACGCGTGCGGTGGGTGCCCGGCGTAAGACATAAGGTTTAAAGTAACACATTATCACAACGCCTCCCGCTATAGTGGAAAAACAGCAAGTTATCACTATGCATTAAAACCTGTTACATCTTTATTGACACACATGCACACAACACCTTATTTGTGCATTGTTTTATAAATAGCATGAGGCCCATATGCACAATTTCTTAAGTGAATCACCCTGTTTTAATATGTTAGTACGCCTACTGTAATTTCTGGAATGTTACCCTAACCCCTACTGGCTTTCGTGTCTGATTTTGCTGCTGTTAACGTGCTAAAATTTACGAGTGATAACAATGACATGAGAGAGAATAAAAAATGGTAAGCGTGAAGAGAACTCTGAAATCAATATGGGATTTGCTTCAAAGATTTAAACTGAAATTCAACCAAATCGTCACAGACACTGCGCAACGTAATCTACACAGTATAATTTTCTGTTATTAAATCAAATCTGATTTTACCCTGACGTGGTCTCCACTGGACTATCGCGGACGTTGTTATAGCTGAGTTAACGCAGCGCGTTTTGCTGTGTGTAGGCTCAGTTACTGTGTCGGGCAGCATTGCTTTTGGAATTGAGTGTAATGGGCACGAGCAGTTGTGAATGGTGACTTTTGAGTCGTTATCACTATTCCGTCGACCAAAACAGGTGCAAATGGTTACCATGTGGCTCCCATTCAAATGTGCCGGAAAGAAATGCTTTTGTGTGCGTGTGTAACATCGAGGACCTCTGGCCCAGTAGTTTTGGCCATTTTAGGTGGCTAAGGTCAGTAGAGGAAAGGCAAGGAAACGAAAAATAAAATAAAATTCGCTAACAAGTATTATTTATCGCAAACAATTTAAAACTATTCGCGTTAATTTCAGGAATTTATACATTCGTTAGTGTTTAAGCTCGTTGATCAAAAGTAAAGTCGACATATCAGTGTGTCCGATTGCTGGGAATAATTTGAATGTGGGAAATTGTATTGTATGTACTGCAGCGACATCTAGTGGTCACCATGTCAATGTGCTAGTCAGTCATTCGCCATTCAGGAAACTGCAGGTAAACCCAGCTCACAAGCACACAGTCGCCAACTACCGGCCAGCCGTCGGTCCAGCAGGACTGCAGACTGTAGAGGCGTGCTGATCAACTGTAATTCCAATTGTCGGGGAATTAAAACGCTTCAATTTTTTCCCCAAACCCCTTTAACGCAAACCGCGCCCCGTAGTTGCAACATTGGTCAACAAGATTTAGCGCATAGCACAAACCACGCCCCGTAGTTGCATTGGTCAACACAGGTGCAGCGGCGCCGAGCTGGCAACTGTATGTCATTATGCCATGTAACGTATGTCTTGTTTGTGCTTACAGTTTGATCTTTTCAATTTACTGCACGATTGGATTTTTTACGTAATGTTCCGTACATTCTTGTTTGTGCTTACAGTTTGGTCTTTTCAATTTACTGCACTATGTATAGTTTAATGCATGCTATCTGGCTACAATTCATTCAAGTCTTGTTGATTTTATTTGCTGCAAATGACACGCCATGGCATAGATCCTTCAAAATGTGCATTTAGATTCATATTAGGTTGAATCCATGTGTATTAAAGCAGTTAATAACATAGCACATCGTAGGAATAAAGTGAGGGGGCTGGGACTGGACCCAGCACAAAGACATGATTCTGAGGCAGAATGAATCTAACATTGACTTTGATTTTGCACTCCAATAATATGCCACTGAGAATTTTTGTATTGTCAGTGGTATAGCAGGCCAGACCTACTTCTTTTCTTATTTTTATCACTTTAATGTAATTGTAAAGATGAAAAATTATTTCATGCACTAAGGTTAGTGGGAAGGTTTTGCGCGGCTGTATAGGATATTGTATCAGGTGAATAATCTTTACTCTAATTTATATATAGACACTACACCTGTAAGTGACCAATGCAACTACGGATCTTGGTTTGTGTAGTGCTCTAAATCTTGTTGACCAATGTTGCAACTGCGGTGCGTGGTTTGCGCTAAAGTGGTTTGGGGGGGGCAATGACGCAATGAAGACTAAGTGAATTCTCTTGCAGCTAGCGGACAGCTGTGGTGTAATAGTGATTTGCAAAACGCTGGCAAGCTGACGACTGTTTCCGGTGGTCCAACGGGTGCATTGCTCTAAGGGCCAAGCATGTGACTGCAATAATGGTTCAAACAAAGCCTGGCACTCTGTTGCGTTAGTGGAGGCACTTTTGAATCCCGTGCCTTTGCTCCTACTTTTGCGCAAAGATGGCTACTTTATTACGTGCCCGAGCATCTTTAAACAGATACAACGCTCTTCACTTCAATACTTTAGATACAGAGAGCCCGAACGGCTGGGTTAGTGTGTCACTGTATATATTGGGTGTCTCTGTGTGCATAGTGTAACGTTCCGAAATCAAAATCCAACACAGCAAAGTAGTATCTTAACTCTTTAATGAATTTACTAAACTTCCGTTCTCTATCTGTTTCTCTCTCGGCTCCCGCAGCTATCATCCCGGGCTCTACTAATCTCGCGGTTTTTCCAAGCATCTAACTGTGAACCAAGAGCGCCCCATACTCCAGCAATGAACCACGAGCGCCTCCTCGTGGACAGAACAAAACACTATCAAATTACAGCATAAACATCACATGCATTATAGGCCATAAACATTACACATAGTATGTTGAAATAATCAAAAAATGTAATCATGCAATCTTTAGAAAAGTAACTGTGATTAGATTGCTTCAAATGTATTATAGTATTACATGCGACATAGCTGTCGGGGGCGACATAGCTCAGGAGGTAAGAGCGTTTGTCTGGCAGTCGGAGGATTGCCGGTTCGATCCCCTGCCCCGGGCGTGTCGAAGTGTCCCTGAGCAAGACACCTAACCCCTAACTGCTCCCAATGTGCTGATTGGTACCTTGCATGGCAGCCTTTCACTGTTGGTGTGTGAGTGTGTGTGTGTGTGTGTGTGAATGGGTGAATGGGTGAATGAGAGGCATCAATTGTAAAGCGCTTTGGATAAAAGCGCTATTTAAATGCAGTCCATTTACCATGCTAATTACAGTTACTTTATTTGTAATCTGATTACGTAATCCAGATTACATGGAATCCATTACTACTTAACACTGGATTTAACTTAATATTTATTGTTTCGTAGTGATTTGCAGAATTACACTCCACGTGCTGAAAATCATTCTCTCTCTCTCCACCTCAAATAATGGGTAGTGAGGCAGAGAATGGCTGCCATGGACCACGTAGGTGGGTGCGACACATTGGTGGTGCCCGAGGCTGAGGCTCTCATCACTGCAAAGTTCTTTCACTGGAAGAAAAGCACTATATAAATGCAATTTCTTCTTCTTCTTCTTCTTCTTCTTCTTCTTCTTCTTCTTCTTCTTCTTATTATTATTATTATTATTATTATTACTATTATTATTATTATTATTATTATTATTATTGTTATTATTATTAGTAGTAGTAGTAATAGTTGTTGTTGATGATGGTGCTGTTGCTGTTCTTGCTGTCATTCTTGTTGTTGATGATGATGCTGTTGCTGTTCTTGCAGTTGCTGTTGTTGAAATTGCACCCCAGGCTTTTGAATGCGAACAGGTGCCGTCAATAGTACACAATTCACTACGATTGCTTCTGTCACCGCTACACCTCGTGTGGCTCAGATGTGATCACAGATAACACAGACTGCGGCACCTGGTTTCCTACACCCCCCACCGCGGAGGCAGTCAATTTCCATTACCACAAACCACACGACCACCGCTGAGGTCACGCTCTCCACCGCTGTCCTCATTTCACGCTTCAAACCCGAAAAAATATTTGTGCGCATTTATTTACACACACACACAGTTAAATAAAATTATGCATAGAGCATATGTCATATTTACAGTTTTTCTGAATTGCTAAAACACTAAACCCCATTCTCTGAATCAAATGCTCAGTGGCCTAAACCCATTTGTCGAATCAATCACTCTTTTGGCAAAACTCTAAACACATTCTCACTCACTAAAACACATTTCGCACTGTGATGCACTTGTGTTGCAAAATGGTAAACACGGGCGGCAAAAGTTAAACACAACTGCAACACAGTTGTCATCGTTTACACACAACAACTCAAAATTGTTCACATTTGTTTCTAATGATGTGGTCAAATCAACTGTACAGAATATAAGCCAATTCAGAGTGCACAGGTGGCACAGGTGCATTGAATGTTGATACCAAAAATGGATGGGAACAATCTGAGAGGCAGAGAAGGAAGAGTATGTGTAAGAGGTGGTGGACGAGGAGGAAGAGTATGAGGAAGAGCAAGACCAAGAACAGTAATTTCAGATGAAATTCGGGCAACTGTGATGTCCTGTCTATGTCATGGTTTGGGACAATGTCAGCTTTCACCGTGGTGTCCGGATACGCGATTCATAAATGTTCGCCTTCCACCATACAGCCCTTTTCTCAACGTAATAGAGTTTTAGAGTTTTTCTCTGCGTGACGGTGGAAGGTCTATGACCAAAACTCATATACCAGGGAAAATCTCTTACAGGCAATGGAAATTGGCCTGTTGTGACATAGGTGTGGAGTGTTGTCAAGGCTGGATCCGGCACACCAGTGGGTTTTTCGCCCGTTGCCTGGCAAGGGACAACGCTGCATGTGATGTGGACGACGTCCTCTGGCTGGACCCAGCACAAAGACATGATTCTGAGGCAGAATGAATCTAACATTGACTTTGATTTTGCAGTTGCATAACATTTTTGAGTGTACTGTAATGTGCTTTTCATTTAGAGTTTACTTTGTTCTTTGGGCTTACTGTATTTTTATGCAAGTGCTGTATATACAGGCATTCAATACTGTATTACTTGCAGTACTTACAGTATACAATATATTCGCTGTACTAAATTGTGATTATTATACTTTTTTATTGCAAAATGCATTTACTACATACAATAAATATTTTTTTCTGTAACTACATGTCCTGGACGCTGTGTTCTCAATTTTTTGATGTAGTGTCTAATGAATGCTCTGTAGTGTTTATATATTGACTGGCTGTGTGTATGATCTGAAAGCATTGTTTGATTTTGAGCACAGATTAAATGGTTTTGAGGGGATTGTTTGATTTTGCCAAAAGAGTCAGGGGTTTTGTGAATGTAGTTTGAAGATTTGGTTTTGTGTTTAAAGGTTTCAAGAAATGTGTCTTAGCAATTGTGAAAAACTGTAAAACAAACTTCACACAGCCAATCGGCTCTTTTATCTATCACCGAGGCTACCGCAGCGATGGGGATTTCCTGAAACAAGCTTTACTTTTCTCTAAGTGATTGCAGTTCGTAAAATATTCACTAGAGGGTAGCAAAGACCGTTAATAAGAAGCCTTGGCGCGTTTGAGTCCGTGGTTGTTGCCAAAGCGACAGCGATCCTAGGAGAACTAAAAACTTAGGACAGTTCTGAGAGAAAAAGCACTTCTTAACGCTTGGGCTACATTTACAATTTCATAAGAAATTGATCGGAAGATTTCAGTTGGTTATTTCCTTTTGTTCGTTTATCACATGACATCCCTGCCTCTGCTTCAAAATATCAGGCCACTCCAACTCTTTTCAGCGGTGCCGATTATTTTAAATCACGTGATATACGGGGTAGAGAAATTAATCCACAAGGGGCGCGCTTCACCGTCCTAACAAATATTCTCACCGAAGGGACTTTTCGGCCGTTTTTTTTTTTACATTTGCTCGTGTGTCTACAACAATGCTGGGAACTCCTGTTGATGACAATATCATGAATTTGCAACCCTTTGCTTTCTGAACCAGATGTAATGGGTATTCCCCTGGTGCTGCTGATGTGGGGGTAGCACCTGTCCCATGGGTAATTTTATTTTTGGAAGGGGAATTGGAGGGTTTAAAGAGTTCTATATTTTTTTGTAAGAATGCTTCATTGTTTTTTTTTCACCCCCAGTCTTGAAACACTTCATAAATCCCAGTTTTTTAAAGACCCCGAGTGTGTTGATATTCCAGTTACTATGAGATGCTGTATTCTTATCATTTGGTTTTGTTTTCATTTTGTCTGTGATCGCAACTTTTCTTGCTCAATATAGTACAATGAACAGTAAAAATAGTCTGTACAGGGTCTCAGAGAGTCTCTGCATGATAGACAACATGGTTTGGTGACAGAAACAAAACGATGCAATGGTGTTTTGATTGATGTGGGCGAAAATGGAAATCTCAAAAGGTTTCAAATATCTCGTCTCAAACAAATATGTTGAGAAGCTGAAGCAGTTTGTTGATCTGATCAAACAACCAAACAGGACTCTGTACTGTAAAGTGATAGTGCTGGTAATTACTTTGCTGGTAAACAGACATGAAAAGAGTTCTTTCAGTTTTGATAAGCAGGTCATCACCGTGACAACCGTAAAACACGAAGCACACAATAGAAATGCTTCAGATAACGCATCAGCGTCCTTATTGTTTTTGCTCACCATATGGCCAGAATATAAACTTGGTATGAACTGAGTTTTAAAAACAAATAAGTAAGTACATAAATAAATAAATATATAAATAAATAAATATTTTACCACCAGATAAAATATTTAAGTGTATATGAGAGATAAACAAACAAACAAACAAACAAACAAATAAATAAATAAATAAATAAATAAATAAATAAACAAATAAATAAACAAATAAATAAATAAATAAATAAATAAATAAATATTTTACCACCAGAGTAGCTAAATATTTGACTGGACATATGCTGGTACTAGTATGATTGTGGCCTTGCTTATTGCCGGCTCTAGTGGTGGTTTTCAAATTTTGTTAAGTGCATCACCTGCAAGTCTCTCTGACTAAAAGTGTCCGCTAAATGCATAATTTGTAAACGTAATTCTTGAGGGAATTATTTTTTTTGTTGCGCAAATCGCTGGGTCTCGCACGCACGGCCATTTCATGAACACTAAGTATGCTAATGTCCAACTGAAGACTTTCCCTGAGTTTCAGCTTTCAGTGGGAGGAACCTAGGCGTCTTTAAAGCGGCCAAAACAAAAACATTTTTAAAAGCAGAGTTTGCTTTCAGTGTTTCAGGTGTTAAGGTCGAGGACGGCCTGCCGAGCTGTGGACATTCATTCAGCGACGCGTATGGTAGAATTAGTTTTTAAGCTTTTCATTTTGCCAGGCCTGAATTGATTCAGAATGATGTATTCCTTTTGTTGTTTCCTTTTGTAAAGGTATTGGGTTATTAGGTAGCCCCTGTGCCCCATAAAGGGGATGTATAAACAGCCTGCGGGTTTGAATCCAGATGGGGCAGCCGCTACTGCTGTCTATTCGCTTGGAGTTAAGTGGTGGTCGTTTATTATTATTTGTGCGGGAGTCAACATGGGTGTACTATGGCGTGTGTGTGTGTGTGTGTGTGTGTGTGTGTGTGTGTTTGTGTGCTTGCATATTTATATCGTGGACATCATGAGTGTATCAAAGATGTATCAATCATATACTGTGGGGCGGTTCCCAAAAACACCCATTATGAATTAGACCCAGTTTGAGTTGGTGCTCCCTCAGCGAATATCAGAGGGTCCAGTTTGACCCAGTTCCGGCCAGGTCCCGGCCCGGTTCCGGCCCAGTTTTTCCAGGTCTTTGTGCCACAAAGCCTTCCTCCGACCCCAAGCCTCGCTCCGCAATCTGTTCTCAGGTCGGCAACGCAGCCTTCCGCCTGGTTTCTGATTAAGTGGCAGGTTGCCATGGTGACACACCCTCACTTCAAATGTCACCTGAGTCAGGGGTGAGGAAGCAAAACTTACTTCAGCAGCTCAGGTTTCTGTCTACCTGTCACTGCTGTGTGTGTGTGTGTGTGCAGTGTGTGTGTGTGTGCGCGCGCACATGTGTGTGTGTGTGTGTGTTGTGTGTGTGCACGCGCATGTGTGTGTGTATGTGTGTGTGTGTGTGCATGTGTGTGTGTGCGTGCGCATGTGTGTGTGTGTGTGTGTGTGTGTGCGTGAGGAAGATGACGGCAGAAGGCAGGAGAGGAATGCAAACAGATGAGAGATGGCACTGACACTGGCATCCTCTACCCCATCGAGTCGGACTGGCAGTGACAGGTTTAACTGGTATGCACAGACTTCACACTGAACAAAAGAAATGTTTAATTCACTGCTTCTGAATGAATGGGCATGTGAAACTTTATTTTCAGCCCCGTCATATATCATGAACCTATTCCTTCCGTTGCACACTCCGCAGAGCAATACGTGACCTTGAATAAGACTCTTCACATGAATATGCAATTTAATTTAAATAAATATTAAATTGAAATTAAGGGCCTCGTTTGCTAAGGCCTTTAGCATGTGCCAAAACCTTTTAGCACATTCAAAACTAATAACGCAAACAAAAAAGTGATGCTGGGAATTTAAAAATATTACAGAGGAGATAATGGAAAACAGTACAAATGCAAAAACAAATACCCTGACCAATCATTGGTCATGTTGTTGGTTTTGCATGTGCTGAAAGGTTATGTCCTTGCTAATGGTCTTAGTAAATCAGGCCCTTAGATTTCAAAAGAATCAGTGGGACAGTAATTTTTTACCCATGCACAGGCATGCCACAAAAATGCCATGTTTTACAAAATACTTTATTAAATAAATCTATCTATAAACTATGACAAAAGGGTGGAGGCCTGTGAAGGTTGGTGAAAACTAATGAGAAAAAAAAAAACTGTATTACATGTGAAGGACATGCTAAAGAGCACAGAATCGCCCAGTAAAGCGTGATTGGTCAGCTGTACCAGAAACAGGCCAATGATGTGTCAGTATTGCCAGAGGTCCTAGAGAATTGACGTGGGCACAGACCATCAGAGGAAGCAGAACGAGAAAAGCAGAACACCCCTCAACCTCACCCCAAAACACTTTGCTGAAATGGCCCCCACCTTCCCCAACTCCAAACTAGCAACATCCCCTACACTTTTAGCACAACCATGAACCAGCAACATCTCCTACGTTTTTAGAAATTTTAGCCACTAATTAGCATGTGTTCCACACATTTAGTTTCTACATTTAACACTAATGTTTACATTTATCATTTACAGTATATTTAACATTTACAATTACATTTATCATTCACATTTAACATGTAAAATTTATATTTATATATGATATAAAAATTTTCAATCTTGCTTTAATGCATAACATTATTCTTGGAAAAGCGGTGACAATGTTTTCGGGCCAATTTCAATCAATCAATCAAATTTTATTTATAGAACACATTTCATACAAGTGATGCAGCTCAATGTGCTGTACATAAAAATAAAAAAGAAGGAATTTAAAAAATATTACAGAGGAGATAATGGAAAACAGTACAAATGGTACAAAGAGATACCAAAAACATGATACCGAAAGAGCTAAATTAAATTAAATTAAATTAAATTAAATTAAATTAAATTAAATTAAATTAAATTAAATTAAAAAATTGGGGGCGGCAGAGAGACAAACACTAATTTGAGATAAATGTAGTATAAATTGAGATATAAGAGCATTCTAGGTAAAGGTCATGCTAAAGAGGTATGTTTTTAATTTCCGTTTTAAAACCATCTACTGTTTCTGTGTTACTCAGGTCCTCTGGCAGGGTGTTCCAATGGCTGGGGGCATAGAAGCTAAAAGCTGCCTCCCCAGCCTTTTTAGTCCTCACTTTTGGAACAACCAGAAGGCCAGTACCAGAGGATCTAAGGGACCTGGTGGGTTCATACCTCTGAAGCATGTCAGACATGTACTCAGGTGCTAAACCATTTAGGGATTTGTAAACTAATAAAATAAAATCAATTCTGAAACTGACAGGAGGCCAATGTAAAGATTTTAAAATGGGTGTAATATGTGCTCTCTTCCTGGTCCTGGTCAGAACTCGTGCTGCTGCATTTTGTATGAGTTGTAATCGACCAATAGTTTTTTTGGGGAGACCAGAAAAAAGAGCATTACTATAATCAAGCCTGCTATTAATAAAAGCATGTACTAGTTTCTCTGAGTCAGACTGTGAAATAAAACCACGCACCTTAGCAATGTTTTTTAAGTGATAGGAAGCTGATTTAGTGACATTTCTAACATGGGCTTCAAAATTAAGATCGGCATTCATGATCACTCCCAGGTTTGTAACTTGGTGTTTGACAGAGATTCTAGATAGACAGAGATTTTTTCTCTTTGAGCCTTTGCTCCTATATTAAGTATCTCTGTTTTTTCTTTATTTAATTGTAAAAAGTTTTTCTCTGAATGTTTAAAAGAAGTGACATTTGAAAATTGTAGTTCTTTTTTTTTTACACTTGGAGATGCTGAATGTGCAAAAATCGAGCTGGGTTACAGCGTGTGTATCTTTTTTACAAACAGCATTCCATAGTGGAGTGGAGGGTGTGAAGGGAAGGGGGGAGGGGAGGTGAAGCTTGCCCTCCAGTCATGAGACTCAAGGCTTGGTTTGGGTTTGGCTGGGTTTGGTGAGGGGATGGGCAGATCAGGTGATTTAGCGGACGCTGAAGCCGAAGCTCCCCAGAAGCAAAAGTGAAATGGCGGGAGCGGGACTTTCCAGAGCAACGCTGATCGCATGCCAAAGAGTTACCACGGTTACATTATTACCACATCGCCTGCTGACATGCCAATGCACTCGCAAAGCAGTACACACACTCTCACATAACCGTGCACACACACACACACACACTCACACACACACACACACACACACACTTACACACACACACACACACACATGCACAAAACCATGCACACACACACGCTCACACTCACATAACCGTGCACACACACACTCACCTCACACACACACACACACACACACCACACACACACACAAAATATTGTCCTTTAACACATATCAGAAAAATCGTCAATGTATGTCAATATAATGCGCACGTGAATGCACAATCTCCCGTGAATTACTCATGGGGAACTAGTCCAGGTTTTTTGGGGGTTTTCCCCTCTGACAGTAAAGATGTTTAGGAACGTGCCAGAATGTAGCTGTTTAAGACGTGTCATAATCAGAAAGGTTCTGTCTCCTCCGGTGTTCCTGTTCACACACTGCCTTATCGCTCCACCATTTTGTGCTGTTCCTGAGCCTTTCAGTTAGGCGATAAAATGGCTGCTGGCTGTTCCCTCACTCATTCTCTCTCTGTCTCACCACCTCAGGTCTCCAGTAGGGGGCGGTGGAGGGACGCCCTGACTCTGCGCAGTGCAGGGCGTGCCCGCAGTTTGGTCATGACTGAAACGGGACGGGTGGTTTCCGGGGAGACGCAGGCAGCCAGACTGGGTCAACACCAACCCACCGAAACTGGTCTGTTCTGTGCTACCGCCGCCACACCACCCGCAAATGGCGTGACAGACGCGCCCTAAGATTCGCGGACAGGCGGTGCAGGCGGTAAGTTAAAACACCCGAGAGAACGCCGAGCAAAACCCGCACCCCCCCGGAAGCTGCAGCAGGAGGAGGCTGTTGGAGACGATCCCGATTTTTCTCAAGGGGTGAAAGGTTGTCACCAAACCCAGGGGTTCAAAGGTTTTTTTTTTTTTTCATCTTATTTCCTGAAATCAATTAATGGTGCGCGGAACTGGTGTGGAATTTCCCAGAATTCCACACCTTGTAGTTGCGGGCGTTGGCTCATGCAGCATTTCAAAATCTGGCTCCTTTTTTTTCTGCCATATTTTTAGAAATCTTTTCTCAAATCTAACCCCGCCCCTTTCACATTGTTGTGTGTTGGAATCTTCCTGGTTCTGCGTTTCCCGGAGGGCAGGCAGACTGATGCCTAATCGTATGTCTCTTACACATTCACCCTGAGACCCTGCGGAGACCCTGCGTAGACCCTGGGTAGACCCTGAGCACCAAACTTGTAGTGAGACCACTGGAGTTACAGTTTGTAAGGATAAAGTCTAGTGCTGGGACAGACTTTCTGTGTCCCAGTACAAAAGTTTAGTAGAGCAATTTGGCCACCTGCATCAGATGTCGTCCAATATACAATCTAAATATGTAATCAGATTCTCTCTCACAAGAATACACACACACACACACATAACACATACAGGCTGATACCTACCATACAGTTTTATAAATTCTCACACATGCGTTTTTCAAACAAGGGGTGACAGGGCCAAAGTTGTTTAATAGATGAATCATGAGAAATGATGGTAGGGAATTGTGGGAAATGATGGCAGGAAAGAGGGCTTTTCTCCCCGCTCTGTTTCTCCTGTTGCACGAGTGACTCAGCCCGCGCCATTTTGTGACGGTGCTGTGCCATGAGATGGCTGATCTGGTGACAAAATGGCTGCCAGAGCTTTCCCGCCTTTTCTCCCTCTCTGGTTCCTGCTCTAGGCATCGGTGGTGTCCAGTAGGGGGCGATGGAGCAGTGCTCTCAGCGATCTGACGGAATGAGGCGAGGTGGTTCATTTGCCAGGCACATCGCCAGACAGGCTGGGGGGGGTGGGGTGGGGAGGGGGGGTTGGGGTTGGGGGTGGGGGCTGGGACGGCGGTGAGGTGTGTCGCCACGGCAGAATGAACCTTTCAAACAAGGCCAGGCTTGCTGATCGGGAAACACCAGGAACTCCACATGACAAATATGAATAAAAAAACGCTCTCTCTCTCTCCTTTTCCTCTACTTGCTCTCTCTCTCTCTCTATCTCTCACTCTCTCCTTTACTCCTCTCTCCCTCCTTTTCCTCTACTCACTCTCCCTCTCCCCCTCTCTCTCTCTCGCTTTCAATTTTTCTCTCTGAATGGAAATGTACTGAATATAATATACAGATTATACTGAAATTAAATATGTCATAAATATATTGCAACTCTTCACAATATATGGAACAATATACAAATTTTTGCAACTTACTGACATTGCAATGAACTGATATCTATATCTACCTATCTATCTATCTATCTATCTATCTATCTATCTATCTATCTATATATATATATATCATTTTTTAAAATTATGTCAATATAGTGCAGTATACTCTCTCACACACACAGCAAAATTCAGATAACTTGCTGTTTGTAGACAAGCTGAATGGTGAAAGACAGTTTATTCCGATATGTGCACGAGTCACATATTCAAATTACCTGGGCGTGAAAATCATGACTGGAAAAAAAAAATCAACCCAAAAGGCAATGCTGCCAAATGGTTTAAAATATGTATGATCATTATCATTATTAGACAATCATCTAACTGAACTGGTATGAGGACATTTCCTAATCTTACACCCATCAGACCTGAATGATTCTGTGGTCATGTTACTTAACCTGCAATGCTTCAGTATATATGCAGCTGGAATGGATATAAATGGATTCAATGTGAATGCTATGTAAAAAAGAAAGAAGGTGTGTAAGTTGCTCTGGGTAAGAGCGTCTGCTAAATGCCTGTAATGTAATGTTATGTAATGTTTGCAGTTAGGCATGAAGCTGCATGGACTGAAATATATAGAAATGGTGAGTACTTTACTGCAGACAAAATGAAGACGGCCATTTAAGGTCCATGCTGATTAGTGGCAGTAGAACTTATCATAAAGCTAAACAGTGGTAAAATGGTACATGGTACAATTATAAGATTTTGCGATTATTGTAAACCATTCCTGTAAGGTTACATTTTAAAGCTTACAGATCACTGTTTGCATTTCTCAACACCCTATGTATTTACTGGTGTTAAACAAAGTATGTCTTATACTTCATATAATTAGCGCTAATGAGGTAAAATCTGAGAATATTTAAATTTGCGAGAATATTTAAATATTAAATTTGTGGAATATTTTACACTGTGTTTTAGGTGCCATCACAAAGCTCACAATGTAGTATTTAGTCCATTTAAATACAAACTTTACATGCAATATGATGCAAACACAACCTCCAGAAGTGTTTCATTCCAATAAACACACACAAAACATGCCCAAAACTTTGCAGTTTATTAAGAATGACAGCCCAAAACCAAAATAAATTTTTCCCGTCAAGGACCGCATACATGTCGGTCGACAGCAAACATGATGATCGTGAAATACGGTGAGCGAAAATGAGGACGTGGGCTTCCTGCTTCCTGTTTCCTGTTTCCAGGGTATTGTGTGATGCTGTGGCACGGGGAATCACTTCTTCTCGCTGGCGAAGCGGTAGTACAGGTCCGCCACGTCTTCCTGCGAGACTTTGATCCAGCCGTCCTTCCTCATGTGGTACACTGTAAAATGCAGAGAGAAGGCTGAGCTACGGCCTCCAGCAAAAATCCCTTTTCTGTATCGCACAGGAATCACCAGGTCACTGAAGCGGCCTGGCCCTTTTTTAATTCTGAAAACCACTATGGAAAAGTCAACATATTTCAAATATGAAATCCTTTTTATTGGTGAAAAAAGAATATCTTTTTTCATTTGTAAATTGAAAATAACAAATACGTGTGTGTGTGTGTGTGTGTGTGTGTTTATACTATCAAAAGGCTTATTTAACTGTTTTGGTCACTGTTCGAGTGTATATTTTAACGAGAATCTGACTACCTTCAAACGCAGACTAAAGACTCATCTCTTCAGGCTGCACCTCTCCCCACCCCACCCTAGCCTATAGTTTAGCTCAATATACCTAGTTAGGCTAATACGAGCATGTTAGTTTTTATTTGGCAGGATTGTTTGTCTGATTCTGATTAGGAAAATGTGATTTCAGTGCTAGTTTGTACTTGGCAGGATTGTTTGTTTGCTGAACAGGTTACTCTACAGGGTTGGAGTCCTGATCTATGTGGTCACTTCACTACGATCTTTACTTCGCTCTAGTGTGTTTCTTTTGCACCTCTGCACCTTGAACTAATGCACTTGTTGTACGTCGCTCTGGATAAGAGCGTCTGCTAAATGCCTGTAATGTAATGTAATGTAACGTGAATGACGGTTTCTTGATGATGATCCTGCTGGCCTATCACAGTTTAGGGGAACGCCGGAGTCTTACTGTTGACGATCCCTCCGGAGTAGGCGTCCCGGCAGGTGGCGTGGAAGACGGCTCTCTGTGCCAGCTCGTAGGCCTCGGGCACCGTCAGGTCGTAGCGGTACCCGCTGTCCATCACGCCGTAGGCGTAGGAGTTGCCCGAGCCGGTGGAGAACATGTTCCCGCTCAAACGCAGCCCAGACTCGTCAACGTAGTACAGGCCGGGGCCCTGCGATTGGACGGTTCACCAGAATAAGTGGGCGGGGTTTAAGGATGAAAGTCTGGCAGCGGATCTGTTCACGCGCATGCTAATAATTCAATTTTAACCCAACTGAGGCAATTCTCTGACTAGGCATTGTCACATAGACACCTTTATCTGATTATCTTAATTGGGGGTAAGCTTGAAATGGGAGTAATCGTAACCCGATTAAAATGGCTAGATCTTTGTTCAGTTGATTTATTGGTGCGTGTAAACAAATTCCAACTCAGTAAGTAAGTAAACATCTTTGGACAGGTGGAGAAACTGTTTTTACACTTAATCAAATTTCAAGAGTCGGTCATTACGTCAGTTACAGAGAACTCAGACCAAGTATAAATCCATACAAACCCTGGTATTAGAAAAAAATCACATTATTCCGAATCACGTAAAGGCTTAATTGGAATATTGCCTTTCAACTGATTGCTCCCAATAATTGCTACTTTGTAAACCAATTGTTACTTGGCGACTACTTTATTATCTCTGATTTGAAAACATTGTTGTTCTTCAAAACTTGAAATGTCTTGGGGAAGGGGGTCTTCTGGGTAAACTGAAAACAGGAGATTGCGGTGCCCCTAACCTTCTTTGGTAAACAAGGAAGAAGAAGTTGCGGTGCCACCTTACCTTCTTGTCCCAGCCACAGACCATGGTGCCCATGGAGAGGCCCATTCCTCGGTAACCTGCCACCATGTTGGCCAGCAGTTTGGAGGCGGCAGACACCGAGATCCTCTCCTTGTTCCTCAGCTCGTATACCCTGGGAAGCACAAGGGGGGGGGGGGGGGGGGGGGGGGGTTACCTTTGCATCCGTGTCTCCTCACAGAAACATTTGGGTCATTATATGTCAGTATATGTCAGGGAGAACAATCAAATCTGGCCCTTTGGGGTCAGTAGTACTGCTGATTTTCATTCCTCCTCTTCAATCAGGGACTGATTTAGATCTAACACACCTTTCATGTATGTTACATATAACATACATGAAAGTGGCAAAAAAAATGTGTATGTGTGTCAATCTATTGTGAAATGTTACAATATATAGACATAAGACATACGTCATTATTTTCAAATATATTTATATAGTAGTGTGGGCAATCAATTAATGATGAGTGAGTGAATAAATGAATAGATAGATAGATGGATAATGGATAGATGGATGGATAAATGGATGGATGGATGAAAGAGTAAATGAACCAGTCCCACCTGCATTCCTTGGCCAGCAACCTCTCCCAGTACATGCAGTCAGCTGCACTCCCAGACATGGTACCCAGTAAGTAGGGGTTTATCTCGATGACCTTGTTAGCAAATTGAGTGGCTGCAAAAAAGAAGGCTTGTTACGCTATTTTGTTGTAGGGGTGTAGGCATATGTGTGTATGTGTGTTAGAGTGTATCTGCATGTGTTTGTGTGTAGGGAGGGTGTGTGAGTGTGTGTAGTGGTGTGTGTGTGTGTGTGTGTGTCAGTGTAGGGGTGCAGATGTTTGTGTGTTAGGGTGTATATGCGTGTGTGTGTGTTAGGGGAGTGTGTGTGTGTGTGTGTGTTGGGAGGGTGTGTGTGCATGTTGGCAGGGTGTGAATGTGTATGTGTACATGTCTATTTGGAGGATGCGTGCATGCATGTGTGTGTGTGTAGGGGTGCAGGTGTATGTGTGTATGTGTGTTAGGGTGTGTATGTATGTGTGTTAATGTGTGTGTGTGTGTGTGTGTGTGTGTGTGTTGGGAGGGTGTATGTGTGTTAGGGTGCATATGTATGTGTGTTAGGGTGTGTGTGTGTGTTGGGAGTGTGTGTGTGTGTATGTGTTGGGAGGGTGTATGTGTGTTAGAGTGCGTATGCATGTGTGTTAGGGTGTGTGTGTGCATGTGTTGGGACAGTGTGTGTGTGTGTGTGTGTTGGGAGGGTGTGCATGTTGGGATAGTGTAAGTGTGTATTGGGAGAGTGTATGTGTGTGTTGGCAGAGTGTGTGTGCATGTGTGTGTGTGTGTGTTAGTGTGTGGGTTTCTTTATTTGCATGCACATTTCTCACCAATATAGGACCCAGCAGAAGCCCTGGAATCCACGGCTACCATCACCCCGTGCTGGAACTTAAAGGCCAAAGTGGTGGTCCCATGGTTCAGTTCGATCTTCACTCCTTCCACTCCATCGCTGTCGGACAGCGGCTTCAGGAACGCCGCCGGCTGCAGAGACACCAGGGGAAAAGGACAAGGGAAAGGGTCTTCAAACCTAAAGGTCACAGGTTCGATTCCCGTGTAGGACACTGCTGTTGTACCCTTGAGCAAGGTACTTAACCTGCATTGCTTCCGTATATATCCAGCTGTATAAATGTAAAAGTTGTGTAAGTCGCTCTCTAATAAATGCCTGTAATGTAATGGAGTGAGAGAAGGAACACCACTAGCAGATAGGTGACATTAAAGCAGACATTCAACCTCTTCTAAAAGGGTTATATAAAAACTTTATTTATTTTTTATTTAAATTTTATTTATTTCTTTATAATTATATTTCCCCAAAATGTATATGCAGTAATTGCATACTAAGTCTGGCCAGGGACCCCCTACAGTACCTACAAGGTCCCCCTGTTGAAAACTCGGGTTTTTTTTTTTTTACGGTGACATACTATGCCGTAACAACAAAAGGAGACTTTTGTAGGGAGGGGCATACTGTACTCCAGTACTGTAGTAAGTTCCTTATGTATCAATTACTTATCAACTTCTTATATGGAATTTTCATCAAAAATCCATCAACCTGAAAATGTGATTACATTTATGGATCAGTCCCCGATTACGTTACCTTATGTTACCTGACCATGGTTTAGCAGAAGCGACTTGAAAATGAAGTAGCCCACATAGCTAAGTGCTTTTCTAAACAACACAGGTTACTGAAGTAAAGCGGTACATACAGCTGAAAAGGATTCAAACAACTCAAGCTATTCAACAAATGTAAATATCTGGACTGTCCAAAATAATGTTGAATATTCATCTTCAGTAAGGTGGCCGACACGTAGCACTGCGTCTCTAGCCGAGACATTAAAAAATCATTCTACTCACACAAATCGAATGGAAGGTGCTAATACGAATTTTTTACAAGCAAAAAAAGGTATAAGTAATTTGCAATATAATTTAACTTTTTACAATCTAATAAAAATGCGCGAATTGTCCAATTGTTAACAGCTAACTGTCGCAGTCAGTAGTGGCGAAAATGGTTGACGTAAACTACTTACATCGATTCCGACCGGTACCGCGAACTCTTGTCTGTGAGCTGCGAAATTGAAATGGTTTACTTTATCCACTGACGCTTTCTCGGCACTGAACCCGTCTTCTTTAACCCAATTTGACACTCCGCAAACGTCAAGAAGGGCCATTTTCATTCACGATGCAGATATTGGGTTTCCTGAGTCTTTCTGAAAATGAAAGTGAAATTGTTTTTCAGTACATTGTGCGACGTCAGTTGATTTTAAGGGACTTAACACAAATACAAATTACTATCTTGTGCCTCCCTAAATGTAAACAGATAAAAATGTTTTTTAAAGTGTATTTTAAATAAATGTACATCAGGCAACTGAAATATTAACCTCAGACATCAAAAGTAAGTTACTGATGCTTTTGAACGAGTCACACTGGCATCTGTTCCCAACTTAATTTTTAGTTTCTGTAAAATAATAACCTGGTAGTCTTAATGTTATCGATTGTTACAGCAGTTTTTTCTCGGACAAAATTGCCCAGGTTTTAAATCAAATATCTATCACCGAAGCCTATCAGTCCATCTCTGTGGGGCGACATAGCTCAGGAGGTAAGAGCGGTTGTCAGGCAGTCAGAGGGTGACCGGTTCGATCCACGCCCTGGGCGTGTCAAAGTGTCCCTGAGCAAGACACCTAACCCCTAACTGCTCTGGTGAATGAGAGGCATCAATTGTAAAGCGCTTTGGATAAAAGCGCTATATAAACGCAGTCCATTTACCACATTTACCTCTCTGTGTTGCTAGGCAGAACACGTTTGCACTGGTTACACGCGCCTCTCGCTTGCAATACCCTTCATAATACGATAGGCAGAAAAAGGGATGCGTTTCCTCAAATCTACCGGAACGTTGGCCCCCTGAACCTCGTGTGCTCTTCTACCTGCTCAAGTAAGCAGACAGAAAGTGCTGGGATTAACGGTACAAGGATAACAAATGTAAATATTTTGCATTCCAAAGTTATGGGATCTAGTAAAATCGAATGATTTGATTTGACTCGATGAATTAGAACCATTCAAGGTAGTAATAAAAATTGTGACCAGGTTTGGTATGATGACATATCCCATGGATTTCTCTTGGTGTTTATCAATTTTGCTAAATATTCCAAATTTTGTCAAATTAAAAATAGCAGGCCTTATGGTTACAATAATTATATTTCTAATCATTGCCAAAGGTGGCCAATGGTCAGGTGTTAGTATTTCTACATGCCCAAGAAGTTTAAATTAGTTTTTAGAAACAAGTAGGATTATATCTTGGTTATATCCGATATTTGACTCCAGGTAGTAGCTATCTTTTCGCACACACATAGTTCTAATTAACTAACTCGCTGATAAGCTTTCCAGCATGTCAAATTTCAGGCAAAATGATACAACAGTTAATCATGATGTTTTTTTAATAATATCTTTTGTAAACTAGGAAATTTGCAGCAAAATGTCTATTTCTTTGGCTTGTGGTGGTCATATATGTATCACAGGTTCTGAACTGAAAAATGGCAAAGAGGAAATATATTGATGACAATGTAAGAACACTACTCTGGGCCAGTTCGGTGTTCAAGTTTCCTGTCTGAAGGCCCCTAATGTAATCTGAGAAACCAAAACATTATTCCTACACACCTATGGTACGTCATCACCATACAATAACAATAATAATAATAATAACAATAATAATAATAATAATAATAATAATAATAACATTATTATTATTATTATTATGCAAATATATTCTTAAAAATGAATATACAATCAATACATGGATTTAAACCTAAAAACATTTTAGGCTGCTACATTAATCCATAAGTTGCCTGTCTGACACAGAAACTGGAAAAAAAAATCTGTTGGAGCTTGCCAAAATTTGTTGATGACAATTGTACCAACAACTACAACCTCAAGTGAATTTTCAGGTTGAACCTGAAATTATGCAGGCACCTGTTTGTCCTCAATAAAATGGTGCCATCGAACATTCTGGACGAGTTAGAATGCTTGAAACAATAGATGTCACTTGTTGCTAGGCAGGACTAGGTGTATGAGGTTGTTCACCGAGCACCTATAAGAATCGGTATATTTGCACGTGTTTTTCAACAAGGTAAACTATACATATCACTCATTTATATACAGTAAAATGTTTTGTTATAAACTGACAAGTTGAACCCTACTGGTTTCATTTAAACTCTGTTAGCTACATTATTACTGGAAACTATACAGTGCATATACAGTTGTGTGTTTGTGCGTACGTGGTGAGTTGACAAACCTGAACTATGATCCACAAAATCAGACATAAATTTTATTTCCAAACAGTATGCATTTTATTTATGCCGTGTTCACGATGTGTTCATGTGATAGCTTCTCATGCCTGCAAGCAAAGATTTCCTTACAGCCAACCTTCAGCAGTCCTTAGGAGTATTTACCATTGACATTAAAACAGCGCCCTGACAATGAAAGCTGAAGAACTAAAATAACAAACAAATTAATGTGTTAAATAGTAGCAAAGAAAAACAGCACACAGGGTCACACGTTATTCTCAGCACCACACAAAAGGTTGACAGAAAGGAATATTTTGCATAAACATGATGGAACCATGAAATATACAGTCGCTGGGTCACGGGGGATCTTATAGCGTGTTACACAATCTCCATCCGTTGCACGGTCTCTTCAACCAGGTCCACCTGCAGTTTGGTGGTCTGTTCACTGAGGACTGGAGTGGTTCCCTTGTCATACTTGTATTTCCCCAGCCTGGTGAATTGAATGAAATTACATTACATTACATTACATTATAGGCATTTAGCAGACGCTCTTATCCAGAGCGACGTACAACAAGTGCATTAGTTCCAGGTGCGGAGGTACAAAAGAAACATACTAGAGCGAAATAAAGATTGTAGTGCCAGAAGTGACCACATAGATCAGGACTCCAACCCTGTAGAGTAACCTGTTCAGCAAACAAACAACCCTGCCAAATACAAACTAGCACCGAAATCACAATTTCCTGATCAGAAGTAGACAAACAATCCTGCCAAATAAAATACTAACATGCTCGAATTAGCCTAACTAGGTACAATGAGCTAAACTATAGGCTAGGGAGGGGTGGGGAGAGGTGCAGCCTGAAGAGATGAGTCTTTAGTCTGCGTTTGAAGGTAGTTAGATTCTCTGCTGTTCTGACCGCCACGGGGAGGTCATTCCACCAGCGCGGGGCCAGGACAGACAGCAGACGGGAGCGGGAAGTACAGGCACGAAGAGGGGGAGGTGCCAAGCGTCCAGAAGTAGCAGAACGGAGAGGTCTGGCTGGTGTGTAGGGTCTGATGATCCTCTGGATGTATCCAGGTGCTGACCCCTTAGCTGCCTGGTATGCAAGCACCAAAGTCTTAAATTTGATGCGAGCCATAACAGGCAGCCAGTGGAGGTCAGTGAGCAGGGAGGTGACATGGGAATGTCTGGGGAGGTTGTAGACCAGACGCGCTGCAGCATTCTGGATGAATTGAATCATTGAAATGCAAATTGAAGCATTTGCTTCCATTTGCATTTGTTTCATAAAAAAACAACTAGAGTAAAAGGATATTCATCATTAAAGCATATTTAATAAAGGTGATTTTCATATTTATGTATCTGTGCACAGGTAACAGTGAGGGGACCGGACTGCAAATAAGATGGTGTGTTCCAAATTGGGAAGATAAGGAGAACACTTTAAAAAAAAAAAAAAAAATTTCAGAACAAATATCACTTTAAGGATAATTTTTTCTGCCACCATTGCTTCTTGTTCATAAGCCGTTGCCGTTCTGAACCAAACTGACCTTTGGCCCCTGTAGTTGGAGGCCTCAAACGGGCGGATGTACTCCACCCCGTCCCGCTGGATGACGCAGAGGTCCACGTTGCTCCCCGAGCCGAGGTCGTTGGCGATTCCGGCCGTGATCGCGTCCCGAACCAGCTGTTTGGCCTCCTCCTCCTGACATTTAACAACCAATCAAAATCAGAGACAATCAGAACACCAGGTGAGTCCAACCCCCTTTCCCCATTTCCCTTTTCCTATTGGCTCAATCTGCTGCCTTTCTCGTGTAATTATGCTGATTTTCACTATAACTTGAGCACTCTGTGGGCTGCCAATAAGAAATTAACTTGAAGCGAATATTCCTACAAAACACACCTCCAGGACCTGGGTTCAGAAATTATATACAGTGCTGCTTGAAGGTTTGTGAACCCTATAGGGATGGTCATAATTTTTATATAGAATATTAAAATAAACTTATTCAATCTTCATCTGAATCCCAATGTGTAAAAAAAGACATTACCAATAAAGGACAGACACACAAAAAAAATACAATATATTTGGGCAATATAGTTGAGATAAGGTTCTTTTGGTGGTAGGCAGTGCTGGGTTTACCCCAAACATAGCGGTTTTGATTGTGACCAAAAAGGTCAATTTTGGACTCATCTGTCCAGAAAATGGACTTCCTGAAACCTTCAGGTTTGTCCAGGTGGTCTCTGGAAAAGTTAAAACGGGCAGTTTGGTTCTTTTTTGACAGCAGGTGTTTCTTCCTAGCAACCCTCCCATGAATGCCATTTTGATTCAGAGTTCTTCTAATTGTTGAAGCATGCACAGTTACCTGAGATGCAGCAAGGGAGGTCCGCTAATCTCTAGATGTTATGTTTGGGTTGGCTTTTACCTGATTTATTATTTTTCTTGTGGCACTTGGGGCTATTTTGGAAGGGCGTCCACTTCTAGTCCGAGTTGCTGTCACAGTAAATGTTCTGCATTTGTAAATTATTTGCCTCACAGTGGACTGATGGAGCTCAAATCTTTCTGAGATGATTTAATGGACTTCCCCAGACTGATGTACTCTCTCTGCCCTCTTCCTGACCTGGACCTTCCTCTCGGAATGGTGTGTTTTGCATTCAGCTGAATGGGTTACACCAAACTGACCTCTGTTTATCAGTCCCACCCAAACTCTTTCCTAAAGATCTCTCCTTTGATTGGTTAATTTGGTACCCAATCATTCTACTGATTCTACTTACCTACTTGATTTAACCAATGCAACTTGCGGTTCACTTATTTTTACACCTGCTCTAATTCCTTTTTAATTTTGTTTTTCTACTAAACACATGATTTCCTCTAAACCAACATATGGAATTGGTAACTATAAACCTGTTATGGCAGATAAAAAAAGACTGGTTCTGATTAAATAAAGATTTCATGGTAAAAAATACAAAAATCTATAATAGCATAAGAGGTTCACATACTATCCAGCAGCACTGTACTTAACATTGAAAGAAATTTGTTATGTTCTTGTGTAAAAATTTGGAAAGGTAAGTACAGACTTTATCTCGTGGCTTAATGAACACTTAAAATAGAAAAAAAGTGATGGCACAGGGTGTTTAATAACTTTTCATAACTCACACTCATGTTCGGTTTGAAACGGTCTTCAAAAACAGACAAAGCTGGGAGACTTCCAGACCCTGAAATGAAAGCAAAAACGCGTGTAAATGTGCATATTGACAGTAATGTGGTAAAAGGGGTTCTTGTAGCTATATTTTGTTAATACAGAAATCTTCTTCTACTTCTTTCGGCTGTTCCCGTTAGGGGTCGCCAGAGCGGATCAGATCCGCATATTTGATTTGGCATATGTTTTACGCCGGATGCCCTTCCTGACGCAACCCTCTCCATTTTATCCGGGCTTGGGACTGGCACTACGAATGCACTGACTTGCGCATCCCCAGTGGCTGGGGTTTTTGGGGCATTGGCCGGGATACGAACCGGGGCTGCCGGCGTGGCAGGTGGGAGCTCTGAGCCACCAATGCCCCTCGCTAACACAGAAATGCATATTAACGCTAAACTTTGTTGTTGTTGTTGTTCTGTAAGATACTAAAATAAAAAATGAGTGGCCTTATAGTGACTGACCGTTTAAAATGTCATTATTTAATCCCAAGGCCACAAACCAATTTGTATCCAAGAAACTTTTTTGTTCCACTGACTCTACTTCATTATCTATAAAACTGTAATTGTTTGTGGCAGGTACCCAAAATACTGTGCATCTACCTGCCTTTACAATCTCACCCAATCACCTGCCTGTTTCTGCACTCTTACCCAATCACCTGCCTGTCTGTGTACTCACCCAATCACCTGCCTGTCTGTGCACTCACCCAATCACCTGCCTGTCTGTGAACTCACACCCAATCACCTGCCTGCATCCACTGAAAAATACATTACATGACCAAAGTATGTGGACACCAACATCTCTTCCAAAGTTGTGGGCATTAACATGGAGTTGGTCCACCCTTTTCTGCTATAACAACCTGCACTCTTCTGGGTAGGCATTATACTAGAAGTTGGAGCATTGCTGCAGGGATTTGCTTCCAATCAGCCAGAAGAGCATTAGTGAGGTCGTGCACTGACTGGGCGATTAGGCCTGGCTCGCAGTTGGCTTTCCTACTGATCCCAGGTGTTGGATGGGGTTGAGATCAGGGCTCCGTGCTGGCCAGTGAAGTTCTCCCACTCCGTTCTTAACAAAATAAATTCTATATGGACCTCACTGTGTGCCTGGAAGCATTGTCACACTGAAAAAAGAAAGGGCCTTCCCCAAACTGTTGGGGAAGCACAGAATTGTGTAGAATGTTATTTTCTGCTGTAGCATTAAGATTTGACTTTAAAGGAACTAAGGCTCCTAGCCCAAATCATGAAAAACTGCCCCAGACCAAGGGGTGTCCAGATACTTTTAGTCATATGGTGCACCTACACCTGCCAAGTATTCCCTTTGAACAGTGGCATATTTAAGGGAGAAGTACAGCAGCACTTTGACACACAATGGACACCACGGCGTGGATTAAAGTCGGTGACTTCCCTGGCTGCTGTTTGAATTTCCCAAACCACGACAACGCCCAGAGCCGTGTGGGCCTCGTAGCCAAAAATACAAACCCATAGTTTCAAAGGGGGCCTTGTTGACGGAGCCATAGGGGCCGACGGTGAAGATATGGGGCCCGGTGCAGTCCACTCCACCCAGCAGCAGCATGGCACTGATCTGCCCTTTGTGCCTAGACCCCGCCCACAAAAAAACAACCAACCAATCGGTTTTATTAATTTGACACCGCCAATCCATGATCGCTGTCCTCATGTGTAGGTTATTAGCCCAGACACCTATGCCGGTTAACATCCTGACTGTGTCCAGCTACTGATGGGATAAAATATTCATATATGACATAACTACACTACTCCACTACTCTACACAGACGCACACACATGCACAGATGTACACACGCACACACACACATATACACGTGCACACACACTCACTCTCACACACACACACAAACACACACTCACACACGCACGCACACACACACACACACTCACTCGCTCACTCACACACACACACACTCACATGCACGCATGCACGCACTCGCACTCACACTCACACTCGCATGCACGCACGCACGCACACACACACTCACTCACACACACTCTCACACACACACACATACACACACTCACTCACGCACTCACTCACTCACTCTCACACACACACTCACTCACACTCACACTCACACACACTCACACACACACTCACACACCTGTAGAGAAAGTTCTGCAGGATGCGGCAGGCCATGACCAGGCGCGGTTTGCGGTCCATGGAGAGGGATTGCAGGGTCAGGTTGGAGCGCAGCATGTCCGTGGTCTTCACCGTGTCGGCCGCTGTTCCTGCACCACAGCAGCTGCACACAGAGCACAGCAGAGCGTCACTTCCTGGCCCGTGTTACTGCAGCGAAGCATAATGGGTAAGGAGCTGGTCTTGTAACCTCAGGAACCCACTACCCAGGACCTGGTCGTGTAGCCTCAGGATCACAAGTTGCAATCCCAGGTAGAACACTGACGTTGTACCCTTGAGCAAGGCATTGCTTCAGTACATATCCAGCTGTATAAATGGATGCAGAGTAAATGCTACGTAAAAAAGTTGAAGTCACTCTGGATAAGAGCGTCCGCTAAATGCCTGTAATGTAAGATAATGTAACTTCCACATGCAATAGCACTTTTTGTCATCAATGTGTTGTATGAAACCCTTACATAATATCATAGGCAACTGAGCTGAAGCTGCAAATAACTGTGTCTCGGGCGAGGGCGAGGGGAGGACATCTGCCATGACTGACATGATGTACAGGACGAGGTAAAGACCCGGTCACTCTCCACAGTTAAATCCCCACACAGGATGCCAGACCACACAGCACACACAGATGCACACACACACACACACACACACACACACACACACACAGACACACACACACATGAATGCACACGCACACACATAACACACGCACACACACACACACACAGATGCACACATGCACACACAGATGCACACGCACACACACACACAGATGCACATGCACACACATAACATAACACACACACACACACAGACACAGACACAGACACACACACAGACACACACACACACACACACACAGATGCACACACGCACACACACACACATAGACAGTCCCCACACAGGACATCAGGCCACACAACACAAGATGCTCAAAGGTAGTTCCAGTCTGCGTGGGCAAAAACTCACTAAATGTTTGGGGCGATGTAATGGATTTTGGAGCAGTTCTTATCGGAGACCACTTCCCCTGACGTAGCACGGGTGTCTGCCCCCAGAACCACCCCATCCTAAAAGACAAGCACGATACCATCCAAGTGTGTTAGAAGCACAATACACACACATATCCCTTTATTTAGTCTCTACACTCGGCCTTGTCCTAAAGACAAATAGGACAAATGTAATACGGGGAAGAAAGAGGCGATTAGGAATTTATATTGGCGGAAAAGCCTCACGCAGACAAAGAGACAGAGAACTGAATGACTTAACTGAAATAATCAAAATCTAATTCTAGTACCATGAATGAAGCTGATTTTCTTTGAAGACCCTGTTTTTTTCCTATTCATTCAGGTAACCAGAAATAGCATCCTAAATGAATTGATAATCTCGTGTAAATCACAGCGCTCAAATTTCAGGACATAAGACATTGGAAACATTTTACTTTGATAGATTTAGCTTAAACGAGTGTTTCCAGTCGGACTCATACAAAACTGTTAAAAGTTGAATCAACACAGAACATTTTACGCCGTTTACATTATTTACCTTGAAAACCACCCCAGCTATCGTGGTACCGGTCTTTTTTGGCTTTCAGTTTTATGTCTTGTGCGCTGGAAGCTTGTAGTTGCGAATTCCTATGTGAACGAAATATCAATCAATTAGGCTATAACAAATGTATAGATGCTAATGTCATTGAGGCCCAGCAACTGGCCAACTTACAATTGTTTCTGAATGGTACTTATGATGATTTTGATGAGAATAACACTGCCATGTAGCCTACTCGACTGTTAAAATATTACGTTCATTATATATTTACTTTTGTGAACGTTTCACGGGTAGAATCTCACCCACACGTATGCTCTACCACGCAAGAGAAACATAATCTAACACAACCATATTAACTAGCAAAATCAACTATCTTTTGAATGGCACATGCAGAATTACCATTCGTCGTAAATCTAAAAGTGTGAAAATAATTCGGAAACGTCCCAAAATACGTATAATCGAATGACTCCTTTCACTTTCGCTCATGTCGAAAACCCAGCGAGTAAACATAAACGAAGAATTGCTTCTGAAAAAACAGTACCGTATCTTATACGAATGAATAACATAAATATTTTCTTTTTTTCTATATTTTAACGAAAAACGTAATCCTACCTGAAGCAGTTTTCAAAGTTAAACCCCCCATGTTGTGTCTCGAGCACGTAAGGAGAAGTCATCCTCAAATCCGTTTCTTCCTCACTCGACCGTCGCGTCTGCAGTTCCAGTTCAAGCGCGTGGTGGCGCTTCTGCCAGGTGCTCTGCAACCGTCAGCGATCAAAGAATTTGGCCTGGGTGATTGTATCGCTTAACCCTAATTTTTGACCGGTTTCTTTAGAAGTTTTAAGTGTAACTACTAAGGCGTCATAATAATTATAAATACGATGCACGACATATCGGGCAAATAGCGCCTCTTGAAATCATTGATTTTAATAATTCCTCTAGTCTGCGCTGTTTCGATTCCTGCTTCTGGGTTCAAGTTGTGCTCTACTGTCGTGCGTTTTTGTACTTTAAGTTTGACTTTTCCGTAAGACAAGAAGAAGAAATGAGTGGCACTAATAACGAATGGAGATCCGCAGCAGTCAGTACAGGGGTAAGTCGAATCGGGATGAATTCACCTTCACAATAGCACCATTAATAAAGCGAAGCTACGGAGTTTCTGTTTATGTATGTGGCATCTGTATTTGTATTTTTTTGTAAAAAAAAAAAAAAAAAAGTCTCCAAAATGTCTCCCTATATATCGTTATATGCGTACCTATGTATCAGCAATTGCTGAAAGGATAATGGAGTTCCTGGACTACTGTTTCATTATATTATTGCACGTTTTATTTCATTCCCATTGCTCAAGACTGAAAGTGAAAGTAGACATTAAGGTGTCTTATCCTGTTCATATTAAGTTCAATTCCAGTAAAAACTGGAGATCGAAAACCATTGTAATGGCCTGCACATCGTCAAATACATTGTGCCTCCCCAGACCACTATAATTGCCGTGCGCTATGATGGAGGGGTTGTGATTGGATCGGACTCGCGAGCCTCGATGGGAGGGTGAGTGTATTCCGCACGTACTGTTTTACTTTTAGATTCATCGTTTATAAAATGTGGGCCAACTGTGGTCGGTGAATAAGCGGTGGAGCATAGGGGTAGGTTTCATTTCAGTTTTGGGGGAGACACCGCTGGATCCCCTAGTCTTGCGTTCTCGAATGCAGGCTATATTTCATATGAATATATTGACATGTCTTCCTGACTCCCTCCAAACCTATGTGTACGGGGGTGGGGTGTGTAACAGCTCTTAGAATGAGTGAATGAATGTTTAAATCTGTGTCCCCCTCTTTTGGCATGCTCACCTGTAATTGTTTGGACCGCACGTAATTCCATTTACCTGAATTGTAACTCCACCCCATCCCCACTTTTCATTCCAATTCGTGTCCCCAGCGAGTACGTGTCCTCGAGGGTGATCAACAAAGTGGTTCAGGTCCACGACAAGATATTCTGCTGCATGTCGGGGTCTCTGGCCGACGCCCAGGCTGTCACCAACGCCGTCATCCACAAGCTCAACTTCCACAGGTGATCAGGGGGTCAGAAACCACTGTGCTAATCACCATGGATACCGCAGGGGTTTCATCAACAGCTGATGTATTCAGTCAGTAGCCTGTCTATGACGATCAATGGCGTTGGTAGGTCTACGGATCCTCTAGGACAGGGGTAGCCTGTGATAATTTCACCCAGGAAATGAAGGGCTCGATTCAGCTAACCACTGTCATAGTTTTCAAGTCGTTACAAACAGGCATTTCAATGAGTGCAGGCTACTTGTGATAAGTGGGCATGAACCGTCCATTCCTTGGCATTTGTCTTGCTTTAAATAGCCTGCTTAAACTGAATCGATTCATGTGGACGGGCTAGCATGGGTAATTCTTCGCCCTAAACCTAAATCGTCGCCAACTTTGCAACCTTCAGCCTAAGTTGCGTCGTATGCAATTGTGGAAACTTCCGCGTAATCGTATGTTCAGAAAGCACTCGCTTAACCGTCTCTGGGTTCTTCTGGTCGCGGGAGGAGTTTTTGAGTGACAGCGCGGCGTTGCTCTGCGTTTTTGGTTGCAGCATGCAGATGGGAGAGCCCCCCCTGGTGCAGTCCGCGGCCTCCGTCATGCGCCAGTTCTGCTACGACCACCGGGAGGAGCTGAGCGCCGGCTTCATCGTGGCGGGCTGGGACCGCAAGAGGGGGCCTCAGGTACTGGGCATCTAGCAAAAAAAAAAAAAAACACACACCTACTGCACCACAGCTACCAGCTGCTGGCCCACCAGTATTGTGCAAATAGACTATATAGCTATCCACTAGCAGCAGGACAATTCATATAGGCTACTATTAAACATTAATTTAACAGCTTTTTCTTTTTCTTTCTCCCTCACACACTGTCTCTCTCTCACACACTCTCTCCTTTTCATTCTCTCTCCCCCTCTCTATCTCCCTCTCTCTATCTCTCTCACACACTCTCTCCTTTTCATTTTCTCTCCCTCTCACACACTCTCTCTCTCTATCTCTCTCACACATGCACATGCACACACATGCTAAAACTCTCTCTTCCCCTCTCACATACTCCTTCCCTCCATCTCCCCCTCCTCCCTCACCCTGCTCCCTCTTTCCCTCCTCCCTCCATCTCCACCTCCTCCCTCACCCCCTTCCCTCGCCTCCTCCTCCCTCACCCCCTTCCCTCTTCCCCTCCTCCCCTCCCTCTCCCTCACCCCCTTCCCTCTCCCCCTCCTCCCTCTCGCTCCCCCTCCCTCCTTCCCTTGCTCCTTATCCCTCTCGCTCCTCTCTCTCCTCCTCTCTCTGAAGGTGTTTGAGGTGTCTCTGGGCGGTATGGTCATAGAGCAGGAGTTCACGGTCGGGGGTTCGGGAAGCACGTACATTTATGGATACGTGGACGCCAAGTTCAAGCCAGGGATGACCAGGGAGCAGTGTCTCGCATTCACCACCAACGGTAAAAAAAAAAAAAAACTTTGAGAGAGTACAATTCTGGCAGCATATCTGAAGGGTTTTCCATTTCAGACCCTAGGTATGGTGCCCACTTCTTTTGCAGCATTGTGCAAAGTAGATTCATAACTGTTTAACTGCTACACCAAGAACAAATCAATAGAAAATGCCAATCTCTTCCCCCTCCCAAATTATATGATCTGCTACTATTACTACTGATACTATTACTACTACTGCTAGTGCTACTACTGCTACTGTTACTACTACTATGACTCCAAAGCTGTCTGTTCGAACAATTAAACACTTTTAAGGTCACTTTTAATGAATAATTATAAGTTATTGAGTGGGCACAATATTCAGTGCATTATCAAACAGTTGCTGTTTCTGTTGCCAGCATTTTCTCTCTAAATTGGCTTTTGTCGGAACGTAAGTTTACTATCGTTTTCTTTGGGCAGGCCATGTTGACACACCGCTTCTCTCTCTCTCTCTCTCTCTCTCTCTCAGCCCTCACCTTAGCGATGGACCGGGACAACGTGAGTGGTGGAGTGGTTCACCTCGCCGTGGTAACGGAGTCAGGTGCCGAGAGACAGCTGATCCCTGGCAACAAACTGCCGGTCTTCCACCGCATATAGTGTCTGTATCACAACCCCCTGCAAAAAAAAAAAAAACAATAAAATCTTTTTTTTTTTTTTAAGTTTTGCCTCCTGAGCTAAGGCTGGGGATGTTTGTGATATTATTGGGTAGTTTGCACCTTTGTTTTCAAAATAATAACGATAATGACATTGATAAAATAAAACCTTTAAAGACACCATTTGCCTTTTGTGGAATCCCAAAAGTGAAGTTTGGATGCTGATAACTTGCTTATTCCATATCTACTTGTTGGAGGGCACAAAGCATGTTTTTGTGATGTTTCAGCATCATTTTTTCAGTTGCCAGACAAATATGATTATAGAGGTGAAGAAATATAAAAGTTGTTGACATGGGACATACACGTGTGTGCATGCGTACATGCAGAGGTTGTGTGGGAGTAACAGAAGCCAGTTTAATGTTTAAATTAACCTTCCATTCTAATTGATGGAGGTTAAAGTCTTTGCCTGATTTGTCCACAGCCACCATATATAGACATGGGCATTACTAATTAAGTAATTGACATGTACAGCTAGTCAGAGGTTTTTGATTCCCACCCCCACCCAATAAAGCAAGGAGAAACCTTAACATTTGTGCCAATGAAAAAGATTGCATGTAATAAAATGTGCCAGATTCAACCAATCAGAAGATAGCAGTCCTTAATATTGAACACTGATGCACAATTCATGATGCGTTCTGACATGGCAAAAGGTCAGCGTCATATCAGAACCTTAGGAAGACTTCTTAAGCATTCTAATAAGACTATAAAACTATTTACTAAATAAATAAAACTATTCAAACCAACAATGTAAGAAAAAATACTGACATTGGATTAGGCAACAGTCATCATGACTGAAGTGGAAAAATTCCGAGAAACTTTTTGTCAGGACTATTTTTATCGTAATATTTGCGAGATTTACATGAAAAAAAACACACTTTTTTAAAGCTGAGAATTAACAAAAAAGAAAAAAGATATTTATTAAAATACCAAATTTCCGAATGTTATTTTTTTTCTGTAAACAGATTGTGTGTACCTGTGCTTCTATTGTTCAGATTAATGAGTTATAGACTTAAATGAGAAAAATCCGTGCTGTTCTCTGACGTTCCTCAAAATGCAGTAACCATTGTGAACGGTCAGTGCTGTTTTAATGCCCTAACAGTGTTCAAATTCTCTTTCAGTGAAATGTTTTGTGGCGTCCACACAATAACGGTTTACACATATGTGCAATTTCTAATATGCAAAAGTGTGTGATGATATGCTTACAAACGCAATATTTGATTAATGAATGAAGGAACTAGGTCTACGTAGCGCATATATTAGTTGACTGAAAATTAGGTAACTATTGCTGCCATTCGTAGCAGTAGACCTACCTGTACACGCGAACAAAGCAGAGTTTGTGTTGTAAAATGACTCGCTTTATTTCGCGTGTCATCGCTCGCCCTATGTTCAGAGCGCTCAGGGGACGCTGTTGGGCGATTCGCATCTGCACGCAGTCTGCGAAAGCGAAAGCGATGTGATCGGACGGCGGTCCTTCGACGGCATTTCGTCTTCACTGCTTTAAAAGTAAAATAATAAGCAAAGCTGTTATAATTTCAACCATTGTATCAAAGACGCAACAAAGTTACAAAAATGCAGGGGGGTACAGACAGCGATTGTGCTTCGAAAGGACTCAAAATGGGGGTGAGTCGATTCGCTTCCCTTTTGTCACCTACCGGACAACAGTCTAAAAATTCACTGGAATTATCACAAGGTATGATCACACGAACTGATTTTATTGAGCACTGTTGATTGCAATAAGATTCCGTTGCAAGGCGCGTACGGCTCTAGCTAATAAGCCTAATCGTAATTTCGGAAATATTTCAATAGTTTGCTGCTTATGACGAAATAAAGGTTTGAAACTCACCTGATGGAGAGCAAGTCTGAGTCAACCTAAAGGTTGGCACCTGTCAAAATACGTCTTCCATGACTTCCTAGTCCTTTAAACACGAATATTTCGTTTTGTTTGTGTTTTGGTAATATTAAGCGAAATGAGGGCACGATTCTTGGTTCAACTTGCATTTTTTCAGCTAAGCGGCCTCTAGCGGAGGACACTTTTAAATGTACTGTAAGATGCGCCGTTTTAGTGAACCTCAGGTCGAAACTTTCAGGCAGAGGTGGAAAATTGAGGTTCAGAAGGTAAAAAGTTTTCCCCAGTATTTTGTTACAATCACGTAGATTTGCTAATCAGCACAAATATTCTGTAGAACTAATATAAAAGTCGGAGTTCATGGGGGGAATAAACACATGCACTGTGAAATGTCCTGTGTTAATTGAACCCTAACAGTGTTAATTAAACTCTTAACAGATAACATTTGGTCTCACATTCCAGAGTGGGACCAAATGTCATCTGTTAGGAGTTGAATTATCACTGGACACTTTACTGGACATTTTACTGTGTGGCATGACTTTTACTTTCTGACTGGACTGTCCACCTCTGCTTCCAGACGACCATCATCGCCATCGAATTTGAGGGTGGAGTGGTGTTAGGGTCGGACTCCAGAGTCTCTGCCGGGTGAGTACATTTCTTTTTTTGGAATGCATTTGATTGGTTATTGAAATAGCACGTTAAATTCATATTTGTTTCTCTTTAATTAGTGTCCAATCCATACGTCTGTACTGCATATTTGCATCCTCGACAGTAACACTTCTGCTTGTCACTGTGGACGTGACTTTGACAGACACAGATTTGTAATATACGGTAAGTCTGCATGTTCCTGTATTGACGTTCACCTCTTGCGCTCGGCTTCCAGGGAAACCGTGGTGAACAGGGTGATGAACAAGCTCTCCCCCCTCCACGATAAGATCTACTGTGCCCTTTCTGGATCCGCCGCCGATGCTCAGACCATCGCCGAGATCGTCAACTACCAGCTGGACGTTCACAGGTAGGCATGGAGGGTGGTGAGGTATTCAAAAGTACAGAGAAAGTGCTTGAATTGTGTGAACCTCACATGATCTTTTCAATAAATATCCAGGTAATATTCAGTTTTGGTTACCAAGACAAAACCTTCCATCAAGCAAAAGCACAGTGTCCAGGCAATTAACCCTTTAAGGTGTAAGATCACAAATATGTGATTAGAATGTTCCTATCTGGACATTCTAATCACAAATATGCGATTAGAATGTTCCTATCTGAACATTCTATTGTTGATGTAACAATAACTACTGGTAATTGAAATCCACAGGGTTCTAGATCACCGACTTAAAATTTTGAAAAAACATTCCAAAAAACCTACTCTTCAAAGGGTGAAGTGCTGAATGCGCAGGCTGTTCGGTCGCATGCTGGTTGTGTCTCGCACAGCAACGCTAACCCTCTGTCTCTCCGCAGTGTGGAGGTAGGAGAGGACCCGCTGGTTCGTTCTGCGGCTACGTTAGTGAGGAACATCTCCTACAAGTATAAGGAGGAGCTGTCTGCCCATCTCATCGTCGCAGGCTGGGACAGGAGACAAGGTGGACAGGTCTGTGAATGGTATTATCTACAATAATAATGATGGTACTGCTGCTACTGCTACTATTGCTAGGACTAGTAGCCTACTACTGCTACCATCACTACTGCTACTACTGCTACAGCTACTATTACTACTACTCCTACTATTGCTTCTGTTACTATTACCATGAATCGAGACCAAGCTGTCTGTTTGAACAATGTGAGGTCACTTGTAATTCAGTGCATAGCTGAAGAGTCTCTGTGCCTATTCTCAGCATGTTCTCTCATGTTCTGGCTTTTATCAAAATGTTTTGCTTTCCATTGGGCTAGCCATGTCGAGACGCTGCTTATCTCTCTCTCTCACACCACTTCCCTCTCCCCGCTTTCTTTCTCTCCCCCTTTCTCTCTTCCCCCATCTCTCTCTCTCTCTCTCCCCCCCCCCCTCAATTCAATTCAAGTTGCTTTATTGGCATGAAATACAATTGTAATTATTGGCAAAGCATACATGTAAATAATATGTCAAATAATAATAATATTAAAATAATAATGATAAATGCAATAATTTATAACAATAACAGCATCGACAGCAACAGAAGTAAATCAATAAATATGTACTTGTTTATATGGGGTGGGTGGTCACTCACTGTCCCTCAGGTTATGACAGGCTGAAATGAACTGTGCCGCAATTGTGGCTGTTGTTCTGAATCCTTCCCCTAACAGAATTGCACAGTTTTCTTCTTTTGATAGGAAAATATAATTATTTATTATTTGGGACAATTTGTGAAACTATTTTTTTCTGATTCGTAAATATTTTGTGCAAGTAAGGAGGAAGTGCATCTCGGTTTCCACCTCGCCTGTCATACCCATGCATTTTTGTACTCTCCCTCTCTCTCTTTCTCTCCCCCTCTCTCTTCCCCCCCTCTCTCTCCCTATCCCTCTCTCTCCCCCTCTCTCTCCCTATCCCTCTCTCTCCCCCCTCTCTCTTCCCCCCCTCGCTATCCCTCTCTCTCCCCCTCTCTCTCTCTCCCCCTCTCTCCCTCTCTCTCCCCCTCCCCTCCCCCTCTCTCTCCCTATCCCTCTCTCTCTTTCTCTCCCCCCTCTCTCCCCCCCACTCTCTCCCCCTCTCTCTCTCCCTATCCCTCTCTCTCCCCCCTCTCTCTCCCTATCCCTCTCTCTCCCCCTCTCTCTCTCTCCCTATCCCTCTCTCTCCCCCTCTCTCCCTATCCCTATCCCTCTCTCTCTTTCTCTCCCCCCTCTCTCTTCCCCCCACTCTCCCCCTCTCTCTCTCCCTATTCCTCTCTCTCCCCCTCTCTCTCTCTCTCTCCCCCCTCCCCTCCCCCTCTCTCTCCCTATCCCTCTCTCTCTTTCTCTCCCCCCTCTCTCTCCCTATCCCTCTCTCTCCCCCTCTCTCTCTCCCCTATCCCTCTCTCTCCCCCTCTCTCTCTCTCTCCCTATCCCTCTCTCTCCCCCTCTCTCTCCCTCTCTCTCCTCCCTCCCTCTCCTCCCCCCTCTCTCTCCCTATCCCTCCCTATCCCCCTCTCTCTCCCTATCCCTCTCTCTCCCCCCCTCTCTCTCTCCCTATCCCTCTCTCTCCCCCCTCCCCCCCTCCCTATCCCTCTCTCCCCCCCCTCTCTCTCTCCCCCCCCCCCCCCTCCCTATCCCTCTCTCCCCCTCTCTCTTCCCCCCCTCTCTCTCCCTATCCCTCTCTCTCCCCCTCTCTCCCCCTCTCTCTCCCCCCTCCCCCTCCCTCTCCCTCTCTCTCTCCCTCTCTCTCTCAGGTGTTTGCGACTCTAAACGGGCTCCTGTCCCGGCAGCCCTTTGCAGTGGGAGGCTCCGGAAGTTTCTACGTCTACGGCTTCGTCGACGCCGAGTACAAGCCGGGCATGAGCAAGGAGGAGACCCAGCAGTTTGTCATCAACAGTGAGTCATACGTGTCCTTTACTCAGAATGAGCGCATTTCACTGAGGCACTGGCATGACCATGCCAGTGTTTTAGTGAAGTGACTCGCCCAATCTGGTATGAAATCATGACCATGCCAGTGTTTTAGTGTACTGACTCGCCCGATCTGGTATCGAATCATGACCATGCCAGTGTTTTAGTGAAGTGACTCGCCCGATCTGGTATCGAATCATGACCATGCCAGTGTTTTAGTGTAGTGACTCGCCCAATCCGGTATCGAATCATGACCATGCCAGTGTTTTAGTGTAGTGACTCGCCCAATCCGGTATCGAATCATGACCATGCCAGTGTTTTAGTGAAGTGACTCGCCTGATCTGGTATCGAATCATGACCATGACTGTGTCTCAGTGAAGTGACTCGCCCGATCTGGTATCGAATCATGACCATGCCAGTGTTTTAGTGAAGTGGCTCGCTCGGTCTGGTATTGAATCATGACCATGCCAGTGTTTTAGTGTAGTGACTCGCCTGATCTGGTATCGAATCATGTCCATGCCAGTGCCTCAGTGAAGTGACTCGCCCGATCTGGTATTGAATCATGACCATGGCTGTGTCTCAGTATAGTGACTCGTTTGGTCGGGTATCGAATCATGACCATGCCAGTGCCTCACTGAAGTGACTCGCTTGGCCGGGTATCGAATCATGACCATGCCAGTGCCTCAGTGACGTGACTCGCTCGGTCTGGTATCGAATCATTTCAGGCACTGGCATGGTCATGGTTCAATACCACTATTCTGTACTGAACTGAGACCTCAGTCTTATGTGATCTTTTATCTAAATGTGTTACTTTGTGTCCCAGTTTCAATTTCTGTGACAGAATGAGCTAAAATACATTTTCTTTGTCACCATTTACTTTTCTTGTCTCTTTGGGTGTGTTGACTGTTGTTTTTGCATCACTCTCTCTCTCTCTCCCTCCCTCCCTTTCTCTCTCCCTCTCTCTCTCAGCTCTTGCCCTAGCCATGAGCCGAGATGGGTCAAGTGGGGGTGTGGCTTTCCTCGTTACCATTGACAGCAAAGGTGTTGAGGAGAAGTGCATTCTGGGAAATCAGCTACCAACTTTCCATGACCCTGAAGCGAGAGAAAATAAAAAATAAAAAAAAGAGAGAAACTGTGGGCTGGAATGGTGGCATCTCATTTCAAACAGTGAAACTAGGCATGGAAGTGATGTTAATGAATGTGATTTTTTTAAATGAATTAAAATTTTGAATTCAGTCCCTTTCATGTCTGTAAATTTTAGCTTGCCAATAAAAAACATAATTCCACAATATGTTACGATACATATTAATGTACTTTGAATTAAACAAATGGATGACATGCCCTTGGAGCTCATTACAGTTAGGGAGCAAAGGTTTCCGCATTAATGTTGCATTGTTTTTTGGAGTGACATTTTATTTCATGAAACTCGCATTGATAAAGACTTCGGGCTCTATCTTTCACCCGGCGCAAAGCGACATCAAGCACAACGCAAGTGTCTTTGCTAGTTTCAGACTGACGCAGCTGTCATTTTCCCGTCCAGCGCCCACGTTGTTTAAATAGCAAATCTACCTGCGCCCATCTGAGCACCCATGGGCGTGTTGGTCTTAAAATGAGGTGTGGTCAGGCGCATTGTTAGCGCATTGCTACCTTGAGGTAGCGGAAAGCTATCGCGCGACTGACCAATAAAAACCTGGTTTTAAGTCAATGGCGCAGTATTTTACTGTTATTTTAAGGGTACATTATTAAGATAGTAATATGCGCCTACATAGGCGTGTGCACAACGCGCGATATTTTAAAAAAATAATTTTGCTTTTTTTTCAAAAAATACTTGCCAAATCCGCCATTATAATAGCAATCCGCCAAGGTGCAAGTGCACCTGGCTTTTAAAGGGAATGGGAGATGACACTGATTGGTTTATTTCATGTTACGCCCAAAACACGTCTATGATTAATTAAGAGACTAAGTACAACCCCTTTGAACCATGCGCCTTACTTTGCGCTCAGATTATCTGCCATTAAACTAGCAAAAGTGGATTTGGACATGCCCTAAATGCACTGGCGCCATGCGCTTTAGACCGTGCGCTTAGATCATTAAAATATAGCCCTTTGTAACAGACTTTCTGTTGGAGCCCTGTCATTGAGAGAAGTAAGTTATAGTAAGATAGGTAACAATAATGAAAGTACAGAGAGTAATGGTTCACGGTGCACAGTCTTGCTGTTTATTATTCTCAAGTAATCAATGCAGGTTAGGCACAGATAACTTGAACAGGAATAAGACAGAGACAAAATGGCGAAGACCCCAATATATGTAGTGTGGTGTGTCATCAAAACTCCGCCCCACCCACAAGTTTTACCATAGATATACTGTAGTTCCTAATACAGTTCATTGCACCTTCAGTTTAAATGCGTTTTTGTTTTTCCTGTGGCTGCAATGACACTGCTTGGTTTATTGCTGTAGAGTAAACTCCGAGTTTTAATTGGTGCCACATGTTAGAATGAGGATTTGATTTGATTTCTGGCAGGTGTAAATCGTGGGTCTATTATATTTTTTTTATCTCTCTTCAACTGATGCGTTTCTTACTGAAAAAACATACACACATACACACAAGATGACTGGAATATAAAGTAGACAAATAGTTTATTCACAGCACAGAAAAATATTGCACACACATTCAATAAAAATAAACAGAAGCAAAAAGGAGAAACAAAAGCATCTGAGAACAGTTTTTTTTCCTAAAGCATAAAGCTAAACTCTTCCCAAAAAAGGTAAGAAAACATAAGAAAACTACATTTTCGTGACAGAAATGAGTGCGGCGTCCGTTTCTGTGGCGTACAGTCTCAAGTGGCGGCAATGTAGTATAATGGCTGAGGAGTTAATCTTGTAACCTAAAGGTCGCAGGTTCAATTCCCCAGTAGGACACTGCCGTCGTACCCTTGAGCAAAGGTACTTAACCTGCATTGCTCCAGTATATATCCAGCTGTATAACTGGATACAATGTAATTCGCTCTGGATAACAGCGTCTGCTAAATGCCTGTAATAATAATAATAATAATAATAATAATAATAATAATAATAATAATAATATAATAATAATAAGTAGCTGGCTGTCTTACTGGAAAGGTGATTCCGGATATCATGAATCACACGGTTCAAAATGAGAGCAAACTTTTCGTTTTAGCCACGCACGCTGAGTTTAATCCCGCGTGTGCTTAAGACCAACACCTCACTGGTTCAGCGGTTTGTTCTCGGGAGGCGAACCGCTGGACTCTTTTTCGGAGAACAGCCCCTCTCTGAGTTTGTAGTAGTTCCCCTTCCTGTCCATCAGCTCCTGGTGAGTCCCTTGCTCTAGCACTGCCCCCTTGTCAATCACCACAATGTGATCCGCCTTCTCCACTGTCTTCAGCCTATGGGCAATCACCAGCAGAGTCTGGGAAGGGCAGCTAGCCAATGCCTGCTGAATCTGATAAACAGGAAGCGCCATCATTATGACAACCATACGACAGCACAAAATGAAGTAGAACACTGATCATTTAGCCATGTTACAGAAAGCAGGATTTATAATTTTTTTAAACTACACTTTTTTTTACATCTTAGGGGGAAAAAACCAATTAATCACACAACCTACTGTGATCGCTTTAGTGGGTCTGAGATGGGATGTGTTAAACTGTTCCTCACCATGTGTTTGCTCTCTGTGATCGCTTTAGCGGCCTGAGATGGGATGTGTTAAACTGATTGGATGTGTTAAACTGTCCCTCACCATGTGTTCGCTCTCTGTGAGCATTTTAGCGGGTCTGAGATGGGATGTGTTAAACTGATTGGATGTGTTAAACTGTTCCTCACCATGTGTTCGCTCTCTGTGAGCATTTTAGCGGGTCTGAGATGGGATGTGTTAAACTGATTGGATGTGTTAAACTGTTCCTCACCATGTGTTCGCTCTCTGTGAGCATTTTAGCGGGTCTGAGATGGGATGTGTTAAACTGATTGGATGTGTTAAACTGTTCCTCACCATGTGTTCGCTCTCAGTGAGCATTTTAGCGGGTCTGAGATGGGATGGGTTAAACTGATTGGATGTGTTAAACTGTTCCTCACCATGTGTTCGCTCTCTGTGAGCATTTTAGCGGGTCTGAGATGGGATGTGTTAAACTGATGGGATGTGTTAAACTGTTCCTCACCATGTGTTCGCTCTCAGTGAGCATTTTAGCGGGTCTGAGATGGGATGTGTTAAACTAATTGGATGTGTTAAACTGTCCCTCACCATGTGTTCGCTCTCTGTGTCCAGGCTGCTGGTGACCTCATCCAGGATGAGAACCTGTGGCTCTCTGATCAGAGCTCGGGCGATGGCGATACGCTGCTTCTGACCCCCAGACAGCTGACTGCCCCGCTCACCTACATCTGATACACATTTACACACCAGCACATGTAAACACATACATATGCATATAAACACATAAACATGGGTTACATTTGTGTATGTGTATGCACGTGTGTGTGTGTGCGTGTGTATGTGCGTACGCGTGTGTGTGTGCACGTGCGCGTGTGTGTGTGTGTGTGTGTGTAGGTGCGTGTGTGTTTGTGTGTGCGCACGCGTGTGTGTGAGTGTGTGCACTGTGATGGGTGTGTGTGTGTGTGTGTGTGTGTGTGCATGCACTGTGCTGGGTGTGTGTGTGCGCGCGCACTGTGCTGAGTGTGTGTGTGTGCGCACTGCTGGGTGTGTGTGTGCGTGTGTGTATGTGTGTATTGTGTGTGTGCATGTGTGTATTATGTGTGTGTGTGTGTGTGTATGCGTGTATAGTGTGTGTGTATAGTGTGTTGGTTTGTGTGTGTATACTGTGTGTGTGCGTGTGTGTATAGTGTGTTGGTCTGTGTGTGTGTGTATAGTGTGTGTGTGTGTGTGCGGGTATAGTGTGTGTGTGTATAGTGTGTGTGTACCTGTGTTGTAGCCCTGCTCCAGCTGGCTGATGAAGTCGTGGGCGTTGGCCCTGCGTGCAGCTTCCTGCACCCGCTCCAGGGGGCAGTCTGTCAGGCCATAGGCGATGTTGTCCCTGATGGAGCCGGAAAAGAGCACAGGCTCCTGCCCCACCATCGCCACCTGCCCCAAAACAGCACCCCGTTACCAACACCCCACCATTGCCACCTGCCCCAGAACAGGACCCAGCTACCAACGCCCCCATCGTCACCTGCCCCAAAACAGGATCCCATTACCAACACCCCACCATCGCCACCTGCCCCAAAACAGCACCCCATTACCAACACCCCCATCGCCACCTGGCCCAAAACAGCACCCCGTTACCAACGCCCCCCATCGCCACCTGCCCCAAAACAGGATCCCAGTATCAACACCCCACCATCGCCACCTGCCCCAGAACAGGACCCTGTTACCAACTATTGTCATCTGCCCAAAAACAAGATAGTAATGTTACCTTGCTGTGCAGGTATTGGACAGTAATGTCACCTTAGTGTGCAGTTATTGGACAGTAACATGTCCTTGCTACGCAGGTATTGGACAGTAATGTTACCTTGCTGCGCAGGTATTGGACAGTAATGCTACCTTGCTGTGCAGGTATTGGACAGTAATGCTACCTTGCTGTGCAGGTATTGGGCAGTAACGTTAGCTTGCTGTGCAGGTATTGGGCAGTAATGTTAGCTTGCTGTGCAGGTATTGGACAGTAATGCTACCTTGCTAAGCAGGTATTGGGCAGTAACGTTACCTTGCCGTACAGGTGTTGGACAGTAACGTTACCTTTCTATGCAGGTACTTGTGCTGGTAGCGATGCAGTGGCTGCCCGTCCAATAGGATCTCTCCATCCTGTGGCTGGTAGAATCTCTCCAGCAGACTCACACAGGTGCTCTTCCCACCACCTGAGGCCCCCACCAGGGCGGTCATGTGACCTGGCTTCAGCTCCAGGGAAAAACTCTGAAACACAAAATAGCAGAACATATATGGCACCCGCACACACACATGCACGCGTGCGCACACACACACACACACAAACACACACACACACACATAAAAAATCCTGAGACCCAGAACCACAGCACATATAAGGGCTTCCTAATACTTCAGTCAAGGGTTTGAAAAACAAAAACATACAACAAGCCCCCCTCCCGCCCCTTGCCACCCACCCACCCCCACAACACACACTGCCAACTGCCCACCATTTGGCAATAAATCAGTCTAGAACACGCTCCTTTCTTACAGTACTCTCCACGCTGCAAAATTATTAGTGTTAAACCAACTCTGGTAGAGTACTTCTTACTCTAATAGTGTAAATGTAATCTTTAGCACACTCATACAAACCCTGTTAGGATTGATTTTTTTGGTTTCTTCCTGTGCACGGACACATATGCACCACACCAGGCTGTTAACGTCCTGTCATCCTTGCGCACTACGGCCAGGTACCTGGAGGGCAGGGCGGTCGGGGCGGGTCGGGTAGGAGAAGGTGAGGTTCCGAAACTGGACGTGTCCCTGCAGGGTCTCCGGCCGCAGGTCGCCCTCCGCGCTCACCTGCGGCTTCCTGTCCAGGTACTCGAACACCTTGGCGGCCGCGCCCACTGAATTCAGCATGTTGCCACAAATATAGACTAGGGACTGCCGGAGGTACAGAGGGGTTAGGGGGTTAGGGGGTTGGGGTTAGGGGGGAGAGGGGGAGTGAGGGTGGTGGGGTTGGGGGGGGGGGGGGAGGGAATAACAGCTTGTATGACATGGGAACAGCTGCAAATGCTTTTGTAGCAAAACTCAGAAGTGCCCAAAATATGGCATGGACGCTCTCAGTATAGACAAATGTAGCTTCATGATTGCTAATGTTCATTTAATGATTATTAAAAACTGGTAATATGAGAGGTTAGTTAACCTATATATACAGAATAAGGTGAAAAACATCAACTAGAACAATCATTCAAAAGAGAGGCTTCAGTTCTCAGTGAGGAACAGTTTTTGCTTTCAGCTTATTAGGAAATAAGGTCAGGCTACTGGCACTATAATTAAGATGCTTTATCAATATGGGCTACAGGTTTTCACTGTAACCCTAACAAAGCTCATTCAACAGGCTAGAGATTATTAGTATAGTCAGGAGTGTCAAAAATATGGGTTAGAAATGAAAGCCTACAGGATGATGGATCTCTAGGAATAGGGTTGGGCAGCCCTGCTCTAGTTGTTGAATGAAGTGTACTTTGTTAGGGTTGGAGTGAAAGCCTACAGGACAGTAGATCTCCAGGAACAGGGTTGGGCAGCCCTGCTCTAGCTGTTGAATGAGGATGAGCTCTGTAAGATTTGGAGGGCAGACCTACAGGACAGTAGATCTCCAGGAACAGGGTTGGGCAGCCCTGCTCTAGCTGTTGAATGAGGGTGAGCTCTGTAAGATTTGGAGGGCAGACCTACAGGACAGTAGATCTCCAGGAACAGGGGTGGGAACCGCTGAATTAGAGTAATGTCCTCTACTCACTCTGACGTGGGAGCCCATGTCCTCCTGGTAGAGGATGAAGGAGACCAGGTTCCCCGTGCTCATCTCGCCCCTCCGGATGAGCTGGCGGCCGTAGTACAGCATCAGGAACTGAATTCCCAGAGACACCAGCTGCAGAGACACGGCCAAGCTCACGCCACTCGCCTCAACGGCCCGGCACGCCCCCATCTCCCTCTTCTGATTGGATGCTGAGCGTTTAATAGGGCGGTGGCATAGTACCACGATTAAGGGACTGGGCCAGAGGTTGTGCGTTTGATTCCCAGTTGGGGACATTGTACCCTTGAGCAAAGGTCCTTAATCTGAACTGCCTCAGTAAATATCCTGCAATATGCATGGACTTGTAAGCAG
>CM045890.1:54570600-54573100 GCA_025169545.1 Anguilla japonica
ACAAGCCATTCTATCATAGTGTATCACCAATATGAAATATTGGTGTAGGCTAAGTACTGGGGCTTTTTGAAAATGTAATTTTAAAGACGTAAATAATGTAGCCTAGCGTATTCGAGATGAAAGTCAGGCGCACACACTTACCTTGCCGCTTTTGCAGGATCCAAAATAAAATGCTTAATCCTGCCCATCAGTAGCCTACTGTTGACCGACTTTAACTTTCGTTTTGCAGGGGAATTCCAATTTCTACTTTTGAGGGCTTACGGCTTTTTAGATAGGAAAATACTTTAAAAAATAAAACATAACATATATATTCTCAAAAGAGATTTTCAAGTTGCCTACGATGGTTTTAAATCTAAAATATTTGGACAAAAAATAAAAACCTCCCGGAACGATTCGTTAACACTATTGTCATTACTTGCTTTCGATATCGTACTGTTCCACTAGGCGGCGCCAGAAATGATAGAGGGGTCCACTACAAAAGTTTTTTATTTTAGCAGGGAGTGTATTCGTGCAGCTACAAACGTTGAACGCGGGTTTCCTGAAAAATTTGTCATATATGAAACTATTCATTAATTAAATTATTAATCTAGTTAGATGCAATGCAAGCTGAACAATTAAACTGATAGCACTACAGGTTGTTTTATACTACAGCTGCCTCATCGACACTGGGCCTAAGCAAGATAGGCTGTAGTCAGTGCAGTGGCCACACACGAGAAAACTGTAAAATTGGATATTTCCATGGCTGTAACAACATACAGAACATATTTTTTTCTGCAGTACCAGCGCGATGTCTTGAATCGTGTCTTGTCGCCACGCTGTCTTGAACTTCTAACTTTGTTAGCTGGCTAGCAGCCAGCAGTGTAGACATTTTGGACTTCTAGCACAGTCAAGGCAAGGCCAATGCTGTTAATTCTCTGACTAGGTCAAAACACCTTTCCCTTCATCTCTTCTTCCCTACAGAAAACAAATCATTTATAACGGTGCCAGGGACTGCTTCCAGGGGTCTGTGGTTACTGAGTACATGTGTATACTGTGGTAGCCTTAAGAGTCCGTGGCGATAACCGAACATCAGTCACAGCAATCGTGACAGGCTGCTAAAACCACATAACATAATTTTAAGGATTGCGGTAAAGGGCTACAGATATTCCCACATACTAGTTATAAAACAGTTTATGAATAAAGTGTAGTGCAAATTTGTGCAAACAAAACAGGCGCCTTGAGAATGTGTAACTATTAGGCCTACTTATTACTGTAATGGTAGGTAGGCATACACAGCCCATTTGCAGACAGGAAATAGTCACGATTCTTGACATAGCTAAATAGTATTCTGTATTTATTTTCCACAAGCCTGTAAAAATACCTTCCTCAGTGAAGAGATTCAACCATTTTGGCATACTGTCCTTCAAAGAAGGATACAAGTCTCTACAGTTCAGGACAAACTATACAGTGAAAAGCTAAATAAACACAGTGTCTTACAAAAACACAGCACATCAAGGATAATCAAGAAGTCAGCAGTACACTAAAGTTAGAAATTTTAGCTGATAATAACAGTGGATCATTCACTGTGTGTGTGTATGTGTGTGTGTGTGCACGGGTGTGTGTGTGTGTGTTTACATGCGAAAGTGGAAATACCAAAAACCAAAATAAAAACTTTGCATAATAATAGCTGTCAGCATCTTGTGACAAATTTCAATTCTCTTCGTGGTCCGCACTGCCGAAAGACTGCAGGCTGGACAATTTTCTCACATTTTTATTTCCTATTAGCACATACTGACTGTCTGCCTGCACTCCTGGATATGCAGGAAAATCCCTCTGCACAAAAATATGAACGGGGTGGGGTCAGCTTTGAGAAAAGATTTTTTTAAATGGAACAAAAAATAAATAAATAGCCAGGTTTGCAATTGCCACACAGGTCAACCCCCTCAAACACAAGGTGTGGAATTCTGGGGAATTCCACACCAGTTCCTTGCACCCTTTATTGTCTCCAGTAAATTAAATAAAAAACCATTTCATCAGGATCATCTTTAACAATCTCCGCCTGTGTCTAGGGAGTGCGGGTTTGATCATTATTTTGTCATATATTTTCATTTACTGCCTGCACCAGTGTCTGTGAGTCTAGAGCATGGGAAAAAGGGCAAAAGAGCACAGGCAGCCATTTTACCACCTAACTGGCACGTTTAGAACCAGCACAAAATGGTGGAATGATGAGTCAGGATGTGGAATGTCAACATCAGAGGATGTGATTGTGACACGCCAAGTTAAGTGGCTACATTCAGGGGTTTTACTAAACATCTTTACTGTCAGAGGGGGAAACCCCTTAAATCCCGGGACAATTCCCCTTGGGTAATTCACGGAAAGGAACCCCCTGTGTTTTTATATCTTCCTCCATTTTGTTGATAAAAGAAAAGGCTGATAAATATGTTATTATGCATGTTTAAGGGTTTCATTGCATTTGCATTTAGTTAGTTTGTGAGTGTATGAGAGGATGTGTGTATTGCTA
>CM045890.1:54575600-54744882 GCA_025169545.1 Anguilla japonica
GCGTTGCTCTGGAAAGTCCCGCTCCCGCCGTTTCACTTTTGCTTCTGCGGAGCTACGGCTTCAGCGTCCGCGAAATCACCTGATCTGCCCATCCCCTCACCAAACCCAGCCAAACCCAAACCAAGCCTTGAGTCTCATGACTGGAGGTCTGGTGTCACCCCCATACACTACAAATACACCACATGGCCAAGAGTATGTGGACACCTGACATCCAACATCTCATCCAAAATTTTGGCCATTAATATGGAGTCGGTCCACCCTTGGCTGCTATAACAACCTCCACTCTTCTGGGAAGGCTTTATACTAGATGTTGGGGCATTGCTGGAGGGACTTGCTTCCATTCAGCCAGAAGAGCATTACTGAGGTCAGGCACTAATTGGGTGATTGGGCCTGGCTCGCAGCTGGGCCTGACTTGATCCCAAAGGTGTAGGATGGGGTTGAGATCAGGGCCATGAAAAACAGCCCCAGACCAAGGGGTGTCCTGATACATTTAGTCATATGTTGATAATCCGTAATACTTCAATACATCATGCTTTGAATGCATTCTCCAACCTCTTCAGTCTAATTTAAGAATTAGAAGGTCAGGGCCTGTCAGTTCTGACCTCTGTTCAGTCCTTTTGATGTATTTTTATAATAAACACAAGGTATTTGTGCCCTAATGAAAAGGTTAAGCGCTCAATGAAGAAACCCAATCCCATTGCCAAAAGAAAGTCTAACATGCCTATGAACTACGACTATACACTACAAATGTATTACATGGCAACACAGTGGAAACGATGGGTCCCCATCTACCCAGTTTTAGGCTCTGTGGTGATGGTTAGCACATCAGAAGTAGCCCCTATCAGGAATTTTATACGATATTCCTCCATACTTCACAGTTCCCTCCAGTAGTTATGTAGTGTTCTTCAAAATGAGGTGAAGTTAATATAATTTCATCACTCAATATATGAGTGGTGTGCATGATTGATGGATCCTTCAACAGAGAGATATGGAGTGCACACTGGTTAAAAGTTACTCTATCAGAGTTTACTCTGGGAATTTGCTGTGTAAAAAGTGGAAGGTGGCGATAAGTTTAAAATAAACATTTGTGTTTTGGTTTTTATTCATGAAATAGCATACCAACTGAGCTGTAGGTTGAACTTCATTTTTTAAAAAGAAGACACTTCAAAACCAGGTTCTCTCCTTTATTTAATTTGGTCATTTTACAAACACGTCAAATGTAAAGACAAGAAGAAAATCTTAACGCCAATCAAGCTAGCCATGTTATTTTGGTGTTTTTTTGTCATATAAGACAGTACATATCAAGATCTATCAATGTGACTTTGAATCTAAAAACCAAATCTTCCTTTTTATTTGGTATAAATGCTTATTTAAATACAGGAGATGCTTTACCTTAACATTCTCTAATATACATTCAGATTCAAACAAAAAACAGTATGTACTCTTCTTACCCATCACCAAATTATACCCAAAAAACCACTTAAATTTTATATTCAATTGTAAATTAAAATCAACTTCAGAGGAAAAACAAGAAAATATGAACAGCTCAAAAAATTAAAAACAACAAAATGCAAAACTGAGAGCTTGTGTTAACTGAGTGTTAACATTTATACTGACAGTACACCCTGTTAGGACCATCATTACCAATTCATATGTTACTAATACACCTTTACTGAGCCTGATAATTTCAGTGTTTTGCTTATAATCGCAAGAAACCACTGCAGCCAAATTGTTGCCATTTTTTCAATTTATATGATTGCCTGACATGTCATTTGCCATATGCTACAAGTGGGTTACTGGCAAATGCAAATTTAATTGTGTTATTAGAAAATTTAGATGATAAACCCATGAATCATAGTTGAGACCCATTCTTTTGCCAAATGTCAGTACAAATGTTTTGCTAATGAGCTAACTGAGCCAGGGTTACTGGTGGAAGCAAAAATCAGCAAACACATCGACACTCCAGGAATGGAACTGCCCATCCTTCTCAGGGTGCAGTCCAGACAGGGGAACATTACCTTCTTCATTGCAGAACATTGCTGTTCTTTACTTCATTTCTATTGTAGTTCCCTTTCTGTTGTGTACTGGGGGCTCATTCTCATTCTTCAGTGAGTTACACACACAGATAAACACAAGTGCTCTCATCTATCTAAACCGTACAGTGTTTAAATCTAAGAGAATATGAAGCAACAGGACAGCATTAACACACTATGTTTTGTTAAATGGAACCCTTAATCCAATTAAATTTATTAACAGAATTGTCTTTAATTACTTCCCCACCTCATCTGATATGCAGTGAGCGTTCTGGCACAAAATGGCTGCCGTGCATCACCCAGGTGGGGGCTACACAGCAGTGGTGCCTGAGGTGGGTTAACCCCTCTTCACTGTAGATAGTATTTAGAGATAATTAGTGAGATAATCAAGTAGCTATATAAATGCAATGCATAATCATCAACGTTGTTTTGGGGATTAAGTTTTGAGAGCTTCTTGCCGAAATCGGTGGCCAAACATTTTGTCGAGTCGACCAGTATTAAACCTCTAAATAACAATCATGTTTAAGAAAATGCCAAGATGATTATTTTTCTAAAACTGCTCTGAGGGGGCTCCAGACTGTCACCAGCTGTAGATAATAATGATTTAAAAAAACAGGTGTATATGTCTGTGTGTGTGTGTGTGTGTGTGTGTATTGTGCGAGTGAATGAGTGAGTGAGTGAGTGAGTGTGTGTGTGTGTGTGTGTGTGTTTGTGTGTATTGTATGTGTGTGCGTGTATTGTACATGTGTGTGTGTGTGTGTGTGTGTGTGCGTGTGTGTGCGTGTGTGTGTGTGCATGTGTGTGTGTGTGTGTGTGTGTGCGTGTGTGTGCATGGGTGTGTGTGTGGGATCCTCTTGCTGTAGCTCTCCTCCAGCTCCTCTCCTGTAAAGACAGCAGTACAGGGTGATTAAACTCTGCTCTGGATCCAGGCTCTAGTACAGAGCTACAGGCCTGCAGGGTGGACCTGATGAAGCTGCATAGTCTGCTCTGGTCAATATCCACTTCCATCACAGTCTGAAATGGCGACCTCTCATTGGATAGCACTTTACATCTGTGCTCATTCACAGTCTTGTCTGTTACTAGCCTGCTGACTGCTGGCTAAAGAACTTATTAGCCGTAGCTACATATCAACTCAATGTACACAATGTATTCAAAGCAATATACAGTGTCAATATATAGTACAGGGAGTTCCCCGGTGTCCTGGCTAAATTCCAAACCTGGCTCTCTAAAACTTTCCACCTAATCATCCCTTGATTTAATAGGCTAAAAAAAAAAAAAGTTCTCTCCCTCTCCAGCTTAGCTAATGTGTGGTAAGCGTTCTGGTGGAAAATGGGTGCCGTGCATCACCCAGGTGGGTGCAACACATTGGTGGAGGTGAGTTCCCACTCATCACTGTAAACAGCACTGTGAGCGTTTGGAATGGTGCTATATAAATGGAATGATTCATTCATTCAACATTAGATAAATCCAAACTTACGCAATATGGATAGTATCAAATATATTGAGGCTTTATCATCTAAAAAGTTAGCTATAATGTAACCGTGGTAACTGGAGTGTGGAGACTGAGACACATTAATACAATGGAGTAACTAACTGTGTGTTCAGAAGAGTGATGCATTTCTGTAACTGAGGGGATCTATACAGAGTAGGTCTACACTAAAGGGACTTACTGTGCATTACGCAGTCTTTACTGAGATCTCAGGCTTTTACTGCAGGCCGGTCAGAGCCCTCAGAACTTGTGTCAGAGGCTGCAACGAGAAGCTCAGTCACAACCCCAGTTCAGCAGAGCTCAGTGTAGCTCATATCACACATATCACACACTCAGGCTCATATCACACATTCAGACTCATATCACACACTCAGACTCATATCACACACTCAGGCTCATATCACACACTCAGACTCACATCACACACTCACTCATATCACACACTCAGCTCATATCACACACTCACCTCATATCACACACTCAGACTCATATCACACACTCACCTCATATCACACACTCAGCTCATATCACACACTCAGACTCATATCACACACTCAGTCTCATATCACACACTCAGACTCATATCACACACTCAGCTCATATCACACACTCAGCTCATGTCACACACTCAGGCACATATAACAGTAACTCCAGTAACATTGATTTCAGCCAATTAAACACTATTTCAGAATGACAGAACTGATTAAAATATAGATAGTCAGTCAGTCAAACACACACACACACACACACACAAGGGACAACACTGCAACCCTGGAGACATGTAAACAGGAGTAATTACAGTCTAAAACCTGGGCATTATTCGTACTTGATTACAATGACATTCATAAGCATTGAGTAGAGGAGTAAATATACTCACTGTTAGTCGTCTTGTAGCCTGGAACAGAAACACACAAAGTTAGAATCATACACACAGCATGTCTGACTGTCACTGTGAAACTATTAAACTCTGTGAAATGTTTCAGTGTGCCAGCTTTATTATGTGACTGTACTGGTGTCTGTCAGAGTTAAGGTGTGTCAGTGGGTCTGTGTCTGTTACTCAGTCTCAGTGTGTCAGTATCTCTGTGGTCAGTGACTCTAACCTGAGCTTCTCTTCTTCCAAATGACGACACCGATGACGGCGAGGATGAGGATGAGTGCACCCAGCACACAGCCGATGATTACGCCCAGGGGGGGGCTGCCTTCAGGATTGAAGCAGAGTGCTACAGTCAGTGGGAATCACATTAAACACACACACACACACACGCATGCATGCACACACGCACACACGTGTACACACACACACACACACACACACACACACACGCATGCATGCACACACGTGTACACACACACACCACACAAACACACACACACCACCCCACACGTGTACACACACACCACACACACATGTACACACACACCACACACAGATACACACACGTGTACGCACACATGCACGTACACACACACACACACACGTGTACGCACATGCACGTACACACACACACGTGTACGCACACATGCATGTACGCACACACACACAGGCACACACATACACACACAAACACACACACACACACACACAGACCCAAAAACCTGCACAGACAGACACACGCACACACACACACATACGCGTACGCATGCACGCACGTACGCACATGCACACATATACATATATACACATACACACATGCGTACGCACACACAGACACAGCACGTACGCGCCGCGCGCACACACACATATACACGTACACACACACGCACATACACGCACACACCCATACACACATGTACGCACACACACACGTACAAGGTTAATATAGTATATAGCTTTTTTGATATCTTCATTTGACTCATGTCTAAATCATCCCCATGCCTCACTAGTTGATTTAAATCCATTCAGTGGACCAGTGGTTAGTGCAGAGAGAGCCAGAGGTTCTACTACTGAGCAGTGCAGTGTGTTTGGGGTAAACCTCTCTCTGTGTTCATCCTGTTCGTCTCATCTCTCTCTCTCTCTCTCTACCACAAAGGAAATTTACAGATCCAAACCCAACCCCAAACAGTGATGTCACAGGGGTTACACCTCCTCATTCCCTCACTGTTGAGAATGGATTGAGAACATTTAGTGTCTTTAAGAACAAGAAGGCATCATCATTTGTCATCATGTCTCTCTCTCTCTCCCTACCTCTCTCTCGCTCACTCTTGATATCTCCTCCCTCCCTCTCTGGCTCTCTCTCTCTCTCTCTCCCTCTCTCTACCTCTCTCACTCACTCTTGATTGACATAACAATGTCCTGTTCCAGGCTCTTGTGCTGTACAGTACAGGTGTACTCTTGGCCCTTCCAGTCCTCAGGCTTCACTTTCAGGTGAGATCTGGTCTGGAAAGTTCCGTCCTCGTTGGGCACCGTCTCCCCCAGCTCTACGTCCTCATCCAGGTCCTCTCCGTTTCTCTGCCAGGTTACCATGATGCCACGGGGGTAGAATCCGGTCACATGACAGGTAAGACCAGGAGAGGAGGAGTCCTTCTGCAGCAGAGAGACCTTAGGAGCAACTGAGAGAGAGAGAGAGGGAGTGGGAGAGAGAGAGAGAGAGAGAGAGAGAGAGAGGGAGAGAGAGGAAGGGGGAGAGGGTAGGAGAAAGGGAGAGGGGAGAAAGAGGGACAGGGACAAAGAGAGGAATGAAATGTTTGATGCAGTTTAAATGATTATTTATGTAACTAAACGTCATTTCTTCCTATGCTAAAAACACGGTATTACACAAAGAACCAAAAACCGGTCCAGATGGAGATCAACAAACATTTTAATTCATGTAGCCCATTACGTGTGGAAACAATGCATATTTTCAGTATTTTAGTTGTAATTAATTAAACTGTTTTAGTAGGTTCATTAAACTAAGAACTGTAGGTTATGTTTAGTCTAAAGCAGGGCTCTGTCAGACTACTGTTTTTGTTCTTTTTGGTCAGAATCCTTGGACTGTTATTGTTTCTTATGTAAAAGTCTTTTTGCGTTTTGTAAAAATAAATATTTATTTGCATCTTTTAACTTGTGTTTGACTTGCAATATGTTATATGCTTCATTGTAAGACGAGTCAATGTTTCAGGACTTAATGTGTTCAGTACATTACTACAGCTGTTAGACTGTGTTTGCACAGACTGAGCTTTTATATTACCCCCCCCCCCCCCCCCCCCCCCCCCCCCCCCCCCCCCCCAAAAAAAAAAAAAAAAAAAAACATTTTTGAACCTTAAAGAACACGTGACAGATATTATTTGCTTTACTCAGCCAGTTGAAGTAAAGCTGTACCATGTGACCTGTGTGCAGAGAATGCGTTCCTGCTGCCACTGAGCCTCCCAGGCTAGAGCTGCATAAGAGTTTAACATGATGGGAGAGCAGCAGAGTTGTGCTCTCAGTGCTGCTGTACCTGTCCTCTCCAGAGCGCTCCTCCCATAGCTCACGTACTTCTTCAGCCAGTCAATGCAGGTGTGGGTCAGGTACTGCTTGTTATTCTCAAGCCAACCTGCGTCATTATTCCATTTCTGTACAGTGATAAACGCCTGCTGTGCCGGTGCAACGTAACGCTGGTTTTTCAGGTCATAAGTAAGGAAGTCTTCCCCGTCGTATCCATGCTGATCAAACCCTCTTGTGGCCCCAGTCTCATCATCCCACTCACAGCCGTACATAATCTGCACAGTGTGCACACCTGGAGAGAGAAAACACACACTGTCAATATGCGCAACTAATGCACACACACACACACACACACACACACACACATACACACACACACGTACACACTGTCACTGCATACATCACACACATACACACTGTCACTGCACACATCTAATACACACACACACACTGTCACTGCATACATCACACACATACACACTGTCACTGCACACATCTAATACACACACACACACACATACTGTCACTGCACACATCTAATACACACACACACACACACACACACACACACACACACTGTCACTGCACACATCTAATACACACCCACACACACACACACACATCACACACAGTCACTGCACGCATCTAATACACACCCACACACACACACACACACACACAGTCACTGCACACATCTAATACACACCCACACACACATCACACACAGCAGTCTGATTCCCTCTACTAACTGATTATACAATTATACACGATTGTAGAGAGGGAGAAAGACAGAGAGAGAGTGAGGAAGAGAGAGAGAGGGAGGGATGGGTGTGCAGGTAGGAGTTAATCTCCTCAATAAATTCTCTACAGAATGTGCTGTTCTAGCAACATGTATCCAGGTGTGTGTGTGTGTGTGTGTGTGTGTGTTCCAAAGGGCCCAAACTGAACTTCATGGAGAAAGCTAATGCAGCTTATCAGTCTGTCCCAACAATATTCAGTTCTCTCTCTTTCCTCTGAACCACAGTAAAGATAAAGATGCACCCTCCTTCCACCTTACACTTGTGACTGCAATAGAATCACCATGAATAATCAATCAATCAATCGGACTGAATGTCAATCACTGTAGAATAACAAAAGTAAAAGTAGTTTGATTAAATGATAACAGGAAAAATAAGCAAAGCAATTCTGCTGTTGTTTTTGAAATTCTCAGACTATTATTTGCAGATTCAATCTATCTAAGAAAAGTTCATTAAAGCAGAACTGAATATTCCTAAGAGCAGATTTGTGGTTTGTGTGAAGACCACCAGTATCTTATCCTCACAACATTAATCACAAACTGGATTCTGCTGCAACAGAACAACGCAACTCATATCTCACTACAGCTGCTGGGAACCAATGAGCTGCCTTAAACATTCTGCCAAAAGCACAACATGCCCCTCTCTCCCACAGACATGCTCCTCTCCCCAGGACACGCTTCTCTCTACCCAGGACACCCCCCTCTCTCCCCAGAACATACCCCTCTCTCCCACAGACAGGCTCCTCTCTCCCCAGGACACGCTCCTCTCTCCCCAGAACACGCCCTCTCTCCCCAGAACACACCCCTCTCTCCCCAGAACACACCCCTCTCTCCCCAGAACACAACCCTCTCTCCCCAGAACACGCCCCTCTCTCCCACAGGCACGCTCCTCTCTCCCCAGAACACGCTTCTCTCTCCCCAGGACATGCCCCTCTCTCCATGGGACATGACCCTTTCTTCCCAGGGCACGACCCTCTCTCCCCAGAACACGCTCCTCTCTCCCCAGAACACACCCCTCTCTCCCCAGGACACCCCCTTTCTCCCCAGGACACGCCCCTCTCTCCATGGGACACGACCCTTTCTCCCCAGGGCACGACCCTCTCTCCCCAGAACACACCCTCTCTCCCCAGAACATGCCCCTCTCTCCCCAGAACACGCCCCTTACTCCCCAGAACACGCCCCTCTCTCCCCAGAACACGCTCCTCTCACCCCGGGACATGGCCCTCTCTCCCCAGAACACGCCCCTCTCTCCCCAGAACACGCTCCTCTCACCCCGGGACATGGCCCTCTCTCCCCAGAACACGCCCCTTACTCCCCAGAACACACCCCTCTCTCCCCAGAACACGCTCCTCTCACCCCGGGACATGCCCCTCTCTCCCCAGAACACGCTCCTCTCACCCCGGGACATGCCCCTCACTCCCCGAGACACCCCCCTCTCTCCCGGAACACGCCCCTCTCCCCCTGTGACACACCCCTCTCTCTCCAGGACACGCCCCTCTCCCTCCAGGACACTAGGGATGTGCATTCTGTCTAATTTTGATATTTGAATATTCTTAAGGGTTAATGAACAGATATTCATTTAAATGAAAATAGTTTAATTAGACTTTGGACAACACCAACGTCTCTCAAGTTGAAAACTAATTATCCCCCTGCAATTACAGTTTTCTCAACTAGGTGGAGAACCCATTTTGGGGGTTCAGGCCTGTTGTTTTGCCCAATTTTCTTTCCATTGTATAGCGTCTGTGACCGTGTCTGTGTAAAATCTGTGGACTAACTTGCTGATTTCCCAAATACTTGTATCAATTTCAGAAGTTTAATATAAAGAAATAATGCAGCCTCGGAATATAAAATGTAATGTAAATCAATGAAAGGCTTTATTGAATGTCAATATAAACAATCTTATTATAGGCAACGTGCAGCCTACATGTCACTCATAACATACACAAACATAGGCTACGTAACTAAATTCTAAAATTATTATTTTTTTAATATCAGTGTCTCAATGAGTTGTAGGCCTCCTTTAGCAAAAGAATGGGCAGATAATGCTATCTATCGCTTAAAAGCTTAACAGAAATGTCTTCCTAAACAAAAACACTAGTCTTAGCCTATTATACTGAAGGCCGGTTTCACTTATCTTTTACATAAGTAAAGGAAGATGTAGCAGCCAGTAACATAGCTGGCTTCATGTAAACAAAACAAAGTCACTCATCGGCTTATTGTAAACCAAGCAGTCACTGTGGAGAGCTATGGAATGCACTCTTTTTTAGGGCAGTCACCCGATTACCGGTAGCCCACCTGTAGTAACGTTAGCAGTCACATATTTTTATTTAAGAACAACAGCATATCCACATACTCGGGAGAAAGTCTGCTTCTCAGCCTGTTGACAGTCATGCCAGCAGTGGAAAATACCCTTTCAGAGGGCACTGAGGTTGCAGGCACACAGAGATAATGCTGTGCCAAGCGACTTAGTTTCGGGTACTGCTTTGCATCGTCTCTCCACCACAAAAGTGGATCTTCATCTAGCGGAATGCAAGGATCTGTTGTGAAAAGCTCCAACTCATCCCGACCGGCAGACCCTTCTGCATCATAAACTTTACCGAAAAGAGTGGCGATTGCATCTTCAGTCATCATCTTTGTTCTTGTTGGAGCCGGCTCGTCTTCAGGGGTGGTCTTCGCTTCCAGAACCTTCATCGCTGTGGTCAGCGAGCGCATGGAACTTCTTTTTCTGTAGGAACTTTTTCCTTTACACTCTGTTTTACCACTGGATCAAGGAAACCGAGATGTTTATGCCTGGGGTTAACAGCAGCGGCAAGCAGTGCTAATCTTCCTGCTCTCTCTGAATCAGCTGGGGCCATCCGTCTACGAAGTGATTCTGCCAGCGTGGTTTTAAACTTTGTCACTTTGACAGATTCCCCATCTTCTGTGTTCAGGTGCTTATGTAGGAGAGTGCTGGTTACAGGACAGACCATGGATATGCAGACGTTGGACTCGCTGCACAAAGCAGTGGTGGCACATTTAAGTGTACGCAGGACAGGCAGCATGTCTTCCATGGTCTGCCAGTTGTCATCAGTTAGCTCCAGGCCTCCGTTAATTTGGTCACATTCCTGTCAGACAGGGTAGCAGAGACGGCCCGCCGTTGCTCGTGCATGCGTTCAAACATTTCACGCATGGAATTCCAACGGGTTCGGCAACATTGGATTAGTTTGTGCTCAGGTAGATTTTGCTGTCGCGGTTTCCCTTTCAGTGCATTAGTAGCTACACTGCTATGATGGAAGTGGCTTACTAATCTGCTGCAAGCTCCCACCAGACGACTCATACTAGCGCCTTGAATCCGTCAATAATAGCGAGCTGGAGAGTGTGGGCGAAACATGGCACAGACTCCCACTCCGACGAAGCATTTGCTCAAACCATATTACTGGCATTGTCGTGAACACATGCTATCACTTTGTTTTGCAAGCCCCATGCATCAGTGGCTGTTGTGAGCAGTAGCGGCAGCAGGATTCAAATCGTGGGTAGGCCACGATAATTTGTGAGTGGGCCAAATTATTTAAGATAGAGATAGTGTCGCATTAATTTAGTTAAGGACAATACACTGGTAAAAGTAGGCTTAATTGTAATAATGTCATTTTCATAAACGAGTGCTCAGAGACATCCTTTGTCATTGTCATTCAATTTGTCATTGAGGCTGAATGAGCTATATGACCTAAAACAATGAGCCGCGCGCGAGCTGGTTCTACTCGCCCGCAAAGTATTTCTCCTCGCTCGCGAAGAGCCACTTTCTCCTCGCGCACGAGCAGAATTGATTTTTGTCAGTGTGGGGGCGGGGATGGGGTGGAGACTTATGCTAATGTATTCACTAGTATGATTACTAGTCTGTGAATGGTACCGACCCACTAAATACCCACAGAGGGCCTGTAAACTAAGGGGCCCCTCAGGCTCAGCTGGGGCCAGCAGCACTGGAAGGTGGAGGAGGATTAGTGGAGGTGCCCGGTGTGCTGAGGTTTGGGGGTTCAGCTGGTTTAGCCACGGGCATGTCGGCACTCCCCTGACCCAGCTAACCAATCACAGGCCTCCCTCTAGCTGAAAGGAAGCCATGCCAGGCTGACGTAAAGTGGAGCCGACCAATGGGATTGGAGCTCAGAGGCCGGGTGAGGATCCAGTCTGAAAGCTCGGTGGATAGAGCCTTGGCTCGGTGAGCCCGGTCCAAACCCGGTTTCACACGGCGCTGGAGCTGATGTAACATGTCTCTGTGGAACCGGCTGATGAGTCATAGGGGGGTGGAGCCTGCGCAGGGGCAGCTGCATCTCCCTTCCAATCAGCTGGCACTCTGGGTAAAGGGGTGGAGTTGCCCTGTACAGCAGCAGGGCTTTGAGCTTAGCCGTCTGAAAGGGGACAGCCTTAAGCCAGGAGATGCTTTCCAAGGAGCTGCACTGGAGGTGAAGTGGGGGCTGTTGCTGGTAGCGACAGCCTGAGAACCCCCCCACCAGGGGAAGAGTTTGAGCAGGATGTTCCCTTATGGTTCTGGAGGAGACTGAATCCACAGGGAGAGCATCTGGCCCCTTGGAACGCTGATCCCCAGGTGCACTAAGACTGGCTGGCAGTGGGGGGTCACCATGGAGCTCACTAATGGTAAATGGTAAATGGACTGCATTTATATAGCGCTTTTATCCAAAGCGCTTTACAATTGATGCCTCTCATTCGCCAGAGCAGTTAGAGGTTAGGGGTTAGGTGTCTTGCTCAAGGACACTTCGACATGCCCAGGGCGGGGTTTGAACCGGCAACCCTCCGACTGCCAGACAATCGGTCTTACCTCCTGAGCTATATCGCCCCTACAGATGTCCCCTTGGTAACGCTGCCTAGGGGGGGTCAGCCAGTGAAGAGGGGTGGGGGCAGCAGGGGGGCAAGGGCAGAGGGGCAGTTTTACCCTGCAGAGTCAGATCCCAGCTCCCCAGGGTGCGGACGGTCCACACTCAGCCCCAGCGGCTCTGTATGAACACAGCCACGCCCAGGTGACCTGCGCGCTGGAAACAGCTGCACACAAACCCACAGCAGCGCAGCCATCCGTCAGCCAGGAAGCCCCGCCCACGCGCGGGCCCACTGCACCTTTAACAGCCTCCGCCAGTGAGGTCAGCGCTCAGAGCTGCGAGGAGATGTCCTACCCACAATCCCCCTGGAGCTGCTGAAAGCACTCCATCAGCTGGAGAGGGGGTGGAGCTGGGGAGAGGGGGTGGGGATAGGGACAGGGGATGGAGCTAGGGGGCATGTGGCAGGCAAATAAAGTTCTAAGGCGGAGGGGCTTAGCAAGTGAATGAGACCACCCTCATGGAGATGGAATATACTGCAATTTATTGCAAGCAGGGAAATATAATGAGAAATATATTCACAGCTGCACAGTAAAATACTGCAGCATCTTTAATTGAAAGTGTTGTGAAGGTACAGGTACAGGTACAGCTACAGGTACAGAAACCCCCCTCACGCACAGAGACGCAAGAGCGCCTCCAGCTCCCTAAACCAGCGCCTCTGCTCTGTAGGGGTTATCACCCGGGGGTGCAAACGGGACAGAGTGACACCGACGGCCATGATGGGGGCGTGACACGCCCTGCCCAAAGTGGGGCTGGGGAGGCTGAAGTGGGCCGGGTATTGGGGTGGGTGGTCAGTTTGGCATTTCAGTGCCCACACTGCTTCAGCCCAGGCTGGGGTCCAAACCCAGAGTGTCCCTCTCCAGCAGCTGTGGTGGAGGAACAGGGTGGGAGGGGTTGGGGGCAGGTGAGCTGTCCTTCCCAAAAAGTAACAGGAAATCCGCTGTGCTGCAGCTGAGGGCTTGGGGAGGTGGTGAAAGGCGGCCATATTGGACTGGAGCCAGTGCCCCCGAGCAGACAAACAGGAGCGAGCAAACCCAACTCTGGGTGCTGCTGAGACACACTGTCCATCATTAAGGGGGGGGCTGTGGTGTGTGAGGGCATGTGTTCATTATGGGGGCGGGGCACATGTACAATGATGTCATCTGAGTAAACAGATGGAAATGCTGATGAGGACAGAGGACTCCATCTTGTGAAAACAGAGCTCAGAATGAACAGGTCTGCATGCGTGGGAAAGCCTGTGAGGATCCGGCAGTCAGGGTGGAGAGGCACCTGTCACAGGTGAGGTCTGGAGTAACAGAGGAGCTGCAGAAGGAGGTTGTGAGCTCTTCAGCTGAAGGGATGATTGTAGAAGATAACAGCCTTGCTCACGGCATGGATAGTGAGAGACATGCAGGGAGACCTTTGTCTCTGCTGAGGTGAACCCTCACATGTGCAACACTGGAAAGGGTTTGGATGCATCTCTCTGGCTGACCGTGTGCTCTGAGCAGCAGATTAACTCAGTGATGGGTCATGCAGTACACAGCTTAGTGGAATATGTGGTCACGTTCAGCTTGATAAAGCTCTCTGTGTCTGTGTCTGTTTCTCTGCATTGTTCTGCAGGACACGGACTCCACCCCACTGCTCTCTCTGGGGTCTAATATGGCTGCTGAGTGAGATGCTCACTGACTGCCAGCTTTATTTAACATCTCTGCAGCTCGTTCCAAATGCAGTCTGATATTATATCTACAGATGGTTGTGTTTCTACACAACCACACACACAGAGTGGTAAATTTAAGTGATGGCCAAACTATGGGAAACAGACATCCTGTGTGTGGCCGATCTCTCCGATCTCCACTCTGTGCGTGTGCGTGCTTGTCTGCACAATATGGCGCTGACCTATGGCGACAAGGTGCTGCTATGTCTTGCTTGTGTGCTTTGCATGTAGCTCGTTGTGCCATCGGAGTGTTTGTCTAAGTTTGGGGAAGTCAAACTGTTGCTTATCAAGAACAACATGCGGGAAATGCAACAAAAGTTTTATTATTTATCTACCGACTTCAGCCTCAGAAGTGCTGTCTACGAGTCTAGCTGAGCTGGTGCTGGCTCAAACAACCACCGACACCATAAAGGCAGTGAGGGAGTTTGGATGAGCTTTTAACAGATCACTGAATATAAGACTAAGCACAATGCCCAGAGGGATGACCCAACAGTCCCTGGCATGCTTAATCATTTTTATTCTAGGTTTGAAGTGGGAATGTCATGCTTATCTGTCACTTCAGATACAGTCCAGATCTTAGAACTCCACATTTTGTTATTAAACAGAATGCAGCCAAAACTCCGTATGTGAAACAGAACTGTAGGAAGACTGCAGGACCGGATCAGGTTTCTGAGTTCACTTTGAAATATTGTGCTTATGAACTTTCCAGTTTTTACAGAAAGTTTTAACGGGTCAATAAGTCATTGTAAAGTGCCAGCATGTTTTAAATCTGCTATCATTGTCCCCATTGCCAAGAAACCTAGTGTAAACTGTCTTAATTTATACAGGCTGGCAGCACTCACCTCTATTATTACCCAGCTCTAATTTAGACTCACATCTATTTGCCTACCGGGCTAATAGAACTGTGGAGGATGCTGTATCTCTTTTAGATTACGTTCAATGAGCACCTCAAGACCCTACGCACCTACGTACTAACATTATTCATAGATTACAGCTCTGCCTTTAATACTACCTTACTTGGAAGATTTATGATAAGATTAGGGGGCCTGGTTTTGAACAGTGCCTTTGCCTTTGGATTTTAGCCTTTTTAACCAATAGGAAACAAGTTGTTAAAATCAATAGTATGCTCTCAAAACTCAGGTTCCTCTGTACTGGAGCACCTCAGGGCTGTGTTCTGTCACCACAGCTCGACTCACTGTACACTAATGACTGTGTATCTCACTCAGACACTGTGAAAATGTATATATATAAATTTATATAAACCGATGATGATACAACAGTAGTTGGTTTGATTAGTAAAGGGGACAAATCGGTTTACAGAAGGGAACCTGAAGCACTAGTGAGGTGGAGCTCTGTTAACTATTTTAACCTCAGTATTATGGAAACTAAATAAATGGTATTTGATTTTAAAAGTAAGAAAGATGAACTCTCACCACTTGTTATTGAGTGCTAAACTGTGGAGAGGGTGGGCTCCATTAAGTTTTTAGGCACTATAATTTGCAATTCACTGAAATGGGAGGAGAGCACCAACTCCATTATATTAAAATCCCATCAAAGTCTTTATTTTATGAGAGTTGAGGAAGGCTGGGGTATCCAAGGAGGCAGTGGCGGGCCGTGTATTTTACACCTAGGCCTTCAGTGCCTTCCTCACGCAATTAAACCGCCTTCGAATAAGCTCACCATGAAACTAGGGCTATAGGCTATTGTCATTCGACGGAACCACTCCATATTCACAGTGACAGTAACCTTTATCGAGTGGAATAAAGTGATTTAACACGAGGCTCAACACCTATGAGACTTACAATACACTAATTGCAGAGACATGAATACATTGTGACTGAAATCATCAAGGATGTACCACTATTACGCAGTATGACAGGATGCTGCGTCACAAATAAACATTGCATACCAAAGAAACAAGTGGTGTGCAAAACTTTCCTATAAACTAATCATTGATCTCAAACTGTTTTAATTAATTTTCAGTGATTAACAAGCATGCAAACGATCTGACTGATCAATTGGAAAGTGACACAGCTTCTTCGCTTTGTGTTAGGGAGATTAAATGGTAAATGTGATTTGGAAAAATCCATTTTAATTACTAAGCAGTGGCAGAAAACTCCCGATTTTCCTTGAGTATCAATGCAATTAATCTACACGGTAGATAACAGACTGGTGTATCTTGTTTGATAAGTGTAGACTACTTGGTGATTAAAACAAATTTTTAACAGATAAATTGAATTTAATTTAATTTAATCCCCCTAACAGGGTATGAAGACGCTGAGTGTTAGGCTATTTGCCATTTGATTAGTCCGATCGTTGGCACGCTTGACAATAAAGGAAAATTAATGAAAACAGGTAGAGATCAATGATTAGTTTAAAGGAAAGTTTTGCGCCCCACCAATTTTCAGCTCACCAGTCGCCGGTAAGTTGTAAGGATCACTGTCAAGTCCAACTGCCTTTAATTTCGTTTTGATAATCGTTTGTTTTCTCCCGGTTTCGCAGTTTTCCCTAAGCCATGTTGCAGCAGCATGTTTTGCCACTCAGTCCGACTGAGGGGTTCGTATTCCGGTGGGAAAGTGATGTCAGCGCATACCCTCTAACTGGCCCTTCGATCACACCACACGAAAATGCTGACGTAGGCGGCTAGGCAACCTAATCGGAAGGCCAGCGTGTCAAAGAATATGTCAACATGGCAAACTCGAAATATGATTGGTTAAAGAATATGACAATCAACAAAATCGTCCCCCATTTGGTTCAACAGCAGAGGGGATTCACTCGATATTCTGAAGGCCTCAGGGTAGATTTTTCACCTGGAGACAGCACAGGTGGAAAATCTGATTGGATAAAAGCTCAAAATTATATGAGCTGCACTGGAAGGAGCGCAACTGAGGGAGAGAGTAGCAATGAAAGGCGTTAATAGACTGATGGGAACGACCTCTGTAAAATACATATAGCATTAATGAAAATATATATTAAATTCTAAAAATATAATTTTCTGATTCTGACAATCTCTAGGCCAGCAGAGAAGGCCTTGCTGGCCCTGACGGCCCACCACTGCAAGGAGGTGATGCTACACTGTTATGGGGCAGTCGTTGAAAGTGTGCTGAGTTTCTCTATCTCCGTCTGGTACGGCTACACAACAGCACAGGAAAGGAAGCAGCTTAGAAGTGAATGACGGAGTGATCCAGCTGAACAGCAAGTTTACTGCAGGATTGATATGATACTCTGGTATTTACTAAACTTTAACTGACTAAATCAGCTCTACATCAGCCATATTTCAGGCACATCCAGAGGACAGAACAGAGACTCTGCACCAGGGCCCAGGGAATGATGGGGTGGTGATCCAGCTGAACAGCAAGTTTACTGCAGGATACCGAACACAGAAATGGAAGAGTGAAGCTGGATTGTTTGATGTTGTGTTTCTGTGTTCCTGAGAGCAACACTAATGTTTTCCACCAGAACCGGGCTGACTGAACAAGTGACATAAGCGTCTGCTTACAGCCCTGTGACCACCAGGGGGCCCTCTAATATATTATTAATGAGGGGGTGGGTTGGAGACCCCAAACTCAAACAACGTTTAGGGCCAGCGCTGTTCTCCACTACTGTCCATCGCTCTGGATAAGAGCGCCTGTCAAATGACTGATTGCATTGTAGTGAACCAATTGCAGGATTTGCTCTCTAAGGTGAAAGAAAATGATTGGTTCAAATCACTCTCAGTATAATGGGTGTGTCTCAGGCTGCAAAAGAAAACACCTTTAGATTAAAGGAGTCAGATGACATCACACAGCTATAAATGCTTGCTTTGGAGATCAGCTCTTTAGACTTTCCCATCTTTCGGATGAGACGTTAAGCTGAGGTCCTGATTAAAGACCCCGTGACATTCATCGTAAAGAGCAGGGGGGGTTCCCCGGGGTCCTGGCTAAATTCTCTCAACTTGCCGTCTTATCATCTCTGGACGTAATTGTGTGGTGAGCATTCGGATGAAAAATGGCTGCCGTGTATCACTCAGGTGGGTGCTACACATTGGTGGTGGCTGAGGTGAGTTCCCCCTCATCACTGTAAAGCACTTGGCAGTGGTAAGCAGTGTAGTGCAACGGGTAAGGAACTGGGCTTGTAACCGAAAGGTCGCAGGTTCGATTCCCGTGTAGGACACTGCTGTTGTACCCTTGAGCAAGGTACTTACCCTGCATTGCTTCAGTATATATCCTACTGTATAAATGTATACAATATAACTGCTGTGTAAAAAGTTGTGTAAGTTCCTCTGGATAAGAGCGCCTGCTAAATGCCAGTAATGTAATGGCAAAAAAACTATACCTTCACTTACCAGCTGCTTGATATTATTCATCTAACTTATACTTTCTGCAGGATCAATTACCTTAGTTAAAGTGGAGTTAAAGTTTATTACACGGAAGTATTTATATGCATTTCCAGAACAGTTTATTATGTGTAGAGGTGGCAAAGATATGTTAAAGTGTATAATGATAAAAAATTATATTTATCCCAACGCACAGACACTGTATATTCCTATATACATTAGGGTGTCAGAAATAGAGGTTCAGAAACTGTATATGTATGTCCAACAACAAAATTCTGAGTGTATGTGTGTGTGTGTGTGTGAGTGTGTGTGAGTGTGTGTGTGTGTATATGTTCACATCTGAGTTTACTCACCCTGAGTCTGGTTGAAACGCTGCATTGCAATTCCAATATTGGCTTTGAAGTTCTGCTGAGTACCAGTTTGTGTCTGAGTCTCTCTGTCCCAGTAATCTGCTCCCACATTCTCCTTTATCCACTCAGTCTTGGGGATTGCCTTCCTGATGTTGCTGTCATAGTGCATGATGGGCTCATCATCCACCAAACCCAAAGCAGTGTACTCTGGGAAGTCAATACCGGCTGTGACAGCAGTGTAGAAGTACTTCAGAGAGTGAGAGGCTGTGGACACAAACACAATTGTCAGAACTGCAGAAATTATAGTTCAACAACATACAGTACATGCATGCATACACCTTATACACAATCAGTCTACACTCTCCAAATATACACACTTAATTTATAATTTTATAAAGTATAGTTAAACGATGTCCAGTACATTGATAGTGTATAAAAGCAGCACAGCTGTCAAGTTCTCTCTCTCTTGCTGTCTCTCACACAAACACACACGACAGAAATTATTTTATAAAGCAATTATTATGTTTGAATAGAAAACTAATACATATATTTCAGAAATACTTGAATATTTGAATCAAATTCAAAAATAAAGGAGAGAAAGAAATCTGAGTATTTCTCAGATACACAGGTTAATCCAATTCAAAGACACGAAATTGGATTTCTTTGCCTCCTCAAACCAACCAGTTCCTCACCACTGCTGCCACTGTCTACAGCTCTGTGAGACTGCAGAGCACACAATAATCTGATTGGCTGACAGAGTTTTCTCTCAATAGGAGACAAAGCATCATAAGCCTCTGGGTAGATCAGAGATTAGAAGGTTAGGCCTGAAAACTGAAAGTAAAAGTCTTTTAATTTATTATTTAGCCCTAATGACTCACAACTAAAACACAACACTTTGGTCTACTCTTTAATGAACAAAAGCACTTGGGTTGACTAATTATAATTAATATTTTATTCAACCCAATCTTTTCTGTTTTTTGTACTTCCATCCAAACAGGTAGAAATCAGAGAGGATAACAGAAATGGGATTCCAGCACAAAAGGTAACATGGGGAAGGGGGGGGGGGGGGGGTACTGAGCCCCCCCACCCAGGCAAGGGGACCAGTATACAGCTCCAGAGTTGGCTGTCCTACACAGGGCTGCACATACGGAAGGGGGTGAGGGCAACTGCAACATTTTGGGCCCAGGATATGGAGTGTATCTATTGTTAATTTGTTACAAAATACATTTGGGGGGGGGGGGGGGGCAGGTTCCCAATATATTTTATATTACATTTATGTTTTGTCCCGGGCCTGAGAATTCGTAGCTACTGCAATGGGCTAACGAACGGTGCCACACCTCTCACCAAACATTAAGTACTCAAAAACACAATTATTACTATATTTCAGCCTCCTTCTTCACACAAAATGAAACTAGAATATTTCAGGCCCTGTATCTCAGACCTCACTGTCTCTCTCTCCCTCTCATTTCCAAACTCCCAGTTGTAGGGTCTGCAGTGACCCCCTGGTGTAGCAGTGTACCCCACATCACTGAGTGGAGACGACATTAGACTTTCTGTTGGCGACAAGCAAGGAAACCACAGAACAACCTGGGGAGCCAATCAGCAGCTCTGTGTCTGAGGTGCGTCTCAAAACTGCGCTGTCATGAGCTGACCGTTCTTTCCTCTCAGTGAAACAGGCAAAACCCCCAAAAACAAGCACATCCACTCAGTAAAACAGACAAGCCCCCAAAAAACAAGTACATCCTCTCAGTAAAACAGACAAAGCACCCAAAAACAAGCATCCTTTCAGTAAAACAGAAAAAAACCCTCAAAACAAGCACATGCTCTTAGTAAATCATAAAAAACCCAGAAACTAGCACATCCACTCAGTACAACAGACAAACCCCCCCAAATACAAGTACATCCTTTCAGTAAAACTAACGAAACCCCCAAAAACAAGCACATCCACTCAGTACAACAGACAAAAACCCCCAGCCTAAAAACTAGCACATGTACACAGACTCACAAGGACATGCACAGACAATGCAGCAATCCATCACAACCCACGAAATGAACCAACCAAGAGCACACAGGTACAGTCAGAACAGAAGGGTCAGGAGGGAGGGTGGGGCAGGGAAGTAAACAACCCTCTATAAAACACACAGTCGCACACACACTCTTCCATTACTAGAAACAGATAAAGACAAAAAAACACAGGTATTGTAATTCTAACGAGTATGAAGCCCCTGAGGTGATGGAGGGATACCGTATATGAGAATGAATTAGCGCATATTATGCACTTAACCAAAATGCGCAAAATAACTGACTTTAATTTCACGGACAGATGGCGCCCTCTTGTGGCAGAATACTGAAAAAGGTCTTGCCTACAGTACAATATGAGCACTACGATAACACTCTGTGATACTGAGCTTTACTATATTAACTTTTTCCTCACCTTATAAGTGATTATTAGGCCAAAACAGTATAAGTGATTATTAGGCCGAATATATGAACAACACATTAAACTTTCAATATAAAATCAGGGGATGCCCATCTGCTGCTGGCTGGCACCGGTTACATTGGAGAAGGAAAATTACATAATTAATAAGCAGCACTATGAAATTAGCAATGCAAAAATGCCGATGGAGCCGGGCGAGGATGACTCTGGTCGTACGGGGAGACGGGCTGGCAGGCCAGAGGGTGGCACTGCCAGGCAGGGGGACAGGAGCCGACCCAGCAGAGCCGACCCAGTGAAGCCAGCGGGCAGGGAGATCAGCCAGTCCTGTGGCTCCCGCTCCGGGCCGGTGCCAGGAGCAAGGGGAAGAGGAGAACTGCTGCTCTTTTCAAACCGCTGATCTTTACGCAAGGACTTCTATGAGCCGTGGCGGTAAAGAAAATGGCACCATTGCGGCACTTGGCACTAAACAGCCAGTAGCAAACAATCTTTCATTTATTTGCTTCTCCATAGGCTATCAACAGGGAAAGATGTTAAAATAGCCTGAGAGTCAAATAAAACCGAGGAAAATACTGAAGAGATTCAAACATCTCGGTACCTATTGGGTATGAAGTTGCGCAGATTCAAAACAAACATGTTTCTCTGGATGAACTTTTCAAAAGTCATTTTTTAAAATGCTACTTGCATTATACGACAGACAAGCTCAAATACGATGTAGGTCTAGCAAATAATAAAACGCTATCATTACACTAAGAACTGTAATAATAATAATAATAATAATAATAATAATAATAATAATAATAATAGTGATATTCATATTGTTGATATTATTATTATTGATCATATTATTACTATTTTTAATAGATTATGTTTTATGTTTTTTCAAGACTGACAGAGGGCGAAGGTTATCGACTTAAATCAGTGGTTCCCAAACTCGGTCCTGGGGACCCCTTTTGTCTGCTGGTTTTCATTCCAACCACAACTGCAATCCCAAAATTTTAACAAGCTGTACATTTTAATTAATTAGGTGCTTTTAGAGTGTAGAGGGGTTATTTACTCTCGTCAGCCACATTACGCCAGAAATAGCTATGCGAGCCAGGAAGAATAAAATTAACATGTTCATATTGCGCTTATTGTCATATATCGCAAACATAAAACAAACGAAAAAACATAAAAAGAGGCAGCCTAAATTATTTTTAACGGATGATCAAATTAAAGACTGAGGTGAATCAATAGGCTGTCGCGTGTTTTTAAAGAATAGGCTAAAAGTTGTCTCCTAATCCAAACAATTTTATCAGATTTTTTTAACTGACCCCGAAATACAGCCACAAAATAGACCGTTTCACAAAACAGGCGCGTTTTCCGGCTGCTTTTACTGCGTTGACCGAAAACTGACCGGGTTTCTACGGACCTGTTCCTGCGTGGCTCGTGAAGTGCGACACTTGATAATAACTGTTAAAACTACAATATTACAAAATGAAAGCAAAGGAAATACATTTTTAAGTAAATAATTTCCTCTGGACGAATATATCTATCGGTTTGTCACCTCAGAATAGCCTAAACGGAAATCACATATCAAAAAAATTGTATTTCGACAAAATACACTTTCTTCACAAAATACATTGAAAATCATCTCCTCCACTCAGTCTTACCTGCGGAAGCCGCGTAGATGCCACATAGCATCAGCGTCAGGAGAAGCGGCAGCTTCATTCTTTTTAAGTAAAGTTGTTGCAGTAGATGCGTAGTTCTGCTCACTTGGTTTGGTTGAAGTCGAATGCCTTGTAGTCTCCAACATCTCCGTAAATTATTTGCGCTGGGAATAAAATGGTTGGCTGAAGGAGTCGCTTTCGACCAATAGTAAAAAAGGAGAGAGCAACCGTCATCAGCATTTAGGAAGAATCGAGGACAGAAGGTTAATGTACGAAACTGAAAGTAAAGCACGCTGATGTGCGAACTTGTGACTGACGGTGACGTACCATGTAGTGCATTAGACAACTTATATCAGCTGCGGTTCACACCATGGAATAATAAATAAATAAATAAATAAATAAATAAATAAATAAATAAATAAATAAATGTTGTTATTATTATTGTTGTTGTTGTTGTCATTACTGTAGTTATTGCTGTAGTGAAAACTAAATGTATAAAATCAAAACCACAGACAGAGTTAACAGACATTCTATAAAAGCCATGTTTCCCCACCTGAGAGTGACACGTCTTTACAGGGCTTGTGCACTTTAATTATGTTCTAATTTTCACACGTCCATCTGACGGTGCTTCTGGTGGAAGAAAAGGACAACACAACAAAAATAAATGCAAAATGAGTCAGAAGCAAAGCTGGTTAAAGTTGAGTTTGATTGTGCATTAGGAGGCAAAACAACACAAACTGAAATAAAAAATGGAGGTGTAAAAAACTGTAGAAATAAATTACTTCAACCCTAAAGTCAATTTAAGAGTATCAAAAGCTGATTTAAAAAAAGTGTGTTTAAAAGACATGAGTAATAATTGGTTCACAGGGGGATGAATGAAATCAGTGTTTAAAATGACTACTGCAGCAACCCAGCCCATGAGAAGCCATGACTGTTCTTGACATGTGGCAGTTTCTGAAAAGTAACTAAAGGCCATTGTAAGGGGAGTTTTGGGCATTAAAAGAGGAGTCTGAGTCTGGAGTTGGTCTAGAGGAGACACTGCTGTGGATGACCCTGAGAGCATCAGTGCCCTGTAAGGTCAACCTCGTCATCCTGAGCACAGGTGTCAAAGGTCAGGGGTCATAGAGGGACATGTGTTACGTGAGTGGAGATGAGGACACCGAAGCTGAGTGAGTTTCACTTCAGAGCGTCGTCCTCAGAGTCGGTCAGCAATAACGCGCTTGGGTCCCCCCCCACCGTCTCAAATGACACGGCACCCAAACAGCGTCCTGTCAGGGAAGCGTGGCGGGACAGAGGACATCTGAGGATGAACAAGATCCAAAAGCTGCTTGTGGAAAATAAGGGTGAACACGCACCAATTACCTCACCATGCATCGATTACCTTACAACATGCACAAATGAAGACATTTGTAACACACACACACAAACACACACAGACACACATACATAAACACACACACACACACACACACACACAAATACAAACACACACACAGACACACATACATAAACACACACACACAAATACAAACACACTCACACAGACACACATATATAAACACACATACACACACAAATACAAACACACACACACACATAGATAAAAAATGCAAGACCAAATGCAGGAAATGCCTTCAGAATAATAACGCAATAAAAATATGGGTTCAGGAAAGTACCTGATGTGAATACACACACACCCACAAACACACATGCGCACATACACACACGGTGATGTTACTCAGGTAGACTCCACCCATACCGGTCCTATCGCTTGGAGCGGCCATTTTGTGTCAGCCCTCGAGTGATGAGATGGCAGACACACTGACACAGTTACTGCACCATACACAAGTACATCTGCTCCTGTTATGTGTCAACCCCTTCTGCTGAGTTCTGACATGTTATCATTTCAGCAGGGATTTTCCATTCCTTAATTATCCTTAAAGTACATCAATATGATTATATTTGTGCTTAAAAATGTATATTTCAGTGCAACGTAAGTTCCCTTTCAAACCTGCAAAACTGTCACAATGTTTCTTGCTCACACAACAGAGCTTAAGTTTTTCACATTGATCTGTACTCGGTGTCTGTAGGGTTCGCCACGCTGAGCGACGGAATTTCTCTAAACTCCCAGTTTGTGTTGTTCTGCTGGGTGAACAGGGCGAATCTGGGCAGGGTCAGTCATGGTGATGTTGTTTGGTGGGGCGGCAGTCCTGACTGGAAAGTCCCAGAGTGTAACCAGGAAGGCAAACAGACGCAGTGAGAGATTTGCAGTGTCACAGCGCCCTCTACTGGCTGCAACGATACCGCACTCCGCGCACAGCTCTAGATTCATAGAAATGACTAGTTTCTGATAGATGGCAACGCTCTCATTCTTCTCTTCCTAAAACGGCAGCTGAAGGAACCAGGAAGTGAGACGCTCAATACAATGACTCATTGCATTTATTGAATTTTTAAAATCCTGTTCTACTGCATTTCTTTGGCATCAATGGCACTGACTGATTTTTGTTCCGACCACAATTGCTATCGGAGAATTTTAATTTTAAACTGTTAAAACTTGGTTTTGATGTTTAGTGGTATTATTTACCCTCTTAAGCCACATTATGTCAGAATGCTTGCCATGAAGAATAAAATTATCATGTTCACATTGTGTTTATTGGGTTATATTGCACATATCTAATTGCATAAAAGCAGGTAAATTATATTTAACTGATCAAATTAAAGACTGAGGTGAATCAATAGACTGTAATTGCTGAAAGTGTGGCCACCTGAACACTGAAACTAACCATCTGGAAGATACCGGAGAATTCAAAGACAAACCAAATGACAAGATGCCAAACTTGAAATGTGTTAACAGGTTTAAGAAAAAATGTAAGAATTTAAACATGTGTTCACCTATAGATTAACCTCATTCTTTCATGTTTTTATGTCATTGTTTGCAATATAGCATAATACAAACATGGGAATTCTATTCTTCATGGCATGCATAGCTATTTCCAACACAATGTGGCTGCAGAGGGTAAACAATCCCTCTAAAAAGTACTAATTAAGGAAAATGAACAGCTAGTTAAAATTCTGGGATTGCAATTGTGGTTGGAACGAAAACCAGCATAAGCGTTGTTATATGACACTCCCCCCCAAGCTCCCCCAATCCCCCCCCAATCCCCCCAGCCCCATAGTTACTGTTGCTGTCTTGTTCAAACTTTCCTTGATGCGAGCAGCCAGGCCGCGATCCTGTTCCCACGCGGTCACGTGACTGTGGCGCAGCCAATTACCTACATGAATACAGTTCAGTGGGTGCAGCTGGCCTGCAGCTGATTGGGTCCCTGGCACACTCATGCGCTGTGTGGGGCTCATAGCTCAGCACACGCTGTGGCTGGGCAGAGAGTTGCAGTACGGTGCATAAATCCACTACGTGAGATGGAGGCATCGTCTTCGCCGCTTTCATTGCGCTTTGCTCCTGCTGTGTTGCAGTCATCGCACTTCGCGGAGTGCTTGTGTAAGAGTCGGGGCTGAGGGGCAGACTGTCCCGTCTTTATCGACACACTGCCCTGACACGCGAGTGGGCAAACTGTAGGATTTAAATTTATCGCAGAGCCTAACAGTAACTGGGGTTTTGGGATGGTCCACACTGGACAAAACAGCCGGGCAGGGTGGCCCTGGTCGGGGTGCGGCAGGCTCTCGCCTCGCTGATATTACTGTGATGGGAGCAGAACCTTCCGGAAGAGAGAGCCTGAGAGAAGTAACCTGGGGGAAACGCGCTCCTATTGGCTGAGGGCTTCCCAAGAGTAAAAAAAAAAACATTTTCCCCCGATACCGTCCGGTGTGACACGGCAGAGCGTAACTAAGTTTTTGGGGAGAACTCTCTTCAAAGCGACAGCTGTGGGTCCCTGCCAGCCTGTTGCCTACGCTGGCATGGCGCTTTGGGTCTAAAACTCTCCCACCCACACCTCCCACCCCCCAGGTCCGGATCATCTGCCTCTGGACCACCTTCCTCATATTGGGGGCCCTCAGTAGCTCCCGCAGCCCCTTCGTGACAGGACCCACCAGGGCCCTGAGCTGCTTGGTGGAGGAGCAGGAGGCCGGGGAGGTTCCGGGTCATCTTCCTCTTCATCACCGTCCTCATATTGGGGGCTGTCCTCCAGCTCCTCATAGTCCATCTCATCCTCCGTGGCGTAAGTTGTAACAAAATGGCTTAAAGACAACAAAGTGAAAGTACTGGAGTGGCCATCACAAAGCCCTGACCTGAATCCCATAGAAAATTTGTGCACAGAACTGAAAAAGTGTGTCCGAGCAATGGAGGCCCACAAACCTGACTGAGTTACACCAGTTCTGCCAGGAGGAATGGGCAAAAACTCCAGCAAAGCCTTGTGAGAAGCTTGTGGAAGGCTACCCCAAGCGTTTGATTCCAGTTAAGCAATAAAAAGGCAATGCCACCAAATACTAATAAAGTGTATGTAAACTTTTGACACACTGAAAATCTGATATAGTACATAAAAGCTTAAATAAATCTGTCTCTTAGCTATTATTTTGAAATCACCTCTTATGGAAATAAAGTAGAAATGCATGGTAACATGAAACGTGTAGAGTTGTGAAAAATTGAGTTTGAATGTCTTTAGCCTAGGTGTATGTAAACTTTTGGCCTCAACTGTATGTAACAGTTGTGTAAGTTGCTCTGGATAAGTCTGCTAAATGCCTGTAATGTAATGTAATGAAGAAGCAAAAAAGGCACAAGACACTTCCAAATGTAAATTTTATTCCAGAAAACTTTAGCACCTTCAAACATGTATGCATATGTATCAGCACAACAGAAAACCGGAATAAAATCACATCATAAAAAGGTATATTTACAATATCAACAGCAGAAGTCCTGCTACTGTTTGTTTGCATTCCTACTCTTAATTGTAGTTGAATAATGAAAGTAAGCAGCTGCTCCCCCTGACCTGCACACTAAGAATGTTACATAATCAGCAGCAGTGCTAAATCAACCCCAGCAGTGCTAAATCAACCCAAGCAGTGCTAAATGAACCCCAGCAGTGCTAAATCAACTGCAATAGAGGCAACATCATACAGAAGGGGGCATTATTTACAGTGATCTTTTACACCCCCCCCCCCCCCCCCCCTCCACCCCACCCCCTTATGTGCATAAATAAAACCTTCACCCCCCCCCTACACTTGTTTTCTCTCGTACTCCATTCTCCTGTCCGTTTTTGGCCTGTAGGAGTGCAGGATGGGACCCAGCCTGCAACACCTGGGCATTCACCTGCCCAGGGACTGGGGATAAAAAATGAGCTGTTCGGCTATATCTCTGTATAGTGCATCGGATTTCAGGCTTGAAATCAATGTTTTATTATTATTTAAAAAAGGTTTAAAATGTTTTTAAAAATCTGACTCACAGTTGCTCAGCCAGATCTGAATTAGAATAAAAACAACACTCACACAACCCCAGAAATATGACGACCAGATATTTTAGATGAAAGCATGTTTATCCTTCAGTGCCCAGCCAAGAGGCAATATAAACAGATCAGTATAAACATAAATATGAAACATGACAAATACTCGGGGAAAAAAAATCTGACTAAAGATTGTTTCGTTTTGTTATTGCAAACATGCACATATTTCTATTACAGTGATTTGAACCAAATCTTTGAATTCCACCAAAGTAACAGGATTATCAATCAAATTCTGAGTGAGGAAATAATGAGTGTAACCTTCAAAAGAAATATTTTAATTTGGTTATTGCAACATAGTAAGCATTCACATTATTATTTTATTACAGATATATTTCTTTGCATAACTGTAAAATTGTTTTTTTTGTATTGAGAATACCCCCCTTTAAGTAATACCAGAATGCTTAGTTTTATTTTATCATTTACGTTAGATCATTTTGAACAAAGACGTAGAATGGGTTTTGCAAGCTATAAAGCAATATAGTTTTTGATCGTGTTTACGAACAAGCAAGCATACTGTCTGTATCGTTTTATTTTGCTCGTATTATTGTACAAGTTGAAAGTAAAACGAACAAATGACTCCGAATCTTTTATCACGCGTCATTTGGTTGTAACAAGCTTCAAGGCTCAAGTGGCTGCATTGGCTGCATTGCAGGAGTGCCACTACAATGAGAAACTGTGTTGTATTTAAGTAAACCCTGTGGCCACAGATGTACTCCGTAGTATGGCTGAATACTAATGGAATAGCAGTGTTAGTTTCTGTCATTGATAAATTTGAATGATTTCTACACACTCTTCCTCTGTGGTCACACATTGTGCATCTTTCCACCAACCTCTTTGCTGAATGCAGAAAACTCAGACTTCGGCTTAAATGATGGAACTTTGATAAAGGTACCTTCCGTGGTTCACATGTGTCCAGACTGTACTCTAATGGAACTTGTAGAGCGTAGTTCCCATTTGAGTTCGCCCTGGCTTGAGTAAAAGGTGTAGTAGGGTTCCTAATTTCAGACTCGCTTGTTTCCCTCCAAAGAATTCCAAAAACAATCCGATCTTCTCAAAATACAGTATTTATTTAAAACAAAGTAAAATGTTTCCTCTGGATTGTGTTCTGTTCAATAACAAAAGACCCAAATGAGAAAACAAAATCATTCTGATGACCACATTGTGCAGTCCTTGCGGAGCTGTTGCAGAGCTTTTGTGGTGAAAAAACTGCACGGGCTCCCAGTCATGACAAAGCATCACTGTCACCACCTCTGCTCTTAAACGCAAAGGTGAAAATGGCTGACATCACTTTTGACTGCTGTATGATCAACCATTTAGTGCAATATGCAAAGCAATTTTACCAAATATAAACAAAACATCCAAATCCGAATTTCTTACACAACAATGTGCACATTATTGCAACATATAACAATTATCATCAAACATTTCATGATCAATATATACAATAGTAATTAATTAATTCATAGGCACATAACAGCTAAAATAATGTACATGTTCTTTTGGTCTGTCATGGATCCAATGCAAACAGTACAGTGTTTAAAACTAAGAGAAAACGAAGAACCAGGACAGCATTAACATTCAATGTTCAGTTAAATGAACCCTTAATCCAATGACTATTGTCAGAAAACCCCCCAGGTCAGCAACCACCTGATAACCCCCCATTTTAACTGCTGCAGTAAGTGACTGTAACTACTGATATGCAGCGAGTGTTCCAGCGCAAAATGGCTGCCGTGCACCACGCTGGTGGGGGCTACACAGGTGGGGAAACCCCCTTCACTGTAAAGCCTTCTGAGATAATGAGTTAAAGGTGCTATCAAATGCAATGCATAACAACCATCGACATTGTTCTGGGGGCTGTTTAAGTTTTGAGAGCTTCCAGCCAAAATGGGTGGCCACACCACTTGTTGGGTCGACCACTGGGAACTGATTTTTTATAATGAAATAAGCATTATTGGTTCAGCTTCTAAAAAACAACAACATTTCAAATAATTTCAAAACTGTTCTTCGGGGACACCAGACTATCACATGTGTGTGCATGTGTGTGTGTCTATTTGTATTGTGTGTGCGTGTGTGTGTGTGTATTGTGTGTGTCCGTGTATTGTACGTGTGTGTGTTTGTATGTGTGTGTGTGGGATCCTCTTGTTGAAGCTCTCCTCCAGCTCCTCTCCTGTAAAGAGAGCAGTACAGGGTGATTAAACTCTGCTCTGGATCCAGGCTCTAGTACAGAGCTACAGACCTGCAGGGTGGACCTGGTGAAGCTGCATAGCCTGCTCTGGTCAGTATCCACTTCCATCACATTCTGAAACGGCGACCTCTCATTGGATAGCACTTTACATCTGTGCTCATTCACAGTCTTGTCTGTTACTAGCCTGCTGACTGCTGGCTAAAGGAGTTATTAGCCGTAGCTACATATCAACCCAATGTACACAATGCATTCAAAGCAATATATAGTGTCAATATATAGTATAGGGAGTTCCCCGGTGTCCTGGCTAAATTCCAAACCTGGCTCTCTAAAACTTGTCACCTAATCATCCCTTGATTTAATAGGCTAAAAAAAAAGTTCTCTCCCTCTCCACCTTAGCTAATGTGTGGTAAGCGTTCTGGTGGAAAATGGGTGCCGTGCATCACCCAGGTGGGTGCAACACATTGGTGGAGATGAGTTCCCACTCACCACTGTAAACAGCACTTTGAAAGTTTGGAATGGTGCGATATAAATGGAATGATTCATTCATTCAATATTAGATAAATCCAAACTTAAGCAATACGGATAGAATCAAATATATCAAGGCTTTATCGTCTAAAAAGTTAGCTATAATGTAACCGTGGTAACTGGAGTGTGGAGACTGAGACACATTAATACAGTGGAGTAACTAACTGTGTGTTCAGAAAAGCTATGAATTTCTGTAAGTGAGGGGATCTATACAGAGTAGGTCTACAGTAAAGGGACTTACTGTGCATTACGCAGTCTTTACTGAGATCTCAGGCTTTTACTGCAGGCCGGTCAGAGCCCTAAGAACCTGTGTCAGAGGCTGCAACGAGAAGCTCAGTCAGAACCCCAGTTCAGCAGAGCTCAGTGTAGCTCATATCACACACTCAGCTCATATCACAGACTCAGACTCATATCACACACTCAGACTCATATCACACACTCAGACTCATATCACACACTCAGGCTCATATCACACACTCAGACTCATATCACACACTCAGCTCATATCACACACTCAGACTCATATCACACACTCAGCTCATATCACACACACACTCAGTCTCATATCACACACTCAGACTCATATCACACACTCAGACTCATATCACACACTCAGGCACATATAACAGTAACTCCTGTCCCATCGATTTCAGCCAATTAAAATATAGATACTCAGTGAGTTAAACACACACACACACATACAAGGGACAACAATGCAACCCTGGAGACATGTAAACAGGAGTAATTACAGTCTAAAGCCTGGGCATTATTTGTACTTGATTATAATGACATTCATAAGCATTGAGTAGAGGAGTAAATATACTCACTGTTAGTCATCTTGTAGCCTGGAACAGAAACACACAGAGTTAGAATCATACACACAGCATGTCTGACTGTTACTGTGAAACTATTAAACTCTGTGAAATGTTTCAGTGTGCCAGCTTTATTATGTGACTGCACTGGTGTCTGTCAGAGTTAAGTTGTGTCAGTGGGTCTGTGTCTGTTACTCAGTCTCAGTGTGTCAGTATCTCTGTGTGTCAGTGACTCTCACCTGAGCTTCTCTTCTTCCAAATGACGACACCGATGACGGCGAGGATGAGGATGAGAGCGCCCAGCACACAGCCGATGATGATGCCCATGAGGGGGCTGCTGCCGTCTAGATTACCTTCAGGGGGAATCACATTAAACACACACACACACACACACACACCACACACACACATACACACACACACCACACACCACACACACACACACACACACACACACACACATGCACAGGCACACACACACATGCATGCATGCACACACACACACACATGCACAGGCACACACGCACATGCACAGGCACACACGCACATGCATGCACACACACACAAACACACATGCACAGGCACACACGCACATGCATGCACACACACACAAACACACATGCACAGGCACACACACACACACACGCACACATGCACAGGCACACACGCACATGCACAGGCACACACACACACACATACACACACAATGTTAGGTTAATATACTGCTTTTTTGATATCTTAATTTGACTCATGTCTAAATCATCCCCATGCCTCACTAGCTGATTTAAATCCATTCAGTGGATCAGTGGTTAGTGCAGAGAGAGCCAGAGGTTCTACTACTGAGCAGTGCAGTGTGTTTGGGGTAAACCACTCTCTGTGTTCATTCTGTTTGTCTCTCTCTCTCTTTCTACCAAAAAGGAAATTTACAGAGCCAAACCCAACCCCAAACAGTGATGTCACAGGGGTTACACCTCCTCGTTCCCTCACTGTTGAGAATGGATTGAGAACATTTAGTGTCTTTAAGAACAAGAAAGCATCATCATTTGCCATCATGTCTCTCTCTCTCTCCCTCCCTCTCTCTCTCGCTCACTCTTGATATCTCCTCCCTCTCTCTCTGGCTCTCTCTCTCTCTCCCTCTCTCTACCTCTCTCACTCACTCTTTATTGACATAACGATGTCCTGTTTCAGGCTCTTGTGCTGTACAGTACAGGTGTACTCTTGGCCCTTCCAGTCCTCAGGCTTCACTGTCAGGTGAGATCTGGTCTGGAATGTTCCGTCCCCGTTGGGCACTGTCTCCCCCAGCTCTACGTCCTCATCCAGGTCCTCTCCGTTTTTCTTCCAGGTTACCATGACGCCACGGGGGTAGAATCCGGTCACATGACAGGTAAGACCAGGAGAGGAGGAGTCCTTCTGCAGCAGAGAGACCTCAGGAGCAACTGAGAGAGAGGGAGAGGGAGTGGGAGAGAGAGAGAGAGAGGGAGTGGGAGAGAGAGAGAGAGAGAGAGAGAGAGAGAGAGAGAGGAGAGGGAGAGGGAGAGAGAGGGAGGGGGAGAGGGTAGGAGGAAGGGAGAGGGGGACAGGGAGAGGGAGAGAGGGAGGGGGAGATGGTAGGAGAAAGGGAGAGGGGAGAAAGAGGGACAGGGACAAAGAGAGGAATGAAATGTTTGATGCAGTTTAAATGATTATTTATTTAACTAAACGTCATTTCTTCCTATGCTAAAAAAACACGGTATTACACAAAGAACCAAAAACCGGTCCAGATGGAGATCAATAAACATTTTAATTCATGTAGCCCATTACGTGTGGAAACAATGCATATTTTCAGTATTTTAGTTGTAATTAATTAAACTGTTTTAGTAGTTTCATTAACTAAGAACTGTAGGTTATGTTTAGTCTAAAGCAGGGCTCTGTTAGACTACTGTTTTTGTTCTTTTTGGTCAGAATCCTTGGACTGTTATTGTTTCTTATGTAAAAGTCTTTTTGCGTTTTGTAAAAATAAATATTTATTTGCATCTTTTAACTTGTGTTTCACTTGCAATATGTTATATGCCTCATTGTAAAACGAGTCAATGTTTCAGGACTTAATGTGTTCAGTACATTACTACAGCTGTTAGACTGTGTTTGCACAGACTGAGCTTTTATATTACCCCGCCCCGCCCCCCCAAAAAAAACAAAAAACATTTTTGAACCTGAAAGAACAGGTAACAGATATTATTTGCTTTACTCAGCCGGTTGAAGTAAAGCTGTACCATGTGACCTGTGTGCAGAGAATGCGTTCCTGCTGCCACTGAGCCTCCCAGGCTAGAGCTGCATAAGAGTTTAACATGATGGGAGAGCAGCAGAGTTGTGCTCTCAGTGCTGCTGTACCTGTCCTCTCCAGAGCGCTCCTCCCATAGCTCACGTACTTCTTCAGCCAGTCCACGCACTCCTGGGTCAGGTACTGCTTCAAGTGCTCAAGCCCAGCTGGGTCATTATTCCATTTCTGTGCAGTGATAAGTGCCTGCTGCACCGGTGCAATGAAACGCTGGTTTTTCAGGTCATAAGTAACGAAGTCTTTCCCGTCGTATCCATCCTGACTGAACCCTCCTGTGGCCCCAGTCTCATCATCCCACTCACAGCCGTACATCCTCTGCGCAGTGTGCACACCTGGAGAGAGAAAACACACACTGTCACTGCGCAACTAATGCACACACACACACACACACACACACACACACACACACATACACACTGTCAATATGCACAACTAATGCACACACACACTGTCACTGCACACATCTAATACACACACACGTACACGCTGTCACTCCACACACAAACACACACACACACATGTACACACTGTCACTGCACACATCTAATACACATCCACACACACATCACACACACACTGTCACTGCACACATCTAATACACACGTACACACACACACTGTCACTGCATACATCACACACATACACACTGTCACTGCATACATCTAATACACACACACACACACACACACACTGTCACTGCACACATCTAATACACACCCACACACACATCACACACAGCAGTCTGATTCCCTCTACTAACTGATTATACAATTATACACGATTGTAGAGAGGGAGAAAGACAGAGAGAGAGTGAGGAAGAGAGAGAGAGGGAGGGATGGGTGTGCAGGCAGGAGTTAATCTCCTCAATAAATTCCCTACAGAATGTGCTGTTCTAGCAACATGTATCCAGGTGTATGTGTGCATGTGTGTGTGTGTGTTCCAAGGGGCCCAAACTGAACTTCATGGAGAAAGCTAATGCAGCTTATCAGTCTGTCCCAACAATATTCAGTTCTCTCTCTTTCCTCTGAACCACAGTAAAGATAAAGATGCCCCCTCCTTCCACCTTACACTTGTGACTGCAATAGAATCACCATGAATAATCAATCAATCAATCGGACTGAATGTCAATCACTGTAGAATAACAAAAGTAAAAGTAGTTTGATTAAATGATAACAGAGAAAGTAAGCAAATCAATTCTGCTGTTGTTTTTGAAATTCTCAGACTATTATTTGCAGATTCAATCTAAGAAAAGTTCATTAAAGCAGAACAGAATATTCCCAAGAGCAGATTTGTGGTTTGTGTAAAGACCACCAGTATCTGATCCTCACACATTAATCACAAACTGGTTTCTGCTGCAACAGAACAGTGCAACTCATATCTCACTACAGCTGCTGGGAACCAATGAGCTGCCTTAAACATTCTGCCAAAAGCACAACACGCCCCTCTCTCCCACAGACACGCTCCTCTCTCCCCAGGACACACTCCTCTCTCCCCAGGACACGCTCCTCTCTCCCCAGGACACCCCCCTCTCTCCCCAGGACACGCCCCTCTCTCCCATGGGACACGACCCTCTCTCCCCAGGACACGCTCCTCTCTCCCCAGGACACGCTCCTCTCTCCCCAGGACACACCCTCTCTCCCACAGACACGCTTCTCTCTCCCCAGGACACCCCCTCTCTCCCCAGGACACACCCCTCTCTCCATGGGACATGACCCTCTCTCCCCAGAACACACCCTCTCTCCCCAGAACACGCTCCTCTCACCCCGGGACATGCCCCTCTCCCCCCTGAGAACACCCCCTCTCTCCCGGAACACGCCCCTCTCCCCCTGTGACCACCCCTCTCTCTCCAGGACACGCCCCTCTCCCTCCAGGACACTAGGGATGTGCATTCTGTCTAATTTTGATATTTGAATATTCTTAAGGGTTAATGAACAGATATTCGTTTAACCATGAAAATAGTTTAATTAGACTTTGGACAAAACAAACGTCTCTCAAGTTGAAAACTAATTTTCCCCCTGCAATTACAGTTTTCTCAACTAGGTGGAGAACCCATTTTGGGGGTTCAGGCCTGTTGTTTTGCCCAATTTTCTTTCAATTGTATAGCGTCTGTGACCGTGTCTGTGTAAAATCTGTGGACTAACTTGCTGATTTCCCAAATACTTGTATCAATTTCAGAAGTTTAATATAAAGAAATAATTCAGCCTCGGAATATAAAATGTAATGTAAATCAATGAAAGGCTTTATTGAATGTCAATATAAACAATCTTATTATAGGCAACGTGTAGCCTACATGTCACTCATAACATACACAAACATAGGCTACGTAACTGGCGCTTAAATTCTAAAATTATTATTTTTTTAATATCAGTGTCTCAATGAGTTGTAGGCCTCCTTTAGCAAAAGAATGGGCAGATAATGCTATCTATCGCTTAAAAGTCAAACAGAAATGTCTTCCAAAACAAAAACACTAGTCTTAGCCTATTATACTGAAGGCCGGTTTCACTTATCTTTTACATAAGTAAAGGAAGATGTAGCAGCCAGTAACGTAGCTGGCTTCATGTAAACAAAACAAAGTCACTCATCGGCTTATTGTAAACCAAGCAGTCACTATGGAGAGCTATGGAATGCACTCTTTTTTAGGGCAGTCACCCGATTACCGGTAGCCCACCGGTAGTAACGTTAGCAGTCACATATTTTTATTTAAGAACAACAGCATATCCACATGCTCGGGAGAAAGTCTGCTTCTCAGTCTGTTGACAGTCATGCCAGCAGTGGAAAATACCCTTTCAGAGGGCACTGAGGTTGCAGGCACACAGAGATAACGCTGTGCCAAGCGACTTAGTTTTGGGTACTGCTTTGCATAGTCTCTCCACCACAAAAGTGGATCTTCATCTAGCGGAATGCAAGGATCTGTTGTGAAAAGCTCCAACTCATCCCGACCGGCAGACCCTTCTGCATCATAAACTTTACCGAAAAATGACTGTGTATCTCACTCAGACACTGTGAAAATTTATATATATAAATTTATATAAACCGCTGATGATACAACAGTAGTTGGTTTGATTAGTAATGGGGACAAATCGGTTTACGGAAAGGAAGTTAAAGCACTTGTGAAGTGGAGCTCTGCTAACAATTTGAACCTCATTATTATGGAAACTAAAGAAATGGTAGTTGACTTTAGAAGTAAGAAAGATGAACTCTCACCACTTGTTATTGAGTGCTAAACTGTGGAGAGGGTGGGCTCCATTAAGTTTTTAGGCACTATAACTTGCAATTCACTGAAATGGGAGGACAACACCAACTGCATTATATTAAAATCCCATCAAAGTCTTTGTCTTTATTTTATGAGACAGCTGTGGAAGTTCGGGGTATCCAAGGAGGCAATGCTACACTTTTATGGGGCAGTCGTTGAAAGGGTGCTGCCTGTTTCTATGGTCCGTCTGGTACAGTTAGACCCACAGCACAGGAAAGGAAATTCTAAACTGACACCTTTCATTTGTTTTCACTGTTCTCCACTACCGTCCATCACTCTGGATAAGAGCACCTGCCAGATGACTGCTTGCAGTGTAATGTAATGAACCAATCACAGGATTTTCCCTCTAAGGTAAAACTAAACGATTGGTTCAAATCACTCTCATTACAATGCGTATCAATAGAAAACTCCTGAAAACATTTTTATATTACAAGGAGCCAGATGACATCACAGCTATAAATGCTTGCTTTGGTGATCAGCTCTTCAGATGTTCTCTACTTTCACATAAGGAGCCGGTCAAAAAAACTTCCTTTTCACTTACCAGCTGCTGAATATCATTCATTTTCAATTTCATTTTCTGTGGGATCTATAATGTTAATTAAAGTGTACTGCATCACATTCTAAGGTCATTATATGGAAGGGCATGCATTTTAAGACAGTTTATTATGTGTAGAGGTTGTAAAGATATGATTTAATAAATTAGAAAATTGGTTGACAGACACTGCATGTTCTTCTGCACGTAAGAATGTGTCAGAAGGTTCAGAAACGGTATATGTGCATGTCCAACACCAAAATTCTGAGTGTGTGTGTGAGTGTGTGTATGTATGTTCACATGTGAGTTTACTCACCCTGAGTCTGGTTGAAACGCTGCATTGCAGTTCCAATATTGGCTTTGAAGGCCTGCTGTTTACCAGTTTGTATCTGAGTCTCTCTGTCCCAGTAATCTGCTCCCTCATTCTCCTTTATCCACTCAGTCTTGGGGGTCTCCCGCCTGATGTTGCTGTCATAGTACGTAAATGGCTCATCATCCACCAAACCCACAGAAGTGAACTCTGGGAAGTCAATACCGGCTGTGACAGCAGTGTAGAAGTACTTCAGAGAGTGAGACGCTGTGGATACAAACACATTTGTCAGAACTGCAGGAATTGCAGCTCAACAATGTACAGTACATAAACGCATACACCGTATACACAATTAGTCTACACACTCCAAATACACACACTTACTTTAATTAGAAATAATAGATAAACATTCATGTATTAATGTAATGATGTAATGTAATGAATGTACAGTACATTAATAGCGTATGCAAAGTGCATGACTGTCAATTTCTCTTGCTCTCTTGCTCTCTCTCATACAAACACACATATCATTTTATGAAGCAACTATTATATTTGAATAGAAAAATAACAGAAACTCTTCAGAGGTGTTTTACAGGACCACTTCTAGATAACAGAAATCAAATTTAAAAGATTTAAGCAGTGAAAATAACTCTCTCAATCAAATATATCTCAGATAGGGTCTACTGAATCAGACATAAAGGAAAGGGAATCAGAAATATTTCTCAGACAATATAACAATACTCAGGTTTTTAAAAATCCAAAGACATGCAAGTTAGGCTCCTTGGAGGAGTGTTAACAGGGCTGCTGTAAATGACCATGTGTGCTCAGTCAACCTACCCTGTCTATAGAAGGGTTAATGAATAAATAAAAAACTTCTCCTGCTCACACTGGATTTGTTCACAGGCTCATCAGATTACATCTCTTGAATCTCAAAACAGTGCCAGAGAGGCTAAAAGCACCAGCAGCTCCACAGCCCACACCATCACTGCTCTGCACAAACACCTCAAACCAACCAGTTCCCCACCACTGCTGCCACTGTCTACAGCTCTGTGAGACTGCAGAGCACACAATAATCTGATTGGCTGACAGAGGTTTCTCACGACCAATAGGACAGGAAGCATCAGAAACCTCTGGGTAAATCTCAGGTGAGAATGTTAGGCCAGGAAACTGAAAGTAAAAACTTTTTTCATTATATTTTTATCTGGCCAGCTACCTCACTGCTAAATAAAACATTTGGATTGACTCTTTTGGAAGTTAGGGGTGGGGGTTGGGAGTCTCATTCCATTAACTGGCTGTAGTTTGCTCCCCCCAAATCAGACAGAGACGTAAACTAAAAACAAGCAAATTCACACAGACTTACAACAACATACACAGACAATGTGGCAACCCATCACAACCCACAAAATGAACCAACCGAGAGCATACAGGTACAATCAGAACAGAAGGGTCAGGAGAGAGGGTGGGACAGGGAAGTAAACAACCCCCTATAAAACACACACATGCACACACACACACACACACACACACTTCAAACACATACACGCAGATGCTCTTCAAACACACACGCACACACACCCACACACTTCAAACACATACACACAGACAGTACACACACTGAGTAGAAACACACAAGCAAATACACACACCCACTTCAAACACATACACACAGACAGTGCACACACACACACTTCAAACACATACACACACAAACCAAAACAGGAAATGTATAGGTTGACACAATCAAAAGCAGAAGTGTCCACAAGAAAGATGTGAAGCAGAGGCACAGGGAGGTTCAGAAAAAACCTCCAAAACACACACAAATGAAAACGATGGTGCATTTACAAAGAGGACAAACAAAACCACACCCAAGTAGTGCCGTATGTGTGTTATACCTGTTCAGTGACAATCCTCAAATACAGTAATGCTACTCTCAGAAACATGCTATTTACTTTAAACAACCGACAATTAATTGAAAACTTATACAAACATAAATCTTTTAGTTTATGTCTTCTGTTTATTTTTGGGGTCCTCTCCAAAAAAGAAAAAACAATCCAGTGAGGTTGAGTAAAACATACCACGAAAGGTTTTCAAGAGGTATATTAGATTAAATTTCCCTTACATACCTTACATACTGAGCGATGTAACGGTGCTAAACTAAAGGCTACGAATCTAGTCCAGAACTATTCCTACACACTGCCATGAAATATAAACTATACCCTCTCAGAAATAAAGGTACAGTGGAGGTCCGGTTTTGTTCTTTAGGTAACATATTTCCCAAATGTACGTACAATAATGTTAGATTTGGTTACTAATAAGTACCTTTAACAAGCAAAAAAGGTACAAATTTATATTATGTATTATTGGCTAGGGGGACAATTTTTCCTGCCTAGACTATAGGGTACCACCCACAGGCGTTTGGACTTTTATAGCCACTTTTTCATACCTTTTTTTCTGAAACAGTTTCCAAATATGAGAATAGCGGTTTAACGAACATAAAATACGTACTCTGACGAGAGGCAACCTTAGAACGGACAAGCAGACGTTAAACGAACCGTCATTGTAGTCAACTGTGAGAACATAGCCAACTTACAGCCCACGTTTTTACACATGAAAATACAGAAAACGATAGCCATGTAATTCGTCTATCAATACTTTCAACTGACGTGTGCTCGGGTTTCTCTTCATCGTTCACGAGTCTACTGCCCTCTACTGGTTACCTAGTTGAGGACAGTGGGCTCGTGGATTTTGGGTGTAATTTGAGCGGACGTGCCTCTCTCTTTCTCTCTCTCTCCTTCTACTTCCTCCTCTCTTTCTGAAGGTTTGGTGTAGTGGCGCAGTACCAGTGGCTTGACCGCGGCTGTGTCCACTGCATCAGGCCGGCGGACCAGGCCGGACCTTATAGCGTTGGGGCTAGGCAGGTACCAGTGGCGTGACCGCGGCCTGCTGAATCCCCAACGCCGAAGCCAGGACAGCGCCAGGAGGCCCCCCTGCCAGAAGACTCCCGCCATCCGGGGACCACACCACTGCTGCGGACGCCCATCGCCGGAGACCAGAGGGGAGTGCAGTGCAGCCCGGAGAGAAGGCCCCTAGCGGCTCGCTCTCCGGGCTATTCCACCTTTCGCTGAGCCTTCGCCCTTGCTCCCTGGCTCCCCTCTTTTGCTCTCCAGACCGCAGCAGGACCACCAGGTGGACCCGGAGGACGAGGCCGAGGAGCAGGCAGATAGGGGGACCCGAGGACCTCCCCCCAACGACGGAAGCGGCGCCCGGATCCAGGGAGACCATCTTCGCGGATCAACGCTTGGCGCCTTCTGCTGGAAGGGAGGTCCCACTGCGCCTTGAGGAGCTGACCTCCAATCAGCTCCCTTCGTGCGGTAACGTTTTGGTCCCCCTGGGACGGACCAGCAACCGCTAAGCGCTGTTCCTGTGCTTCCCTCTTTCTACCTGTTTAGGTCCGGCCTGAGGGAGAGGGAGGATGGCTACAGGAGTGCAGCCAGGAATCCGACACCACAACGCCGTCCGGATGACTTTCCAGAACAGCGGAGAAGGGGGCAGCGGTGCTAGTGGGCCCCCCCTGGTGGAACAAGGGGCGAAGGGCGCAGCCGTAGGGGGCGCCGCTGAGCCAGCAGCTACTGGGGGGGCAAGCAATGCCGCTGCCCCAAACAGCAACAGGAGAGTGACAGGTTTGCCCCGCCTAGAATTTAGCCGGGCAGTGCTCCAGCGAGCCATGGGCTTTGTGCCTGGCGACCTGAACTGCCTGGTGAAGGTTCCTGGCAACGCTGATATTTTTGAGATAAGTTTCAGAACTGCAAATATCCTGGAGAGGTTCTGGAACCTCTATAGAGAGGGGAAGGGTAAGGCTCCCCTCAGTAATTTTGATGTAGAGACACGGAAAACAAAGTGGTCACTGTACAGTTTTATAATGAGGCTGTACAGGGCCACGATGTGAGTACGTGGTTGGGCAGGTATGGTCTTGTTAAGTCAGAAGCCCGGAGAGTCCTTGATGAGGACTTGATGATGAGTCTGGACCGGAGCCAGGAAATGGCTGGTCCAACTCAAGCCCGACCCCTCTGCACCAGGGGGGGTATGCCACATCCCCAGCTCTATCACACTGGGGAGACATAGGGGTGTGGTGTTCTATTACGGCATGCCCAAGCTGTGCAGGAACTGCGGCGAGTTAGGTCACTTAGCCGCAGCCTGCACAGTGGTCAAGTGCAAGACGTGTGGCGGCAAGCACGAGACCAGGGCATGCCGTGATCCGAAGCCCTGCAATCTCTGCGGAGCAATCTCTTTAGAGACTGCCCCCTCTCGTACGCGAACAGGGCTAGGAGCACCGCGCCCCCTCCACCATCTGCTGCCCCCCCTTCGGCCCCACCGCCTCCCCCGCCCACCCCCATGCCACGCACCAGACCACCCACTCCTACCCCTTCCCAGCCTGGAAGCCCACCCCCACATGCACAGATCACAGCACAGGACCCTACCCTCTGCACCACCACCCCTGGTACCCCCAACTCCACAGCGCCCCCTGCCGAATTAGGACCCACCAACCCCGTCACTGTCAAGGAGGAGCCTGACTCCGACACCCCTATTGTGGTGTTGGAGTCAGACTCCTCAACAACTGATTCAGATTACTCCATAACACCCTGGCAACAGATTAAAACAAGAAAGGGCAAACGCGTCAGATCCCCAACCACAGCAAGTCAACAACCCCCCAGTCAACCTCCCAACCCAGCAATAGTTCGCCAAAAAATTCACCCAACAAAACAATTGACACAGTTACATTCCAAACTGGAACAAAGAACACAACCCACAGCCAGGCCTGAGCCCCCTCCCCGCCCTGCAAAACCATCTACACCACCGTCCATACATCACAAAGAAACACTACAGAACACGATCACTATCCACGCCAAAACCACTATGGACCAGCCAGCCTCCGGTCCAGACCCTGTTAAAGGGTATGGAGCATCATCCTCCTCTCAGGGCCCTACAGGGACTGGGGGGAAGCCAGGGGCAAGAACACCTGCCCCCACCTCTCCAGGACGGAACCTCCCAGGCAGCCAGGAGGGGAGGCCTGTGAGTGCACATGGTCCGGGGGTGAGTAGGCGCCTCAATAATCAGGACATAGTACATCAAAAACTCAATAAAATCTGCAAAGACATAGCAAACAGTAACATTGGATCATAAACCATACACAACAATAAAACTCATGACATTTTCACTAAACATATCCTCACTCAACACACGCAGCATTAAAGACCCTGTCAAACGCCATACAGTATTCTCCATTCTGTCTCAGGTCCCCTCAGACGTCATCCTGCTCCAGGAATGTGGCATTCCGTTCCGGGAGTTGGATGGCATTCTGGGGGAGGAATGGAGAATGGGAGACTCTCTCTGGTCTGGCTCCAACATCGCCAGAGCTGATGGGGTCGGCACGTTGGTGAAAAACCCCTATGTACATATAACATCAAGCAACATTGTAGAGAGTGGGCGAATCCTCGTCTCGGATTTCGAGGTCGGGGGTTCCCCACTCAGGGTCATCAATGTGTACGGCCCCACTAGCGTGGCCGAGAGGGTCTCCCTCTTCACAAAATTATCACCACTCATACACTGCACAATGCCGGTTGTCGTGGGGGGGGGATTTCAACTGTGCCCTAAGAGATGAGGACCGCAGCAGACCCAGACGGGATCGATCCAGCGACCTGCTGCGGTCCCTCATAGAGGATTTCTCCCTCTGCGACGCCGGGGGCGCCTCTCCCCCCCAACACACGTGGGTGAGTTCCTCTGGTAGCTCCTCTTCGAGAATCGATTTGTTTCTGCTCTCCCCAGGCCTGGGGGTGCCCGCTTATTCCATCCAGGCGGTGCACTTCTCGGACCACCACATGGTGACCGTGTCCCTGGCCTGGAAGAAACCAAGAACCGTGGGTAAGGGGCTCTGGCGAATGAACATCAGCCATCTCCAAGACCCCCAGGTGCGACTCTCCTTCTCGAGACGTTATCTGGAGTGGGTGAGTCTGAAACACCTCTTTGACTCCCCGGTGGAGTGGTGGGAGATGGTGAAGGAGCGAGTGCGAGGCTACTTCCGGGCAGTCGGGCGGAGGAAGGCGAAGGAAAGGAGGGCAGTTTTTGTACATCACAATGCTGCCCTCCAGAGACTGAGCCTCCTCCAGTCCCGAGGCCTGGATGTTAGCAGTGAAATCGCACGAACTCGGCAGAGCCTCACCACCCTCTACCGGGAAGAGCGGGAAAAATATACTTTCCGCTCCAAGCTCCAGGGCCTCGAGGAGGATGAGAAGTGCACACGGTTTTTCTTCCGCAGGGTGCGGTCTAAGACTAACAACATCGTGTCTCTCTATAACAACAGAGGTGTGGTGGTTTCTGAAGAGGCAGAGGTCCGGGAGGTGGCCAGGGAGTTCTACGGGGGCCTTTATAGTGAGAGGCCCTCCGATGGGGCTCTCATGGACACCTTCCTGGGCCAACTTGACAGACGTCTGGGCGATGAGCAGATGGACTCGGAGTTGAGCACCGAGGAGCTCACCCGGGCCGTGCTCTCCCTTAATCAGCACAAAGCTCCGGGTCCTGACGGAATCCCAGCTGAGTTTTACCAAACTTACTGGGATCTCCTGAAGGAGGACGTGGCTGAAGTCTTCAGAGCGGCGTACAGGGAGGGGCGGTTGGGGGCCTCACTGAGACAGAGCTCAGTAGCTCTTGTCCCAAAGAAGGGGGACCTGAAGGACCTCCGCAACTGGCAGCCGATCAACCTCCTCTCAGTCGATTATAAGATCATGGCGAAGGCGCTGATGAGGAGGTTCCAAGGCCTGATAACATCGGTGATCGGACCGGACCAGACCTGCAGCGTGCAGGGGAGGTCCATTAATGACAACCTGCTCCTCGTGAGGGATTTAATCATCCACTCCGGGGAGCGGCGGTCCCCCTTGTGCCTTCTCAGTCTCGACCAGGAGAAGGCATTTGACCGGGTGAGTCATGTGTGCTTGGAGAGAGTGCTGGAGAGAATGAACATTCCTGGCCCCCTCCGGCGCTGGACAAAGATCTGCCTGACTGACATAACGGGCAGAGTGGTTGTCAACCGACAGCCCTCTGACCCGTTTGCCATCAGGTCTGGCGTCAGGCAGGGGTGCCCTCTAGCATCTCTCCTGTACGTCATCTACCTGGAACCTTTTCTCCAGGCCATCAGGGCCAGCCCCGGAGTGGCGGGTTACCCACTGCCGGGGGTTAGGGGAGAGCGGCTAAAGGCGATGGAGTACATGGACGACATTACCATCGTCGCCACAGATAGTCGCTCCATCGCTTGTGCCACCAAGGTGTTGGACGACTTCTGTGCGACCACTGGCGCCCTGGTCAACAGGGACAAGAGCGAACTGTTTCTGTCTCCCCATTATAGTGAGCCTCTAACCTTTTCCTTCCCTGTACGCAGAGACACCATCAAGCTCTTGGGGGTGACCTTCCAGGCTGACGGAGGAGGGCGAACGAGCTGGGAGGGAGCCCTACGCCACGTCCAAAACAAAACCCGGAGCTGGAGTGCGCGGCCCCTGACCATGGCGGGTAAGATCCTTGTCCTGAAGGCAATTGTCCTGCCCATTCTTCTCTATGTGGGGAGGGTGTTTCCCCCAGACAAGGCCACCAGCAAGCTAATTGCTAGGTTGGCAAATTGCTAGGAGAACCACCCTCCTCAAAGAGGAGAGGAATGGGGGGCGGGGGGTCCCGGATATAGTTACAATCATCATGGTGCAAGGTCTGGCCGCCCTGGTCCAGAACGTTGGGAAGGTGAGAAAGGCCTCTGGTGCCTTTGCCAGGTACTATGCCACCCCCTTCCTACGGGCAATGGGCCTGGGTGTGCTGGACCTCACCATACCGTATAGCTGGGACCCCCCTTATGTCTATCAGGCCCTGAAGGACTTTGCTTTCGGGACGGGATTGCCCAGGGCCGGCCTGACCTCGTGGAGCTATAAAATCATCATGGCTCATTTAAGAACAAACGAGACTGCCACGCTCCCGAGGTCAGGGCCGGCCTGGGACCCGCAAGTCATCTGGGCAAATGTGACACACAAGTGTCTCACTAACAAACAAAAAGACATTGCCTGGATGACAGCTCACAGGTGTCTCCCCACAAGGGTTTTTATGTACCGCAGGCAGTTAGCCCTCACTGAGCGCTGCCCCCACGGTTGCACTGACTCAGAACACATTCATCATCTGTTCTGGGAGTGCACCGTGGCTAGGCGGGTCTGGGGCCTTGTTGTTTCCTCTGTCTCCCATAACAGGTTGCTGCCGAGGTCTTCCCTGACGGCTGAGAGCGTCCTTTACGGTCCACGAGAGGGACTGAAGACCATGGAGCTCCGGCGTGAGTGGGGGATCGTTAATACCATCAAGCAGGTCCTGTGTGAGACGAGGAACATCCGAAAGAACAAGGACCAGGCGAGAGAGAAATGGGGGGTGGACCACTGGAAAGAACTCATCATATAGTCCACCCCCCTAGGAGGGGCACCCGCTCTTCACACCATTTCCGGGCACACGTATTGTTGTTTTATTATCCTTAAAATGCATATTTTAGATAAATTATGTCTTTAAAATAATTATTGTCGTGTGATTATTAGTTAAAATATAGGTAGGCTTGTTTTGTATTAGGTTTCCTTTTTCTGAGTGTTTTGATTTTTTTGTAATCTAGGGAATGTCTATGTCTGAATGTATTTTCTGTTCCTTTTGACCTTTTAAAGGAATACGTTTTAAAAAATGTATGAAACCATTAAAGATACAATACTTTCAACTGCTTCATGCATTAAAACGGAATACATATGCCCACCCCTCAAAAAAAAATTAATTGCGACATTCTTTTCTCTCCACAATATAGCCTACATAAGAAATAATCGAATCGCAGAATTTTACCGGAGAAGGCAGCCTGGATGCTACATAGCGTCAGCGCCAGGAGACCCAGCTTTCCCATTCTGTCGAAAAAGCCACTTGTGAACCACTTGCCGGCATATCAACCTCAGACATGCATATACAGCGTTAACTATCTAAACCGCGAAGCCCCGAAAGTAAGCTTGTACTGCGCATGTCTTCGTTGTTGAGGGCAGAACATTAGAGCTCCCCGTTAAAGTGAATGTGGAACATCAGACTTTTGAAAGCAAAATAAAACTTCCCCGATGGTATTTTGAAACTCGATTAACGAACGTTAATATGGTTTAATATGAAAAGAAGATTGAAAAATATGCATTATGTAATAAAATATGCACATTTTAATAAATATTTTCCTAAGACTTCTGGACCAAAACAACTATTGTTTCAGAAACTGCTGCACATAATGACATTCATAACCACAAAAAAGGACCGATGAGGTTTTCTTCGGTTGTAAAATTACCTTGGATTTCTACATTGAATTCAAAGGGTATCAAGCCCACAACAGTTGCGAATAGGCGCAGTAGAGGCCGTTTCCCGATACTTCCTAGGCTTCACTGACTGGCCACTCCTACCCTCGTACGTGTAATCAATTTTGTGTCTGTTGGGTAAATCGCATGTTCGCAAATCTAGACTGACTCAGTGTAAGCAAAATTTCAAATTATTTTGCGTTGAACTAAAATCATTTGGTTGTTCCCAAATTAATAACAAAAAAGCCATAAAAGCATACCAAGCATTGGGGAAATCCAAAGGCAATCATAAGAAGATAATCTTTATCATATCCCCAGAAAAATTATGTAGGTCTATTTGTGTATTCTCTATGAAACGAATGTATTTTGTTTAGGCTATTTGTTAATGGAATATCACTTTCCCTTAATGTATTTATCTGGGTTAAATAGCTTTTCCTTTCTTATTATTGGTTACACTCTGATGTCCGGTGTTAATCTTTATGATTGCAAGTTTCTTACATGTATTGATTGGTTCTAAATAATAATAATAAATTTTAAAAACTCGTTTTCTCCAGGTGTCAACAGCGTTTGACTTCTTAATGTTTCCCTCGTTTTACTACCGTGCTTTACTAGCTACTACGCGCGTTAACTCCGTAATTTTCTACCGACGTTCAAATAATGGTAATCTCTTATATAACATTAAAACGTACAATAAACTTTCGTTTTATTCAGTGACTTGTAAACGAATATCAATATCCTTAGCCTTATCCATCCATTATCTATACCCACTTATCCTGGTCAGGGTCGCAGGGGGTGTTGGAGCCTATCCCAGCGTGCATTGGGCGAGAGTCAGAAATACACCCTGGACTGGCTTCCAATCTATCGCAGGGCACACACACCATTCACTCACTGTTCTCTCGCAAACTCATACCTATGGGCAATTTAGAGTCTCTCTTACCTACAGTATGGCTCTTATTGATCTGTAATCACTATGTATACCACCTGCCAGGTAATGGCTTAGCAGGACATTCGCCATACCTTTACATCACTTTCGTATTTTTCTTCTCCTTACTATTCCTGCCTATAGTCCCACAATTACTGATTATCCCCATCGGTCAAAACCTTCTGCAAGCAAACAAACAAATAAATCGGAAGGATTTGCACACATAGTGCTATTGCAGCCAACTGAGCACATTAAAACATGTTCTAAAAACTTTATCGATGCCTTTTATCAGAGCTGTTTTTTTTTTACTGCTGCTACCACACAGCTGTAATTCTAGCAGGCAAAATAACTAACATGATTAAAAGTGACAAAAATATTACGAAAAAATTAAGCAAACGTTTTCACAATTTAGGTTTTTGTGAACGCCAGCATTATGCAGAATACAGTATTGTTTTGAATTTTACTCTGTGGGGTTTTGATGCAAGTGAGCTCTTTTTCTCACAGATTAAAAGATAATTTTATTGGGAATGATTGATTAGTAATGATTACACTGACCATATTCTGATAAAAATGCAAATATTACAATATTCAATTTCCTTAAAATGAATAAATAAATTATATATACACATATATACACATATTAGTGAGTTTGATGGATTAAACAACATAATGAATGTGTCTGTGCTTGCTCTCACATTCTTGATTTAATGACCAATAGACTAGCTAGTTAGCTTCCTCACTTTTAAATTAACTCTCAGGATCTTTGTTTCACTCTAATCCCACATTCTGAACATTTTACATTCAGAATGACAACGACATCCTAAATGGTTGTAAAAATGTGCATGCATTCGGTGTGCTGTGCTGTTGCATTTTGCCATATTCTTGTTCAAAAATGTATTTACTGTCAATGCTAATATAAATCCAGTCCTGTCAATTTAATTGGCCTGAAAATGATCACTCAGAGAGGGAGGGAGGATTCTCAGTAAGACAGTGGCTTTCACCCCTCAAATCTCCTCATAACTGGTGTCAACAGTGTAACAGCTGGTCACATTTCAGTTGAAACGGTTTGATTTCTTTATTACCAATGTGTTTACATAATAATAATAATAATAATAATAATAATAATAATAATAATAATAATAATAATCTTGAGGAAAATGCCATATTTGGTTTAAGTCTGAGGAAAAAAGCACATGAAAATATGTGTTTTTCTTGACATTCGGCACCTCAAAAAATCCATTAAAAAAATAAAAATCATCGTCTGCCACAAAGTCATCGTAAGTTCCACCTTTTTAAAATGCTGTAAGAATATCAATAATATGCTCATGTCTCAGGATCCTACAGCACCCCAATAACTGTCACCTCACTTCTGAAGGTTCGATTGACCTTAATCTGCGTACATGATCTGCGTCCAACCAATCAGCAGTCATGTTTTTCAGGCTATTTTGTCCCCCTTGAATGTCCGACACAGTCCTCGCGTATACATCCGGTAATACGCCCTGAACGCAACTGTAGTTTTAGGCGCATTAAAAAAAGGCGAAATTTAAACAGTAATTAAAAACGAGAATTAAAAAAAATCAACAACTTTTGCTTAAACTATATTACATTTTTTTTGTTATCCCATTTGTGTAAATACAAAACAGTTAAAACTCAAATAGAAAAGACGACAATTTTCCGATTTCATACGATGACGTCGAACAATAACCTGCATTTATTTCTAGCATAGGCTACGTATAATTCAGTTTAACTTACTCGCATTTGCCGGGCAAATGCCACACAGCAAGACCCAAAAAAGAGCGAGGACTTTCATTTCAACGTTCAGATAGATTATTCCGTAAAACATGACCAGTTTCTGGCTCTTCAGGTCTTCCACGACGACCTCGTGGAGTAGTTAGAGAAGCGCTAAAACCAGGAAATGAACAGGTTGGTAAATGGGTAGCGCTTAGCCAAAAGTAAACGAAGAGACGAAGCATCACTAAACTCCGGGGCAACTTGATGAAAATAGGTTCTGCACCGAAACTGAAAATAAAGTTCGAGTGGTTTGAAGGCGCTCACGAGGCAGTCACGTGAATAAACTGCTAACACACAGCTTTACACCAATAATAATAATAATAATGATAATAATAATAATAATAATAATAATAATATAGGCTACTTTATTAGGTGGGCTATACCTGCTCGTTAACCCAAACGATCATCTCCTCCAGATAGTTAATTATGTGGCTGCAACTGAATATAAATAGCATGCAGCAGACACAGTGAAGAGTTAAGGCTGTTCTGGAGGCTAAAGGGGGTCCTACTCTACATACGGTGCGGTGTGTAAGTATTGTGTAGTGACGCAAGTACTGTGACACAATTATTGTTGTTTTGGCTCTGTACTCCAGAGCATTGGAATTAATATGAAGCGATGAACAGGGGGCTAAAGTGCAGACTGTTAGCTTTAATCTGAGGGTATTTACATCCACACACAGTAACATGTCCTGTGTTAATTAAACTCTAACAGTGTCAATTCAACTCAAACAGATAGCATTTGGTTAGCAAATGTTATCTGTTAGAGTTGAATTAAAACTGGACATTTTACTGTGTATGGATGATGCATGTAGGAATTACAGCCCATTTTATACATGCGCATTACCTGGGCTTGTTCTGTTATTCTGTTGAGTCACAAATGGAGTCCAATGGACTGACATTCAGAGTCACACAGACATGCAATCAGAGGAACCATAATGTGGGTAAGATGAACAGCAGAGCTTCTCCTTAAGCATATGGTACACACACCCGATGCACTGTGTCCAATTCTATGGACAGAGACGCACACTCACACCCCTGCAAAAATAACTGGGTACACCTCCAACACTCTAAAAGGATCAAATTTACTCTTAAGCAACTCCAGTCCTGGAGAGCCGCGGTGTCTGCAGGTTTAACTCCAGTCCTGGAGGGTCGCGGTGTCTGCAGGTTTAACTCCAGTCCTGGAGGACCGCGATGCCTGCTGGTTTAACTCCAGTCCTGGAGGGCCGCGATGCCTGCTGGTTTAACTCCAGTCCTGGAGGGCCGCGGTGTCTACTGGTTTAACTCTAGTCCTGGAGGGTTGCGGTGTCTGCTGGTTTAACTCCAGTCCTGGAGAGCCGCGGTGTCTGCTGGTTTAACTCCAGTCAAGGATGGCCGCGGTGTCTGTGGGTTTAACTCCAGTCCTGGAGGGCCGCGGTGTCTGCGGGTTTAACTCCAGTCTGGGAGGGGGCGCTGTGTTTGCAGGTTTAACTCCAGTCCTGGAGGGCCGCGGTGTCTGCAGGTTTAACTCCAGTCCTGGAGGGCCAGAGAGTCTGCAGGTTTAACTCCGGTCCTGCCTAATAAAAGTTATATAAGTCGCTGTGGATAAGAATGTTTCCTAAATGCCTGTAATTTAAATTCAAAATGCCTTCAGAAAAAAAAAAAACATGACAATATAAACAGTTAAAAAAATAAAAACAACATAACAAAAACATAAAACTGGGAGCTTGTGTTAACATCTATACTGACAGTACACCCTGTTAGGACCATTATTACTCATTTATATGTTACTAATTTAAAACCCCTGTACTGAGCCTGATAATTAAGCATGTTGCTTATAACTGCAGGAAACTACTGAAGCCAAATAGAGTGTTAGAATGATGACATCTTTTTGTAGGCCAATCCGGACGTTTCTTCCTTCATGGGTTCCCTCGGCAGATTTCCAATGCTTTTTTCCCACAGGGGTTTTGTTTTTCTGCCAAAAATAAGGCCGGTGGTGAACATAAGCCTAAGAGAGTTTTGTTCTACAGGGTGAAGTACGCCCATTATTATCTCATGACAGCCGCTGTAGTTTCAATATAGCAACTCGTTAGCAATTTTTTAACATGACAGCTGCTAAATCCACGGTTGAGATATTAATGGGTGTATTTTATCTCGTAGAATAAAACGTGACACTCTTTGGCTCATGTTAACCACAGACTTTACTTCCCTGAAATTTATATGATTGCCTGACATGGGGAAACATAACATATGAATGCCTGTTCCATGTCATATGCCATATGCTACAACTGGGTTACTTGCAAATGCAAATTTAATTGTGTTATTCAGCAAGAAAATTTGAATGGAAAACCCATGAATCACAGTGGAGGCCCATTCTTGTGCCAGATGTTCAGTACAAATGTTTTTCTGTGGTCAAAACTGAGTGAACCAGTGTTAGTGTCGTATTAGTGTTAGTGTTACTCGTGGAAGGAAAAGGCAGCAAACACATCGACCCTCCAGGAATGGAACTGCCCATCCATTTTAGGGTGCAGTCCAGACAGGTAAACCTTCTTCATTACAGAACATTACAGTACAACAGAGCCCCATCATGCTAAAATGGATGGGTCCTGCTGTTCTTTATTTCCACTGTAGTTCCCTGTCTGTTGTGTTTTTGAGGTTTATTCTCATTTTTCAAGTGCATTACACCCAGTTAAGCATAAATGCTCTCCCCTATCTGTTCTGTACAGTGCTTAAAATGAAGAGAACATGAAGCAACAGGACAGCATTAACACACAACATTGTGTTAAATGAACCCTCACATCAATCACAATATTGGCAGAAAATCTCCAGGTCAACTACAGAGCTCTGCCAGCCTGTCAATCTGATAATCCCCAGTTTAACTGCTGCAGTAAGTGACTGTAATTACTTCCCCACCTCAGCTGATATGTGATGAGTATTCTGGCACAAAATGGCTGCCGTGCATCACCCAGGTGGTTTAATCCCTCTTCACTGTAAAGCATTTTGAGATAATGAGATGAAAGGCGCTATACAAATGGCACCCATAATAATGAGCGGTGTGCTCGGAATTGTTAAAATTTTGACAGCTTTCAGTAAAATGGGTGGCTGCACATTTTTTTGGGTGGACCAGCGTGAGCTGATTTTTATTTTTGGAACATTGGTCTTAGTGGACTCCAGACTGTCAGTGTGGGATATACTAACACCCACCCCCACCCCCCCATCCCATTATCTATATACTTACTTAGTTCTTACCATCTACTTGCATTAGTTACTTGTGTTTGTACAAATTAGTTGGTTCCAGCAGAAGGTACTGTGATGTCATTGACAGCGCCTTGGCAGTGTGCCAGTTTGAAATTAAGGTTTACAGACGGACCAGTGACAGGCCACTAACCACCTCTTTTTTTTGTTGTTGTTGCATATTTATTCACTGTTGCAGGAAAAAAAGGAAAACAAATCCGAGCATCAAAATATGTCTGCCTCTGTGAGTCAGCTGAAAGGGACCAGCCGCTTGAGGTATGCAGGTACTCAAAGCGCACATGAAAGAAGGAGGCTGTGGCTGAGAGCAGACGAGCACTGGCCAGACTCGGGGAAGGAGCGCTAGATGAAACAGGACAGGAGGGGGACGCACGGGGGGGCACAGTGGTGCAGCACTGTCGCCTCTCAGCAGGAAGGTCCTGGGTTCGAATCCTGGCCGAGGCCTTCCTGTGTGGAGTTTGCATGTCCTCCCTGTGTCCGTGTGGCTTTCCTCCAGGTACTCCGGTTTCCTCCCACAGTCCAGAGACATGCAGGTCCTGTTAACTGGAGAATCCAAAATTTCCTCTAGGTATGAGTGTGTGAGTAAATAGGCTGCGCGCCCTGCGATGGACTGGCAATCTGTCCAAGGTGTATTTGTGACTCTCGCCCAATACGCATGCTGGGATTGGCTCCAGCACCCCCCGTGACCGTGATAATTGAGTTTGATGATGGATGGATGGGGGATGCATTCCAGACTGTCGGGGAGCTCTTCACCTTTATGGGGGCACAGGAGAGGAATAATGAGGGGACTAAGCTAGAGCTGGATCATTTAAAGGAAATTAAAGAGGAGTTTGTAGAAATCAAGAAGTCCCAGGAATGTTCTGGGAAGGCTCTTGAGGTGGAGATGAAGGCTCTGAGTGACAAGCTGAATGTGACTGACCTCAAGTTAGACAGCAAGCATGTGCACCAGCTAAAATAGTTTCTCATTCCTGGCCAGATAGGCGAGGGAGGGCAGAGGGACCAACTGTCATACACAAATCTGTTACATCATATTGAAGGCAGGTCTCTGCAAAGGGCATCCAGAAACAGAAATAACTGAAGCAGTTATTAGAGTCATCAGTACAGGTCCAAAACTGTGAGACTTTCTGCAAATCACGGGCAATCTGACCCTCACAAAATTATAAGCCATCCTCAAAGGTCACTATAATGAGAAAAGACATATATGACCTGCATCAAAAGCTAATCAGCATTTCACAAGATTTCACAACAAGCCCAAAATGAGCAATTGACCTAAAGGATAGACTACTGTTAGCCTCAAAGGACAAGAATTTGGAGGAACAGTATCATCCTCACCTAGGACTTCTCACGGACAGCCAAACCACTGTATTACCCGCTAGCAGACCCAGCAGGGAGAACTTCTCAGCCAGCACAGACTACGAGCTCTCAAAAGTGGAGGAGACCCAACCAAAAGGGGAAAGGGTCAGCTGCCAAGCTAAACACCCATCTAGACAGAGCAGCACCAGGAAGTGTTAACTGACCTAGTGGATAGGCTGTCCAGCCCACCAGTGTTGAGTACCGACTTCAACTAACCATTATTTTCACAGGGTGATGCTTCACAGCAAGGACTGAGAGCAATCCTTTACCCGTGGCGAAATGGAATGTTGAGGGTGGTTGCTTATGGGTCCAGAGCATTAACCCCTTCTGAACAGAACTATAATCTGCATTCTGGAAAACTGGAGTTCCCCGCATTGAAGTGGGCCGTCTTTGAGCATTTCAGGACTCACCTGTTTCATGCTCCATCCTTTGTGTGCAAAGATCATTATCTCGTCACCTGTATCCTCACCACTGCAAAGCTGAACACTACTGGGAAACGATGGGTGGCAGAGTTAGCTGACTTCTTCACAATCTCCGACATGCCTGAAAAAGGGAACGCTGACGTAGACAGGCTGTCTAGAATGCCACTGGACATTGATGGATTCATCACTCAGCGCACTGAAACAGTCAGCCAGAATTTTTTCAGTACCATGCAGCAGGCACTCCAGATGCAGCAGGGGGAAAAAACACTTTTCAGTGCGTTATCGTTCAATGTCACTGAGGAAGAAGACAAAGAGGACTGACTGGTCAATGCTGTTCAGCCAATGCTGTTCAGACTGGTCAATGCTGTTCAGGGGATCAGTGCATAGATCCAGTGACTGGGAAGGTCTTAGACAATAAAAACCAGAATCAGAGACCAAGTGGAAAGGCCCACCTGACAGAAGACTGCGATGTCGGAGCTCTACTCAGGGAATGGAACAAGCTGTATGTTGGACAGGATGGAACATGGCATTGCAAAATTGCTCCTAGATGTCAACTTGTCCTTCATAAAGTATGTTTACCACTCATCTTCAAGGAGCTCCACAAAAGCATGGGACACCTGGGCACAGAGAGAACACTGAATCTAATCAGGAACTGCTTCTGTTGTCCCAGGATGCAGCGAGACGTGGAGCACTTTGTCACAAACGTGTGTGAATGTCTTGAGGAGTGGAAGCCAAGCAGACCGACATGTGCCGCTATGGCGAGCATCAAGATGAGCAAAGCTGTCGCTGCCCTGCCCCCGCCTGCCCATACAGGAGAATCCACCTGGGAAACCTACCAGAAGAAAAGACCAGAGAAATAGTAGAAGACAATGTCCCCATTTCACCAAACGTCCAGAGCAGCAGTCCAGACAGTGAGTATAACTCAGACAGACAAGGTCCCAGTCTGCTGCTACAAGATAAAGTCAAGAGTCAAGGAGAGATGGAATTCAAGTAATAGTAAAATACCAATCTCGGTTTTTTTCAATGTGGCCTGGTGGTGACTTACCCATGTAGTAATGTCGGGACATTTATTTTAGTGGGGGGAAGGTGGGATATTAAAAGACGCCCCAAAAAAATTAAGGAAAAACAAATCCAAACAGCAAAATATGCCTCTGAATGAAGTAGATCAGCTGCGTAACATCAACTGCTATTGATTATAATTATTCCAAAAACAGGTGTGTGTATGCAAGTTTGTGCAAGCCTGTGTGTGTGTGTGTTAGTGCATGCACATACGTATGTGTGTGTATGTGAATTTGTGCATGCGTGTCTGTGTCCATATGTGTGTGTGTGTCTGTGTGTGTGTGTGTGTGTGTGTGCGTGTGTGTGCATGTGTGTGTGTATTGTGTGTGTGTGTGTGAGTGTGTGGGATCCTCTTGCTGTAGCTCTCCTCCAACTCCTCTCCTGTAAAGACAGCAGTACAGGGTGATTAAACACTTCTCTGGATCCAGGCTCTAGTACTGAGCTATAGGCCTGCAGGGTGGAGCCAGAACTCCAGGAGCTGCAGGAAAGGCCTGTGAGGTCATAATGTAACCATAAAAACTCTTGGGCATGCGGTCAGCATTGCTCTGGAATGTTCCGATCACACCGTTTCACTTTTGCTTCTGGAGCACTTCGGCTTCAGCGTCCGCTAAATTCTTACCCCTACAGCCCCCCCTGCCCCCCCCACCAAACCCAGCCAAACTTAAACCCAAAACCAAGCCCTCAGTTCCATGACTGGAGGACAGGTCTCCCCCCCCCCCCCCCCCCCCCCCCAACCTCCACCAGGGCCCTTGCTGTGTCCCCTTGTATCTTGACTCCCAAAGTTGCGGATCTTTTGGGTCCCTGTCACTCTGGGGGGGGGGGGGGGGGGCATATGAACGGAGTAGGTTTTTCTACTAAGCTAGATACTATAAAATACGATCCATAAAACTGTAATACATGATATATGATGACATACATCTCTAACTTTTCTTTCCTGTCAGTTGTTTTGATGTAAGCTATGTACTGTTCTTCAAAAATGAGTTAAAATAATTTGGTTGTAATACAGTATGGTTGATGGTTCCTTTAGTAGAGAGATAAAGTAGTTTAAGTACAGCTGCGTGTGTTTGCATGAGTTTCTTATTTCAGGTACTGTAGATGGTTTGCTGCTTTAATCAGCTGTGAGGTCTTCAGTTACTGGGCGGATTTTGACACAGCAGGTCTGTATTTCTAGGGGTCCAAGCAGCAAAGCTGCTGGAACCCTACTGATTTTGTGCTGTTTTTTAATTATTTATTAATTAGAAAAACGCTTATATCACACCAACGGTATGGCGAAAACTCTTGAAACGTGGTAGGCATGATAGGGATTTGTGAAATTGTGATTTATTAGAACATTACTAGAACATAAAACATTTCCAACTTTGAAGAGTTATACCTTTTGAACCGTTTGACCTATAGACATGCAACCAAAACTATTACTGTTCAAAAGGAAAAAATAATATTGGGCCAATACAATGGGCAGGTTACATTTTCCGCTATTACGACATTTTTGAAAAACACTAAAATATGATCTTCTCATGAACCATCCATCCCGTCGATTCAGTGTGATCCATCTTTGCACTAGTCCATAGCTAAATTGTGAAGCAATAGTCGATACATCAAAAAATGGCTGAATGGTGAGCCAATCAAATTGAGCCATATTGGGTGTGTCCATTAAAATCACTGTAATTAATTCCAGACATGATCATTAGCCTTGAAACTGATTATTCTGAATCAAAGGGCAGGTCGTTCTGAGCAAGACAAAACTTGAACGGTGTCACTATCTTGAAAAACATGGCCATTATAAACAAAAATGTTATTTATCATTATTGGCCATTGTTCCATCTGAAAAAATAATACTTAAAAACTTCTTCTCATGAACCATAAGTCTGATCAAGATGCCATCTGGTAGAAGCACACGTTGTTCAACTGTCTAACTAAATTACAAAGGAAAGTTTCTATGTTTCAAAGATGGCGGAAGGACAGCCAATCATATTTCAGTATATGAAAATTAGCATTGGATGCTATGTAACCGCACAAATTCTTCACCTGATGAATTCCAGCCTTATTCGGCCTTGAGAAACATTCTGAATTCAAGTGTACATTCTTCTGAACAACGGAAAACTTGAATGGTGTCATTAGCATGAACTCTATGCCCACCAGTATGGTTTTAATATGCTACATGGCCGAAAGGATGGGGACACCTGACATCCAACTTCTCATCCAAAATTATGGCCATTTGCTGCTATAACAACCTCCACTCTTCAAGGAAGGCTTTATTCTACATGTTGGAGCATTGCAGCAGGGATATGCTACCATTCAGCCAGCAGACCATTAGTGAGGTCAGGCACTGATCAGGGGATTAGGCCGCTCACAGTTGGCTGATTCCAGTGTCATGGTGTGCCAGCTGCTTGGACTCCAGGGGCCGTATGTATCAAACATCTTAATAATTACACTTAAGAATCTCATAACAGCTTACTTTGGAGTGAAATCATTCTTTGCTTAAAGTGGTCGTAAAAACATAATTATCAAGCAGCTTACACTTTCTCATAGGTAAGTCTTGAGACATTCTCAAGAGTAACGCTTAAGTGTGTTTCTGCGACAATCTCAGGTGCTGCAAACAGAAGGATTAAGATGATGTCATCAATTGCCGAAATTGCTAAGAGACAAGAACCAATCAGCCTTTTGGAAATCTGTGTTCTATTGGTGGGTCAACACAAGTTTTCAATAAAGTTAAACACACCCTCGTTATGAAAGCTCCCTTGTTGTCTAATGTTAGTCAAAGCAAAATGGATGTGAAAAGAAAGCCGAATTGGACTGTGGAAGAAACGGTGATGTTGGTAGAGGAGGTGAAGGCAAAGAAGGGAAAATTTAGCCCCACATTTACAAGTCGACACAAAAAAGAAGTTTGGAAGCAGATCGCAGACAGCATTAATGCGAGCTTCTCCTCCACCATTCGGAGGAATGCAAAAAGAAATGGCACAATGTTTTGTCCAAAGCGCGTCAGGAAATCTTCGCTTTCAAGAAGGCACCATCTGGCTCTAGTTCATAGTCTACGTTATTTATGTATCTGTCTATTTATTTATTTATTTACTTACTTATTTATGAGACACGTTTGTTACATATTGCTGATGAACATTAATGTAGTTATATTTTTTTATTCAGGTGGAGGTCCTGCGCCTAAACCTTTAAGTGCAGTGGCAGAAGTAGTTCTCCACATCCTCGGAGAAAATAATGCCACATTCAGTGGAGTGGGTGACTGTCAGGATGCTGCACTACTCAAACTGCAGACTGTAGTAAGGTTGGCATGCTATTATAAAAGAACTGTAGCTCAATACTCAATACTTATTTTATTGATACAAATGCATATTCACAAGAATAAACTAACTTAACAAAATGAATTCTGTTATTCAGTAATGCAGATGAAAACACCATCTCGTCCCCTCATGAGCTGCCTGTAGTAGAACTCCTAGCTGCAACAGCACTGCTTCCAGGCCCATCTGGCATTCCCTCTCCAGCAGCAGGCCCAGAGCCCCGGCTCCCTGAGCCCCCACTGGCCACTGCCACTCCATGGCTCAACCCGGACGAGGGGGAGGACATGGATGCACTGCGGAGAGAAGAGTTGCGGATGAGCATAAAAGTTTTAAGGATGAAGGAGCATTATTATGAACTAAAAATAAAAAAAGATGAAATCTTACTGTCTTTTTAAAAAAATCCACTCAGCACTTATAATCAATAGATTGGGGGTGGGAGTGTGACAGGAGCAAAATAAAAATGTATTTCTTACCCAAAATGAAAGTTGGCAAAGTGCTGTCTAAACACAGTGGCATCAGAGGCAAATGGGATGCTAGGAGGGTGGTCGTCATCATCATCATCATCATCATCATCATTATTATGATCTCCCTCATCAGGGGGGAGAGGAATGTTACACATTTTGCATATGTTATGCGAGACTGCACATGCCATTATAATATTGCTGGCCTTCTGTGGTGTTTGGCGGATTTCCCCATGAAGGACATGGAAGCAGCGTTTCCATTGGCTGGTGCCCCCTCTCCATAACGCCTCGGATGCATTGGTGAGCCCTGAAAAGTCCAATTATGTTTAGATGACCGTCAAAGATAACTCTATAATGGTGTGATGATTCATTATTATAATTCACAGGCTTAGTTAATTTGTACCTGCTGTAATTTTGTTGGGCCCCTGGTTGTGGTCTTGGGAATGGTGTGAGAAGCCAGCGTCGTTGTGGGTAGCCTTTATCTCCAAGGAGATGGCACCCGGGTGGAACAATGTTCCTGTCAAACAGCTGTTGCAATCCACTTTCATTCAGGATGCGTGCGTCATGGGTAGATCCTGGCCACTTGGACACAACATCTAAAATGTTGTAATCTGCGTCAAAGACTACCTGGGTGTTGATGATGTGGTACCTCTTCCTGTTTACAAAAGTCTCATCTACGCTTGGAGCAATTATACGGATGTGGGTGCCATCAATTACTCCAACCACCCCCGGGAAGCCCGCTAGATGCATAAATGCAGCTTGCTTCTGGCAGATTAACCGAGGAGAGGTTGGAAATTCTATAAACCTCCTCACTATGTGAGGTGCTGCAAGGGCTGACACAGTTTTTGCCACTACCCTGCTGATGGTGGATCGTGATGGTCCCAAATCTTCAGTATTGCATAACTGCATTTTTCCCGTGGCTAGGAAGCGCAGCGTTAAAATGACTTGCATCTCTGCCGTAATTGCAATACTTCTCAAAGTTGATGGTGATATTACATCCCACACAAGATTGGTGACAAAGATGATTCCCTGATGATCTAAGCGATAACGTTTGGTTAACTGTGCATCATAAAACATTAGTAAAACATTCTTCCTGTCTCGGAAGGTGCGTGCGCATCTCCGTCTTCGCAGCTCTGCCATCTTGCCTACTCCTAGCCAAATTAAGAGAGCCCCAGAGGTCTCTTTAATAAGTCAAGAGAAATTTGATGTATCACTTTTATTCTTAAATGTGAGTGTAGGAGTAAAAGTCACCAATTCTTACACTTAAGTTACACTTGAGACTCATTTTTTACTTTGAGCGGCTTGATACATACGGCCCCAGAATTGCTGCTTTGCAGCTACATTTAGTTTTGTTTTGCACAGGTAAAGCCGACTTACTCATGAAATCTTCAAAATACTTTGAGGAGCTTTGTTCTATTTTGCTAAAACTAAGATAACTTTCAGTCCATTATGTTGTAGGAAAACATGATCCTGGTTACTGCCAGTACATGGTATGTGTATTTCATGTCTTAGAATATCTGTGCAGTATAAACGTGTGTCATATACAGTAAAATGATCAGTGTTAATTCAACTCTAATAGAGTTTATATGAGTGCACACTGGTGAAATGGTACTCTATCACAGTTTCACTGGGAATTTGCTGTGTAAAAAGTGGAAGGCGGCGATAAGTTTAAAATAAACATTTGTGTTTTTGTTTTTATTGAAGAAATAGCTCACCAACTGAGCTGTAGGTTAAACTTCATTTTTTTTAAAAGAAGACACTTCAAAAACAGGTTCTCTCCTTTATTTAATTTGGTAATTTTACAAACATGTCAAATGTAAAGACAAGAAGGAAATCTTAATGCCAATCAAGCTAGCCATGTTATTTTGGTGTTTTTTGTCATATAAGACAGTACATATCAATATCTATCAATGTGACTCTGAATCTAAAAACCAAATCTTCCTTTTTACTCGGTATAAATGCTTAATTAAATACAGGAGAAGCTTTACCCTCACATACTCTAAGATACATTCAGATTCAAACAAAAACAGTAATACTACTAGGGTAGAAGCACTCTTCTTACCCATCACCAAATTATACCCAAAAAGCACTTAAACTGTATATTCAATTGTAAAAAAAATCAACTTCAGAGGAAAAACAAGAAAATATGAACAGCTCAAAAAATTAAAAACAACAAAATGCAAAAACTGAGAGCTTGTGTTAAGTGAGTGTTAACATTTATACTGACAGTACACCCTGTTAGGACCATCATTACTAATTCATATGTTACTAACACACCTTTGCTGAGCCTGATAATTTCAGTGTTTTGCTTATAATCGCAAGAAACCACTGAAGCCAAATTGTTGCCATTTTTTCAATTTATGTGATTGCCTGACATTTCATTTGCCATATGCTACATCTGGGTTACTAGCAAATGCAAATTTAATTGTGTTATTAGAAAATTTTGATGATAAACTCATGAATCATAGTGGAGACCCATTCTTGTGCCAAATGTTCAGTAAAAAAAGTTTTGCTGTAGTCTACTCTGAGTAAACCAGTGTTTGTATATAGAGCTAATGAGCTAACTGAGCCAGGGTTACTGGTGGAAGCAAAAACCATCAAACACATCGACCCTCCAGGAATGGAACTGCCCATCCTTCTCAGGGTGCAGTCCAGACAGGGGAACATTGCCTTCTTCATTGCAGAACATTACAACAGAGCCCCATCATGCTAAAATGGATGGCTCCTGCTGTTCTTTACTTCATTTCTATTGTAGTTCCCTTTCTGTTGCGTGCTGGGGTTTCATTCTCATTCTTCAGTGAGTTACACACACAGTTAAACACAAGTGCTCTCATTTATCTAAACTGTGCAGTGTTTAAATCTAAGAGAATATGAAGCAACAGGACAGCATTAACACACTACGTTTGTTAAATGGAACCCTTAATCCAATGAAATTTATTAGCAGAAGTGACTGTAATTACTTCGCCACCTCATCTGATATGCAGTGAGCGTTCTGGCACAAAATGGCTGCCGTGCATCACCCAGTGGGGGGGCTAGACAGCGGCGATGCCTGAGGTGGGTTAACCCCTCTTCACTGTAAAGCATTTAGAGACAGTGAGATAATCAAGTCGCTGGAGCATTGGTGGCTCAGTGGTAGAGCTCTTGCCTACCACGCTGGAGGCCCGGGTTTGTTTCTCCAACCCAGCCAAACCAGTAGTGCCAGTCCCAAGCCCGGATAAAGTGGGGAGGGTTGCGTCAGGAAGGGCATCCGGCGTAAAACATATGCCAAATCAAATATGCGGTTCGGGCGAAATACAGGAACAGCCGAAAGAGAGAGAGAGAGATAATCAAGTCGCTATATAAATGCAACGCATAATCATCAATGTTGTTTTTGGTATTAAGTTTTGAGAGCTTCTTGCTCAGATTAAAAATCAGGTGTATATGTGTGTGTGTGTGTGTGTGTGTGTGTGTGTGTCTGTGTGCATGTGTCTGTGTGTATTGTGTGTGTGTGTGTGTGTGTGTGTGTGTGTGTGTGTGATTGTGTGTGAGTGTGTGTGTGGGATCCTCTTGCTGTAGCTCTCCTCCAGCTCCTCTCCTGTAAAGACAGCAGTACAGGGTGATTAAACTCTGCTCTGGATGCAGGCTCTAGTACAGATCTACAGGCCTGCAGGGTGGAGTCAGAACTCCAGGAGCTGCAGGAAAGGCCTGTGAGGTTATAATGTAACCATGGAAACTCCAGTGTGGAGACTGAGACACATTAAATCAGTGGAGTAACTTATTGTCTGTGTCCCAAACCACATACTTCCATGCTCTGAGTGCGCATAGCCAAACCGGGGTGCGAGTCCAAAACGAAGTGCGGTAGTGCGGAGCACGGATAAAGTACCCGGATGTGCACTCCATTTCATCCCTTTGCCTCACTAGTTGTCTTAAATGCATTCAGTGTATCAGTGGTTAGTGTAGAGAGAGACAGAGGTTCTACTACTGAGCATTGCAGTGTGTTTGGGGTAAACCACTCTCTGTGTTCGTCCTGTTCGTCTCCTCTCTCTCTCTCTCTACCACAAAGGAAATTTACAGAGCCAAACCCAACCCCAAACAGTGATGTCACAGGTGTTACACCTCCTCGTTCCCTCACTGTTGATAATGGATTGAGAACATCTAGTGTCTTTAAGAACAAGAAGGCATCATCATTTGTCATCATGTCTCTCTCTCTCTTTCCCTCCCTCTCTCTCACTCACTCTTGATATCTCTCTTTCTCTCACTCTCTCTCTCCCTCCCTCTCGTCCCTCTCTTCCTCGCTCTCTCTCACACTCTATCTCTTTCTCACTCACTCTTGACATCTCTCTCGCTCCCCACCCTCTCTTCCTCACTCTCTCTCTCTCTCACTCACTCTTGATATCTCTCTTTCTCTCAGTCTCTCTCTCACTCACTCTTGATATCGCTGTTCCTCTTGATGTTCTCCTCTGTGACAGACAGAACGATGTCCTGTTTCAGGCTCTTGTGCTGTACAGTACAGGTGTACTTTTGGCTCTTCCAGTCCTCAGGCTTCACTGTCAGGTGAGATCTGGTCTGGAATGTTCCGTCCCCGTTGGGCACTGTCTCCCCCAGCTCTACGTCCTCATCCAGGTCCTCTCCGTTTTTCTTCCAGGTTACCATGACGCCACGGGGGTAGAATCCGGTCACATGACAGGTAAGACCAGGAGAGGAGGAGTCCTTCTGCAGCAGAGAGACCTCAGGAGCAACTGAGAGAGAGGGAGAGGGAGTGGGAGAGAGAGAGAGAGAGGGAGTGGGAGAGAGAGAGAGAGAGAGAGAGAGAGAGAGAGAGAGAGGAGAGAGGGAGAGGAGAGAGAGAGGAGGGGGAGAGGGTAGGAGGAAGGGAGAGGGGGACCCGTAGGGTGCTATGTTTAGGAGAGGGAGGGAGGGAGAGAGGGAGGGGGAGATGGTAGGAGAAAGGGAGAGGGGAGAAAGAGGGACAGGGACAAAGAGAGGAATGAAATGTTTGATGCAGTTTAAATGATTATTTATTTAACTAAACGTCATTTCTTCCTATGCTAAAAAAAAAAAAACACGGTATTACACAAAGAACCAAAAAACCGGTCCAGATGGAGATCAATAAACATTTTAATTCATGTAGCCCATTACGTGTGGAAACAATGCATATTTTCAGTATTTTAGTTGTAATTAATTAAACTGTTTTAGTAGTTTCATTAACTAAGAACTGTAGGTTATGTTTAGTCTAAAGCAGGGCTCTGTTAGACTACTGCTTTTGTTCTTTTTGGTCAGAATCCTTGGACTGTTATTGTTTCTTATGTAAAAGTCTTTTTGCGTTTTGTAAAAATAAATATTTATTTGCATCTTTTAACTTGTGTTTGACTTGCAATATGTCAATATGCTAATTAATATGGTAATGTGTTCAGTACATTACTACAGCTGTTAGACTGTGTTTGCACAGACTGAGCTTTTATATTACCCCCCCCCCCAAAAAAAAAAAAAAAAAAAAACATTTTTGAACCTTAAAGAACACGTGACAGATATTATTTGCTTTACTCAGCCGGTTGAAGTAAAGCTGTACCATGTGACCTGTGTGCAGAGAATGCGTTCCTGCTGCCACTGAGCCTCCCAGGCTAGAGCTGCATAAGAGTTTAACATGATGGGAGAGCAGCAGAGTTGTGCTCTCAGTGCTGCTGTACCTGTCCTCTCCAGAGCGCTCCTCCCGTAGCTCACGTACTTCTTCAGCCAGTCCACGCACTCCTGGGTCAGGTACTGCTTCAAGGACTCAAGCCCAGCTGGGTTATTATTCCATTTCTGTGCAGTGATAAACGCCTGCTGCACCGGTGCAATGAAACGCTGGTTTTCCATGTCATAATTAAAGAAGTCTTCCCCGTCGTATCCGTACTGATCAAACCCTCCTGTGGCCCCGGTCTCATCATCCCACTCACAGCCGTACATCCACTGCACAGTGTGCACACCTGGAGAGAGAAAACACACACTGTCACTGCGCAACTAATGCACACACACACACACACACACACACACACACATACACACTGTCAATATGCACAACTAATGCACACACACACGTACACACTGTCACTGCACACATCTAATACACACACACACACACTGTCACTGCACACATCTAATACACACACAGACACACACTGTCACTGCACACATCTAATACACACACAGACACACACATACACTGTCACTGCACACATCTAATACACACACACACACACACACACACACACACACACTGTCACTGCACACATCTAATACACACACACACACATACACTGTCACTGCACACATCTAATACACACACACACTGTCACTGCACACATCTAATACACACACACACACACACATACACTGTCACTGCACACATCTAATACACACCCACACACACATCACACACAGCAGTCTGATTCCCTCTACCAACTGATTATACAATTATACACAATTGTAGAGAGGGAGGAAGACACAGAGAGAGTGAGGAAGAGAGAGAGAGGGAGAGATGGGTGTGCAGGCAGGACTTAATCTCCTCAATAAATTCTCTACAGAATGTGCTGTTCTAGCAACATGTATCCAGGTGTGTATGTGTGTGTGTTCCAAGGGGCCCAAACTGAACGTCATGGAGAAAGCTAATGCAGCTTATCAGTCTGTCCCAACAATATTCAGTTCTCTCTCTTACTTCTGAACCACAGTAAAGATAAAGATGCCCCCTCCTTCCACCTTACACTTGTGACTGCAATAGAATCACCATGAATAATCAATCAATCACTCAATCAGTTGGACTGAATGCAGACCTGCCAACCTTAGGAAAATATTTTGAGTACCACAATAGTCAGTGTAACGCTTAGTTCACATGCTTTCGCACCACTTCGCTTTGCACGCACACACGCACACACAAGCCTTTCTTCATAATTCTAGTTTTGACTGTTGAAGTGATCAGGCAAAATTGTATAATTTGACCTGATTCTAAAATATCACTTGCACTGCACTGGGCTATATTATGATATACTTGCAAGTCAAAAGTTTGAGTACACCTGCTTAAAACAATTATTTTCATGATTAATATTTCATTATATGATATGTGTGCTTATACAAACAGATAACCATAAAAGAATTGCATTCAATTACTTAATTATTTAATAATTTATTTTGTATATTGTAACATATGTTTTCATTTTCAAGTATTTACAGAAACTTACGTTGTAATGTAAAAAAAAAATAATAATAACTTATGTTGCGATGTAAAACACTGTCAATTATGGATAAATAATTGTAAGGGGGTGGAGCTGGGGAGAGGGGGTGGGGATAGGGACAGGGGATGGAGCTAGGGGGCATGTGGCAGGCGAATAAAGTTCTAAGGCAGAGGGGCTTAGCAAGTGAATGAGACCACCCTCCTGGAGATGGAACATACTGCAATTTATTGCAAGCAGGGAAATATAATGAGAAATATATTCACAGCTGCACAGTAAAATACTGCAGGTTCTTTAATTGAAACTGTGGTGAAGGTACAGGTACAGCTACAGGTACAGAAGCCCCCCTCACACACAGAGACGCAAGAGCGCCTCCAGCTTCCTAAACCAGCGCCTCTGCTCTGTAGGGGTTATCACCTGGGGGTGCAAACGGGACAGAGTGACACCGACGGCCATGACGGGGGCGTGACACGCCCTGCCCAAAGTGGGGCTGGGGAGGCTGAAGTGGGCCAGGTATTGGGGTGGGGGGGGGGGTGGTCAGTTTGGCATTTCAGTGCCCACACTGCTTCAGCCCAGGCTGGGGTCCAAACCCAGAGAGAGTCCCTCTCCAGCAGCTGCGGTGGAGGAACAGGGTGGGAGGGGTTGGGGGCAGGTGAGCTGTCCTTCCCAAAAAGTAACAAGTCTGCTGTGCTGCAGCTGAGGGCTCGGGGAGGTGGTGAAAGGTGGCCATATTGGACTGGAGCCAGTGGCCCCGAGCAGACAAACAGGAGCGAGCAAACCCAACTCTGGGTGCTGCTGAGACACATTGTCCATCATTAAGGGGGGGGGGGGTGGCTGTGGTGTGGGAGGGCTTGTGTTCATTATGGGGGCAGGGTGTGTAGAATGATGTCATCTGAGCAAACAGATGGAAATGCTGATGAGGACAGAGGACTCCATCTTGTGAAAACAGAGCTCAGAATGAACAGGCCTGCATGCGTGGGAAAGCCTGTGAGGATCCTGCAGTCAGGGTGGAGAGGCACCTGTCACAGGTGAGGTCTGGAGTAACAGAGGAGCTGCAGAAGGAGGTTGTGAGCTCTTCAGCTGAAGGGATGGTTGTAGAAGATAACAGCCTTGCTCACGGCACAAAGAGCGACACAGATACATACGGCCCCCTGATGTTTTTCTCAGCGATAGAGAGCTTTAAAATCCACAGTGGAGGATTTGATTGGCTCAGCTACATCAGCATTCAGCAGGAGTCAGGAGTTCCAATGTAACCTCAGCAGGGCGAGGGCAATATGGCTCAGTGATTGGACGACGGGGACTGTGGAATACGGCTCAGTAGATGGAGGCTGTGGAAAACAGCTCAGTGATTGGATGAAAGAGACTATGGCCTGGGCCAGCAGGGCTGGGTGGGCAAAGGCAGCCAGAGACTCTGAACAAAGCTGCAGGTTTCTGTAGAGACACGGCTGCAGAGTCTCCAGCCCACAGGAGCACCAGCTCTCCAGCCACGGGCAGCTTTAAGCCTGCAGATCCAGCAGCAGGCTCTCACACACTTATCAATTCAGCATCATGCGTGACTTCATCCTGAAGCTAATTCAGTTCTAAACAGTCAGCAGCCTTCATCCAATGATGCTTGATTAGATAAATCCACATGTGCCCATTACTGACAGAGGTGACCAGGAGCACCCAGCTTCCCTCTCCCACATGTTATGGGCACAACTCAAACTGTCTGGAGTCGACTGGCCAGATCATGAATCCACACTGCAGGAGATATTTTTGCTTCTCTTTGCAGTAACAGGTCAAAAGAGTGAGAGACGAGCAGGGAGACCTTTGTCTCTGCTGAGGTGAACCCTCACATGCGTAACACTGGAAAGGGTTTGGATGCATCTCTCTGGCTGACCGTGTGCTCTGGGCAGAAGATTAACTGTGATGGGTCATGCAGTACACAGCTTAGTGGAATATGTGGTCACGTTCAGCTTGATAAAGTTCTCTGCGTCTGTGTCTGTTTCTCTGCATTGTTCTGCAGGACACGGACTCCACCCCACTGCTCTCTCTGGGGTCTAAAATGGCTGCTGAGTGAGATGCTCACTGACTGCCAGCTTTATATAACATCTCTGCAGCTCGTTCCAAATGCAGTCTGACATTATATCTACAGCTGGTTCTGTTTCTACACAACCACACACACAGTGTGGTAAATTTATGTGATGGCCAAACTATGGGAAACAGACATCCTGTGTGCGGCCGATCTCTCCGATCTCCACTCTGTGCGTGTGTGTGCTTGTCACCACAATATGGCGGTGACCTATGGCGACAAGGTGCTGCTATGTCTTGCTTGTGTGCTTTGCATGTAGCTCGTTGTGCCATCGGAGTGTTTGTCTAAGTTTGGGGAAGTCAAACTCTTGCTTATCAAGAACAACATGCGGGAAATGCAACAAAAGTTTTATTATTTATCTACCGACTTCAGTCTCAGAAGTGCTGGCTACGAGTCTAGCTGAGCTGGTGTATGCTCTCAGAACCCAGGTTCCTCTGTACTGGAGCACTCAGGGCTGTGTGTTGTCACCACGGCTGGACTCACTGTATACTAATGACTGTGTATCTCACTCAAACACAGTGAAAATTTATAAGACCGCTGATGATACAACAGTAGTTGGTTTGATTAGTAATGGGGACAAATCGGTTTACAGTGGTTACAGGGAAGCTGTAAGGTGGAGCTCTGTTAATTATTTTAACTTCAATATTATGGAAACTAAATAAATGGTAGTTGATTTTAGAAGTAAGAAAGATGAACTCTCACCACTTGTTATTGAGTGCTAAACTGTGGAGAGGGTGGGCTCCATTAAGTTTTTAGGCACCATAACTTGCAATTCACTGAAATGGGAGGACAACACCAACTCCATTATATTAAAATCCCATCAAAGTCTTTGTCTTTATTTTATGAGACAGCTGTGGAAGTTCGGGCTATCCAAGGAGGCAATGCTACACTTTTATGGGGCAGTTGTTAAAAGACTGCTGCCTGTTTCTATGTCTGTCTGGTATGGTTACACCACAGCACAGGAAAGGAAATTCTAACTGACACCTCTCGTTTGTTTTCACTGTTCTCCACTACCGTCCATCACTCTGGATAAGAGCACCTGCCAGATGACTGCTTGCAGTGTAATGTAATGAACCAATCACAGGACTTTCCCTCTAAGGTAAAACTAAACGATTGGTTCAAATCACTCTCATTACAATGCGTATCAATAGAAAACTCCTGAAAACATTTTTATATTACAAGGAGCCAGATGACATCACAGCTATAAATGCTTGCTTTGGTGATCAGCTCTTCAGATGTTCTCTACTTTCACATAAGGAGCTGGTCAAAAAAACTTCCCTTTCACTTTCCAGCTGCTGAATATCATTCATTTTCAATTTCATTTTCTGTGGGATCTATAATGTTAATTAAAGTGTACTGCATCACATTCTAAGGTCATTATATGGAAGGACATGCATTTTAGGACAGTTTGTTATGTGTAGAGGTTGTGAAGATATGATTTAATAAATTAGAAAATTGGTTGACAGACACTGCATGTTCCTCTGCACATAAGAATGTGTCAGAAGGTTCAGAAAAGGTATATGTGCATGTCCAACACCAAAATTCTGAGTGTGTGTGTGAGTGTGTGTGAGTGTGTGTGTGTTTACATGTGAGTTTACACACCCTGAGTCTGGTTGAAACGCTGCATTGCAATTCCAATATTGGCTTTGAAGGTCTGCTGATGACCAAGTGATGTCTGAGTCTCTCTGTCCCAGTAATCTGCTCCCTCATTCTCCTTTATCCACTCAGTCTTGGGGATTGCCCTCCTGCTGTTGCTGTCGTAGTGCATGATGGGCTCATCATCCACCAAACCCACAATGGTGAACTCTGGGAAGTCAATACTGGCTGTGACAGCAGTGTAGAAGTACTTCAGAGAGTGAGAGGCTGTGGACACAAACACAATTGTCAGAACTGCAGGAATTACAGCTCAACAATGTTCAGTACATAAACGCATACACCGTATACACAATTAGTCTACACACTCCAAATACACACACTTACTTGAATTAGAAATTATAGATCAACATTAATGTATTAATGTATTAATGTAATGATGTAATGTAATTAATGTACAGTACATTAATAGCGTATGCAAACTGCATGACTGTCAAGTGCTCTTTCTCTCTTGCTCTCTCTCGTACAAACACAAATATAATTTTATGAAGCAACTATTATATTTAAATAGAAAAATAACAGAAACTCTTTAGAGGTGTTTTACAGGACCACTTCTAGATTACAGAAATCAAATTTAAAAGATTTAAGCAGTGAAAATATCTCTCTCAATCAAATATATCTCAGATAGGGTCTACTGACTCAGACATAAAGAAAAGGGAATCAGAAATATTTCTCAGACAATATAACAATACTCAGGTTTTTAAAAATCCAAAGACATGTAAGTTAGGCTCCTTGGAGGAGTGTTAACAGGGCTGTTGTAAATGACCATGTGTGCTCAGTCAACCTACCCTGTCTATAGAAGGGTTAATGAATAAATAAAAAACTTCTCCTGCTCACACTACATTTGTTTACAGGCTCATCAGATTACATCTCTTGAATCTCAAAACAGTGCCAGAGAGGCTAAAAGCACCAGCAGCTCCACAGCCCACACCATCACTGCTCTGCACAAACACCTCAAACCAACCAGTTCCCCACCACTGCTGCCACTGTCTACAGCTCTGTGAGACTGCAGAGCACACAATAATCTGATTGGCTGACAGAGTTTTCTCTCGACCAATAGGAGAGGAAGCATCATAAGCCTCTGGGTAGATCGAAGATGAGAAGGTTGAGTCAGGAAACTGAAAGTAAGAGGTCCCCCCAGGCAAGGGGACCAGCATACGGCTCCAGAGTCGGCTGTCCTGCACAGGGCCGCACATACGGAAGGGGGGGCAACTGGGACATTTTGGGCCCAGTATATGCGGTGTACCTGTTTTTAATTTGTTACAAAATATATGGGGGGGGGGGGGGGGGGGGGTCCAATATATTTTATATTATATTTATATTTTGTCCCGGGCCTGAGAATACATAGCTACTGCGATGGGCTAACGAACTGTGCCACACCTCTCACCAAACATTAAGTACTCAAAAACACAATTATTACTATTTTTCAGCCTCCTTCTTCACACAAAATGAAACTAGAATATTTCAGGCCCTGTATCTCAGACCTCACTGTCTCTCTCCCTCTCATTTCCAAACTCCCGGTTGTAGGGTCTGCAGTGACCCCCTGGTGGAGCAGTGTACCCCACATCACTGAGTGACATTACACGACATTAGACCTTCTGTTCGCGACAAGCAAGGAAACCACAGAACAGCCTGGGGAGCCAATCAGCAGCTCTGTGTCTGAGGTGCGTCTCAAAACCGCGCTGTCATGAGCTGACTGTTCTTTCCTCTCAGTGAAACCCCCAAAAACAAGCACATCCACTCAGTAAAACAGACAAGCCCCCAAAAAACAAGTACATCCACTCAGTAAAACAGACAAAGCACCCAAAAACAAGCATCCTTTCAGTAAAACAGAAAAAAACCCTCAAAACAAGCACATGCTCATAGTAAATCATAAAAAACCCAGAAACTAGCACATCCACTCAGTACAACAGACAACCCCCCCAAATACAAGTACATCCTTTCAGTAAAACTAACGAAACCCCCAAAAACAAGCACATCCACTCAGTAAAACATACAAAAACTCCCAGCCTAAAAAAAAGGCACATGTACACAGACTCACAAGAACATGCACAGACAATGCAGCAACCCATCACAACCCACAAAATGAACCAACCAAGAGCATACAGGTACAGTCAGAACAGAAAGGTCAGGAGGGAGGGTGGGACAGGGAAGTAAACAACCCCCTATAAAACACACACACACACACACACACACACACACACACACACACACACTTCCATTTCTAGAAACAGATAAAGACAACAAAAAACAGGTATTGTAATTATAACGAACATGAAGCCCCCGAGGTGACGGAGGGATGCCGTAAATTAGCCTGAATTAGCGCATATTATGCACTTAACCAAAATACGCAAAATTACTGGCTTTAATTTCACGGGCAGATGGCGCCCTCTTGTGGCAGAATACTGCAAAAGGCACGGACCGCTGTCTTGCCTACAGTATCATATGAGCACTAGAATAACACACTGTGATACTGAGCTTTACTATATTAACTTTATCCTCACCTTATAAGTGATTATTAGGCCGAATATACAAACAACACATTAAACTTTCAGTATAAAATCAGGGGGAGCCCATCTGCTGCTGGCTGGCAGCGGTTACATTGGAGAAGGCCATTTTCTTTACCGTGGCGGTAAAGAAAATGGCACCATTGCGGCACTTGGCACTAAACAGCCAGTAGATACAATCTTTCATTTATTTGCTTCTTCATAGGTTATCCACAGGGAAAGATATTAAAATAGCCTGAGAGTCAAATAAAACCGAGGAAAATACTGAAGAGATTCAAACATCTCGGTACCTACTGGGTATGAAGTTGCGCAGATTCAAAACAAACATGTTTCTTTGGCTGAACTTTTCAAAATTCATTTTTTAAAATGCTACTTGCATTATACCAAAGACAAGCTCCAATACGATGTAGGTCTAGCTAATAATGAAACGCTATTATTACACTAAGAACCGTAAGAGGACAATGATGATGATAATAATAATAATAATAATAATAATTATTATTATTATTATTATTATTATTATTATTATTATTATTATTATTATTATTATTATTATTATTATTGTTGTTGTTGTTATTGTTATTAATAATAATATTTATATTATTGATATTGTTCATGTTATTACTATTATTGACAGATTAATTTTGATATTTTTTCAAGACTGACAGACAGGCGAAGGTTATCGACTTAAATCAGTGGTTCCCAAACTCGGTCCTGGGGGCCCCTTTTGTCTGCTGGTTTTCATTCCAACCAAAACTGCAATCCCAAAATTTTAACAAGCTGTACATTTTAATTAATTAGGTGCTTTTACAGTATAGAGGGGTTATTTACTCTCGTCAGCCACATTACGCCAGAAATAGCTATGCAAGCCAGGAAGAATAAAATTAACATGTTCATATTGCGCTTTTATTGTCACGTATCGGAAACATAAAAAGAGGCAGCCTAAATTATTTCTAACGGATCGACTTGAAGACTGAGGTGAATCAATAGGCTGACGCGTGTTTTTAAAGAATAGGCTAAAAGTTGTCTCTTAATCCGAACTTCGTGTTTTGAAGGGCACAATTTTATCAGATTTTTTAAACTGACCCCAGAATACAGCCATAAATAGTCCGTTTCACAACACAGGGGCGTTTTCAGGCTGCTTTTACAGCGCTGAGCGAAAACTGACCGGGTTTCTACGGACCTGTTCCTGCGTGGCTCGTGAAGTGCGACACTTGTGAATAACTGTTAAAACTACAATATTTCAAAATGAAAGCAAAGGAAATACATTTTAAAGTAAATAATTTCCTCTGGACGAATATATTTATTGGTTTGTTACCTCAGAATAGCCTAAACGGAAATCACATTTCAAAAAAATTGTATTTCGACAAAAAACCCTTTCTTCACAAAATACATAGAAAATCATCTCCTCAACTCAGTCTTACCTGCGGAAGCCGCGTGGATGCCACATAGCATCAGCGCCAGGAGAACCAGCTTGTTCATTTTGCCAAAAACCCGTCCAAACTTTAATAAAATTGTAGCGGTAGAAGGACACTTCAGCACTCCTGGTCTGGCTACCGCCCTGTGGTGTCCAACATCTCCGTAAATTATTTGCGCTGGGAATAAAATGGTTGGCTGAGGGGGTATAGGGGTGGTGGCGTTTGAATCTGTCGACGGGAGGGGGGGTTGCATTGTTATGAAATATTCCGTTGTCATCCGGTTTTAAATTACCACCGCTAGTTTTGCGATAGGGCATGAATACCGCAGGGGGGCCCCCTGGTGGCCACAGGGGCCCTAAGCAGCCGCTTAGTTCGGTTATGCCTCAGGCCGGCTAAACCACTCCCCCATCACTCCGCCTGCAGCCAGCACCACAGCCACGCCCCCGCCCCCTCACATCAACTTTTAAAAAACAACATTTGGTCCCACTCTGGAATATGCTACCGAATGATGTTTGTTAACATTTGAATTAACGCTGTTAGAGATTAATAAACACAGGACGTTTTACTGCGCACAGTTGTGCAATAGGAATAACAGGTTCATTAAACAGGTATAGAACCTGAGCCTGCTACGGAAGAAACTTTATATCCCCGAAAAGGTGCAGCTTTAGGCTCACTCAGTGTGCCCTGTCTTGCTGGAAACAGACAAGCTCTTTAATATTTCTTTTGGATAAGGGTGAATGATCCTAACTCTACTATAGTTATTGAAATGCTACCTCTCTCTCAGAACTTGCAACTGAAAGCTCAAGGGTGGACAGAGTGAGACCAGCACCTGCACTACACAGCAGCTCTCATCTGTATTTATAGTTTTGGCAGATATCTCTGAAATGACACATCTTCAGCTTCATGCCAATATTGCATTGCCATTTAACCCTCACTTATTTGTATGCACACCACCACCTGTGCATAGTTGGTGGGTTGCAGTGCGTTTAGCTGGAGTTTAGGTCCCTAGACCTCTGAACTACATTACAACCGGGGCAGCTAATCCTCATTTCAAGATTTGATAGCTGTTCCAGTCGTAGTGCACACCTGTGGTCCAGGTGTTTAAATCTGAGCTTTAAACTCCAGCTATTCCCCCTGTGATTGACTCCCCTTTTTGAGTTTGTTCGATGATGTCGCTGAGTGGGGATATTGTGGGTCAGTGGCAAAAATGTCTGCAGTCGCCTTGCATCTTTGCTTTGGCAATGATCACTGAGATAATGCCTTTGTGACAGTTATACACACATTTTTGAATATGCCGGAAAACGGTCAAGATTCCAGTGTATTAGTCTGGTCATGAATAGAATATGCAGCCACAAAAAAACAAGTCAATCGACATTGGATGCCTACTAGTAAGTTCTTTACAGAATAGAAGTGGGCTTGTGTTGAATCTTTTTCATTAATGTTCAGTAATTAGAATGGTAGAATTTTGGGGAGCCAACTGTGATTATTATTTTGAATTACACACACCATTTAGATGGATGAAGCTCATCACTTTTCCTTTTGAAGCAAGAGAGACACAAGACACTTCCAGATTTCATTTTTATTCCAGAAAATATTAATCAGCATCTTCATATATGTATGGATATTTATCAGGACAAGAGAAAGCTTTCTGAAACACACCCGAATAAAATTTTGAGAAAGTTGTAGTATTTACAATTTGAACAGCAGAACTAAGACCTGCTATTCTATATATTTGACTTCCTTCCTACTGGCTGTAACGATACTGCACTCCGCGCACAGCTCCAGATTCACAGAAATGACAAGTATCTGATAGATGGCAACGCTCTCATTCTTCTCTTCCTAAAACAGCAGCTGGAGGAACCAGGAAGTGAGACGGTCAATACAATGACTCATTGCAATTATTGAATTTTTAAAAATTCTGTTCCACTGCATTTCTTTGGCATCAATGGCACTGACTGATTTTTGTTCCGACCACAATTGCTATCTGAGAATTTTAATTTTAAACTATTAAAACTTGGTTTTGATGTTTAGAGGGATTATTTACCCTCTTAAGCCACATTATGTCAAAATACTTACCATGAAGTATAAAATTAATATGTTCACATTGTGTTTATTGGGTTATATTGCACATATCTAATTGCATAAAAGCAGGTAAATTATTTTTAACTGATAAAAATGAAAGACTGAGGTGAATAATTACAATAGATTGTAATTGGTGAAAGTGTGGCCACCTGAACACTGAAACTAACCATCTGGAAGATACGGGAGAATTCAAAGACAAACCAAATGAGAAGATGCCTAACTTGAAATATGTTAACAGGTTTAAGAAAAAATGCAAGAATTTAAACATATGTTCACCTATAGATTAACCTCATTCTTTCATGTTTTATGTAATTGTTTGCAATATAGCATAATACAAACATGTGAATTTTATTCTTCATGGCATGCATAGCTATTTCCAACACAATGTGGCTGCAGAGGGTAAACAATCCCTCTAAAAAGTACCTAATTAAGGAAAATTAACAGCTAGTTAAAATTCTGGGATTGCAATTGTGGTTGGAACGAAAACCAGCATAAGTATTGTTATATGACACTCCCCCCCAAGCCCCCCCAATCCCCCCAATCCCCCCAGCCCCATAGTTACTGTTGCTGTCTTGTTCAAACTTTCCTTGATGCGAGCAGCCAGGCCGCGATCGTGTTCCCACGCGGTCACGTGACTGTGGCGCAGCCAATGAACTACATGAATACAGTTCAGCGGGTGCAGCTGGCCTGCAGCTGATTGGGTCCCCGGCACACTCATGCGCTGTGTGGGGCTCATAGCTCAGCACACGCTGTGGCTGGGCAGAGAGTTGCAGTACGGTGCATAAATCCACTACGTGAGATGGAGGCATCGTCTTCGCCACTTTCATTGCGCTTTGCTCCTGCTGTGTCGCAGTCATCGCACTTCGCGGAGTGCTTGTGTAAGAGTCGCGGCTGAGGGGCAGACTGTCCCGTCTTTATCGACACACTGCCCTGACACGCGAGTGGGCAAACTGTATGATTTAAATTTATCGCAGAGCCTAACAGTAACTGGGGTTTTGGGATGGTCCACACTGGACAAAACAGTCGGGCAGGGTGGCCCTGGTCGGGGTGTGGCAGGCTCTCGCCTCGCTGATATTACTGTGATGGGAGCAGAACCTTCCGGAAGAGAGAGCTTGAGAGAAGTAACCTGGGGAAACGCGCTCCTATTGGCTGAGGGCTTCCCAAGAGTAAAAAAAAAAACATTTTCCCCCGATACCGTCCGGTGTGAGACGGCATAGCATAACAAAGTTTTTGGGGAGAACTCTCTTCAAAGCAACAGCTGTGGGTCCCTGCCAGCCTGCTGCCTATGCTGCCGCTTTGGGTCTAAAACCTTGCACCCTCCCCCCACCCACCCACACCTCCCACCCCCCAGGTCCGGATCATCTGCTTCTTGACCACCTTCCTCATATTGGGGGCCCCCAGTAGCTCCCGCAGCCCCTTCGTGACGGGACCCACCAGGGCCCTCACCTGCTTGGTGGAGGAGCAGGAGGCCAGGGGGGTTCCCGGGTCCTCTTCCTCTTCATCACCGTCCTCATATTGGGGGCTGTCCTCCAGCTCCTCATAGTCCATCTCATCCTCCGTGGTGTAAGTTGTAACAAAATGGCTTAAAGACAACAAAGTGAAAGTACTGGAGTGGCCATCACAAAGCCCTGACCTGAATCCCATAGAAAATTTGTGCACAGAACTGAAAAAGTGTGTCCGAGCAAGGAGGCCCACAAACCTGACTGAGTTACACCAGTTCTGCCAGGAGGAATGGGAAAAAATTCCGGCAAAGTATTGTGAGAAGCTTGTGGAAGGCTACCCCAAGCGTTTGATTCCAGTTAAGCAATTACAAGGCAATGCCACCAAATACCAATAAAGTGCATGTAAACTTTTGACACACTGAAAATCTGATATAATACAGAAAAGCTTAAATAAATCTGTCTCTTAGCTATTATTTTGAAATCACCTCTTATGGAAATAAAGTAGACACCCTAATTGACTTAGGGGGGCGACATAGCTCAGGAGGTAAGAGCGGTTGTCTGGCAGTCAGAGGGTTGCCGGTTCAAACCCCGTGTCGAAGTGTCCCTGAGCACGACACCAAACCCCTAACTGCTCTGGCGAATGAGAGGCATCAATTGTAAAGTGCTTTGGATAAAAGCGCTATATAAATGCAGTCCATTTACCATTAACACAAGAAATGCATGGTAACATGAAATGTGTGGAGTTGTGAAAAATTGAGTTTGAATGTCTGCTAAATGCCTGTAATGTAATAAAGAAGCAAGAAAGGCACAAGACATTTCCAAATGTAAATTTTATTCCAGAAAATCTTAACACCTTCATACATGTATGCATATGTATCAGCACAACCAGCCAAGAGGCAATATAAACAGATCAGTATAAACATAAAGGACAACAGATGAAACATGACAAATACTCGGGGAAAAAAAATCTGACTAAAGATTGTTTCGTTTTGTTATTGCAAACATGCACAAATCTCTATTACAGTGATTTGAACCAAATCTTTGAATTCCACCAAAGTAACAGGATTATCAATCAAATTCTGAGTGAGGAAATAATGAGTGTAACCTTCAAAATAAATATTTTAATTTGGTTATTGCAACATAGTAAGCATTCACATTATTATTTTATTACAGATATATTTCTTTGCATAACTGTAAAATTGTTTTTTTTTGTATTGAGAATACCCCCCTTTAAGTAATACCAGAATACCAGAACGCTTAGTGTTACGTTATACTTTACGTTAGATCATTTTGAACAAAAAATGGGCTTTGCAAGCTATAAAGCAATATAGTTTTTGACCGGGTTTACGAACAAGCAAGCATATTGTCTGTATCGTTTTATTTTGCTATTATTGTACAAGTTGATCACACGTCATTTGGTTGTAACAAGCTTCAAGGCTCAAGTGGCTGCATTGGCTGCATTGCAGGAGTGCCACTACAATGAGAAACTGTGTTGTATTTAAGTAAACCCTCAGACCACAGATGTACTCCGTAGTATGGCTGAATACTGATGGAATACCAGTGTTAGTTTCTGTCATTGATAAATTTGAATGATTTCTACACACTCTTCCTCTGTGGTCACACATTGTGCATCTTTCCACCAACCTCTTTGGTGAATACAGAAAACTCAGACTTCAGCTTAAATGGTGGAACTTTGATAAAGGTCACTTCTGTGGTTCACGTGTGTCCAGACTGTACTCTAATGGAACTTGTAGAGCGTAGTTCCCATTTGAGTTTACCCTGGCTTGAGTAAAAGGTGTAGTAGGGTTCCTAATTTCAGACTCGCTTGTTTCCCTCCAAAGAATTCCAAAAACAATCTGGTCTTCTCAAAATACAGTATTTATTTAAAACAAAGTAAAATGTTTCCTCTGGATTGTGTTCTTTTCAATAACAAAAGACCCAAATGAGAAAACAAAATCATTCTGATGACCACATTGTGCAGTCCTTGCGGAGCTGTTGCAGAGCTTTTGTGGTGAAAAAACCGCACGGGCTCCCAGTCATGACAAAGCATCACTGTCACCACCTCTGCTCTTACATGCAAAGGTGAAAATGACTGACATCACTTTGGACTGCTGTATGATCAACCATTTAGTGCAATATGCAAAGCAATTTTACCAAATATAAACAAAACATCCAAATCCAAATTTCTTACACAACAATGTGCACATTATTGCAACATATAACAATTATCATCAAACATTTCATGATCAATATATACAATAGTAATTAATTAATTCATAGGCACATAACAGCTAAAATAATGTACATCTTCTTTTGGTCTGTCATGGATCCAATGCAAACAGTACAGTGTTTAAAACTAAGAGAAAACGAAGAACCAGGACAGCATTAACATTCAATGTTCAGTTAAATGAACCCTTAACCCAATGACTATTGTCAGAAAACCCCCCAGGTCAGCAACCACCTGATAACCCCCCATTTTAACTGCTGCAGTAAGTGACTGTAACTACTGATATGCAGTGAGAGTTCCAGCGCAAAATGGCTGCCGTGCACCACGCTGGTGGGGGCTACACAGGTGGGGAAACCCCCTTCACTGTAAAGCCTTCTGAGATAATGAGTTAAAGGTGCTATCAAATGCAACGCATAACAACCATCGACATTGTTCTGGGGGCTGTTTAAGTTTTGAGAGCTTCCAGCCAAAATGGGTGGCCACACCACTTGTTGGGTCGACCACTGGGAACTGATTTTTTATAATGAAATAAGCATTATTAGTTCAGCTTCTAAAAAACAACAACATTTCAAATAATTTCTAAACTGTTCTTCGGGGACACCAGACTATCACCAGCTGTAGATGATCATAATGAAAAGGTGAAAATATTTGTGTGCGCTTGTGTGTGTGTGTGTGTGTGTGCATGCGTGCATGTGTGTGTGTGTCTGTTTGTATTGTGTGTGCATGTGTGTGTGTGTATTGTATGTGTGTGCGTGTATTGTACGTGTGTGTGTTTGTATGTGTGTGTGTTTGTATGTGTGTGTGTGTGTGTGTGTGTGTGTGTGGGATCCTCTTGCTGTAGCTCTCCTCCAGCTCCTCTCCTGTAAAGACAGCAGTACAGAGTGATTAAACTCTGCTCTGGATCCAGGCTCTAGTACAGGACTACAGGCCTGCAGGGTGGACCTGGTGAAGCTGCATAGCCTGCTCTGGTCAATATCCACTTCCATCACATTCTGAAATGGCGACCTCTCATTGGATAGCACTTTACATCTGTGCTCATTCACACAGCCTCGTCTGTTACTAGCCTGCTGACTGCTGGCTAAAGAAGTTATTAGCCGTAGCTACATATCAACTCAACGTACACAATGCATTCAAAGCAATAAAGACTGTCAATATATAGTATAGGGAGTTCCCCGGTGTCCTGGCTAAATTCCAAACCTGGCTCTCTAAAACTTGCCACCTAATCATCCCTTGATTTAATAGGCTAAAAAAAAAAAGTTCTCTCCCTCTCCACCTTAGCTTATGTGTGGTAAGCGTTCTAGTGGAAAATGGGTGCAGTGCATCACCCAGGTGGGTGCAACACATTGGTGGAGGTGAGTTCCCACTCATCACTGTAAACAGCACTTTGAGCGCTTGGAATGGTGCTATATAAATGGAATGATTCATTCATTCATTCATTCAACATTAGATAAATCCAAACTTACGCAATATGGATAGAATCAAATATATTGAGGCTTTATCGTCTCAAAAGTTAGCTATAATGTAACCGTGGTAACTGGAGTGTGGAGACTGAGACACATTAATACAGTGGAGTAACTAACTGTGTGTTCAGAAGAGTGATGAATTTCTGTAACTGAGGGGATCTATACAGAGTCGGTCTACAGTAAAGGGACTTACTGTGCATTATGCAGTCTTTACTGAGATCTCAGGCTTTTACTGCAGGCCGGTCAGAGCCCTAAGAACCTGTGTCAGAGGCTGCAACGAGAAGCTCAGTCAGAACCCCAGTTCAGCAGAGCTCAGTGTAGCTCATATCACACACTCAGCTCATATCACACACTCAGACTCATATCACACACTCACTCATATCACACACTCAGGCTCATATCACACACTCAGGCACATATAACAGTAACTCCAGTAACATCGATTTCAGCCAATTAAAAACTATTTCAGAATGACAGAACTAATTAAAATATAGATAGTCAGTCAGTCAAACACACACACACACACAGGGGACAACACTGCAACCCTGGAGACATGTAAACAGGAGTAATTACAGTCTAAAACCTGGGCATTATTTGTACTTGATCATGACATTCATAAGCATTGAGTAAAGGAGTAAATATACTCACTGCTAGTCTTCCCGTAGCCTGGAACAGAGACACACAGAGTTAGAATCATACACACAGCATGTCTGACTGTCACTGTGAAACTATTAAACTGTGAAATGTTTCAGTGTGCCAGCTTTATCATGTCACTGCGTTGGTGTCTCTCAGAGTTAAGGTGTGTCAGTGGGTCTGTGTCTGTAACTCAGTGTGTCAGTATCTCTGCCTGTCAGTGACTCTCACCTGAGCTTCTCTTGTTCCAAATAAGGACACCGATGACGGCGAGGAGGAGAGCGCCCAGCACACAGCCGATGATGATGCCCATGAGGGGGCTGCTGCTGTCTGGATTACCGTCAGGGGTAATCACATTAAACACACACACACACACACACACACACACACACATGCACACACACACACACACACACACACACACACACACATGCACACACACACACACACACACACACACACACATGCACACACACACACACACATGCACACACACACACACACACACACACACCACACACACACACACACACACATGCACACACACACACACATGCACACACACACACACACGCACACACGCACACACACACACACTCACACACACACACACACACACACACACACACCACACACACACACACATGCACACACACACACACATGCACACACACACACGCACACACACACACACACACACACACACACACACACCACACACACATGCACACACACACACACATGCACACACACACACACTCACACACACACACATGCACACACACACACACATGCACAGGCACACACACACACACACACACACACACTCACACACACACACACATGCACACACACACACACACACACACACACACACACATGCACAGGCACACACACACATACGCACACACACACACACACACACACACACACACAATGTTAGGTTACTGTAATATTCTGCTTTTTTGATATCTTCATTTGACTCGTGTCTAAATCATCCCGATGCCTTATTACTGTACTTAAATCCATTCAGTGTATCAGTGGTTAGTGTAGAGAGAGCCAGAGGTTCTACTGAGCAGTGCAGTGTGTCTGGGGTAAACCACTCTCTGTGTTCATCCTGTTTGTCTCTCTCTCTCTCTCTCTCTCTCTCTCTCTCTCTCTTTCTACCACAAAGGAAATTTACAGAGCCAAACCCAACCCCAAACAGTGATGTCACAGGGGTTACACCTCCCCGTTCCCTCACTGTTGAGAATGGATTGAGAACATTTAGTGTCTTTAAGAACAAGGCATCATCATATGTCACTCACTCACTCACTCACTCACTCACTCACTCTTGATATCGCTGTTCCTCTTGATGTTCTCCTCTTTGACAGACAGAACGATGTCCTGTTTCAGGCTCTTGTGCTGTACAGTACAGGTGTACTCTTGGCCCTTCCAGTCCTCAGGCTTCACTGTCAGGTGAGATCTGGTCTGGAATGTTCCGTCCCCGTTGGGCACCGTCTCCCCCAGCTCTACGTCCTCATGCAGGTCCTGTCCGTTTCTGTGCCAGGTTACCGTGACGTTACGGGGGTAGAATCCGGTCACATGACAGGTAATGACAGGAGAGGAGGGGTCCTTCTGCAGCAGAGAGACCTCAGGAGCAACTGAGAGAGACAGAGGGAGGGGGGGGATAGAGAGAAAAGAGAAAGAGAAGGGGAGGGTAGGAAAAAGGGAGAGAGAGGGGAGAAAGGGGTACAGGGACAAAGAGACAAATGAAATGTTTGATGCAGTTTAAATTATTAGTACTAAATTATACAAAATATAATTTCCTATACATTACTACTGCTGTTAGACAGCATGTGTTCAGTACAATACTACCGCTGTTAGACATCATGTGTTCAGTACATTACTACTGCTGTTAGACAGCATGTGTTCAGTACATTACTACTGCTGTTAGACAGCATGTGTTCAGTACATTACTACTGCTGTTAGACATCATGTGTTCAGTACATTACTGCTGCTGTTAGACAGCATGTGTTCAGTGCATTACTACTGCTGTTAGACAGCCTGTGTTCAGTACATTATTGCTGCTGTTAGACAGCATGTGTTCAGTACATTACTACTGCTGTTAGACAGCATGTGTTCAGTACATTACTACTGCTGTTAGACAGCCTGTGTTCAGTACATTACTACTGCTGTTAGACAGCCTGTGTTCAGTACATTATTGCGGCTGTTAGACAGCATGTGTTCAGTACATTACTACTGCTGTTAGACAGCCTGTGTTCAGTACATTACTACTGCTGTTAGACAGCCTGTGTTCAGTACATTATTGCTGCTGTTAGACAGCATGTGTTCAGTACATTACTACAGCTGTTAGACATCGTGTTCAGTACATTACTACTGCTGTTAGACTGCCTGTGTTCAGTACATTATTACTGCTGTTAGACAGCATGTGTTCAGTGCATTACTACTGCTGTTAGACATCATGTGTTCAGTACATTACTGCTGCTGTTAGGCAGCATGTGTTCAGTACATTACTGCTGCTGTTAGGCAGCATGTGTTCAGTACATTACTGCTGCTGTTAGACAGCATGTGTTTGCACAGACTGTGCTTTTATATTACTGTTTCTAAACAGATTTTTTTTTTACTTTCCCGAAGAAAATGATTTTGAACCTGAAAGAGCACATGTAACAGATATTATTTGCTTTACTCAGCTGGTTGAAGTAAAGATGTACCATGTGACCTGTGTGCAGAGAATGCGTTCCTGCTGCCACTGAGCCTCCCAGGCTAGAGCTGCATAAGAGTTTAACATGGTGGGAGAGCAGCAGAGTTGTGCTCTCAGTGCTGCTGTACCTGTCCTCTCCAGAGCGCTCCTCCCGTAGCTCACGTACTTCTTCAGCCACGCAACGCACTCCAGGGTCAGGTACTGCTTCAAGTGCTCAAGCAGAGCTGGGTTATTATTCCATCTCTGTGCAGTGATAAACGCCTGTGGAGTAGGTCCAATGTAACGCAGGTTTTTCAGGTCCAAATATACAAAGTCTTCCCCGTCGTATCCAAACTGACTGAACCCTCTTGTGGCCCCGGTCCTGTTATCCCACTCACAGCCGTACATCCTCTGGAAAGTGTGCACACCTGGGGAGAGAAAACACACACTGTCACTGCGCAACTAATGCACACACACACACAAACACACATACACACTGTCAATATGCACAACTAATACACACACACACACACGTACACGCTGTCACTCCACACACAAACACACACACACACACACGTACACACTGTCACTGCACACATCTAATACACATCCACACACACATCACACACACTGTCACTGCACACATCTAATACACACACGTACACACACACACTGTCACTGCATACATCACACACATACACACTGTCACTGCATACATCTAATACACACACACACACACACACTGTCACTGCACACATCTAATACACACCCACACACACATCACACACAGCAGTCTGATTCCCTCTACAAACTGATTATACAATTATACATGATTGTAGAGAGGGAGAAAGACAGAGAGAGAGTGAGGAAGAGAGAGAGAGGGAGGGATGGGTGTGCAGGCTGGAGTTAATCTCCTCAATAAATTCTCTACAGAATGTGCTGTTCTAGCAACATGTATCCAGGTGTGGTGTGTGTGTGTGTGTTCCAAGGGGCCCAAACTGAACTTCATGGAGAAAGCTAATGCAGCTTATCAGTCTGTCCCAACAATATTCAGTTCTCTCTCTTTCTTCTGAACCACAGTAAAGATAAAGATGCCCCCTCCTTCCACCTTACACTTGTGACTGCAATAGAATCACCATGAATAATCAATCAATCAGTCAGACTGAATGTCAATCACTGTAGAATAACAAAAGTAAAAGTAGTTTGATTTAATGATAACAGGGAAAGTAAGAAAAGCAATTCTGCTGTTGTTTTTGAAATTCTCAGACTATTATTTGCAGATTCAATCTATTTAAGAAAAGTTCATTAAAGCAGAACTGAATATTCCCAAGAGCAGATTTGTGGTTTGTGTAAAGACCACCAGTATCTGGTCCTCACAACATTAATCACAAACTGGATTCTGCTGCAACAGAACAGTGCAACTCATATCTCACTACAGCTGCTGGGAACCAATGAGCCGCCTTAAACATTCTGCCAAAAGCACAACACGCCCCTCTCTCCCCAGGACACGCTCCTCTCTCCCCAGAACACCCCCCTCTCTCCCCAGGACACGCCCCTCTCTCCATGGGACACGACCCTTTCTCCCCAGAACACGCCCCTCTCTTCCACAGACACGCTCCTCTCTCCCCAGGACATGCTCCTCTCTCCCCAGGACACGCCCCTCTCTCCATGGGACACGACCCTTTCTCCCCAGGGCACGACCCTCTCTCCACAGAACACACCCTCTCTCCCCAGAACACACCCCTCTCTCCCCAGAACACGCCCCTCTCCCCCTGTGACCACCCCTCTCTCGCCAGGACACGCCCCTCTCCCTCCAGGGCACTAGGGATGTGCATTCTGTCTAATTATGATATTTGAATACTCTTAAGGGTTAATGAACAGATATTCGTTTAACCATGAAAATAGTTTAATTAGACTTTGGACAAAACAAACGTCTCTCAAGTTGAAAACTAATTTTCCACCTGCAATTACAGTTTCAACCTATTTTGGGGGTTCAGGCCTGTTGTTTTGCCCAATTTTCTTTCCATTGTATAGCGTCTGTGACCGTGTCTGTGTAAAATCTGTGGACTAACTTGCTGATTTCCCAAATACTTGTATCAATTTCAGAAGTTTAATATAAAGAAATAATGCAGCCTCAGAATAGAAAATGTAATGTAAATCAATGAAAGGCTTTATTAAATGTCAATATAAACATAATCTTATTATAGGCAACGTGTAGCCTACTTGTCACTCATAACATACACAAACATAGGCTACGTAACTGGCGCTTAAATTCTAAAATTATTATTTTTTTAATATCAGTGTCTCAATGAGTTGTAGGCCTCCTTTAGCAAAAAAATGGGCAGGTAATGCTATCTATCGCTTAAAAGCCAAACAGAAATGCCTTCCAAAATAAAAACACTAGTCTTAGCCTATTATACTGAAGGCTGGTTTCACTTATTTTTTACATAAGTAAAGGAAGATGTAGCAGCCAGTAACATAACTGGCTTCACGTTAACAAAACAAAGTCACTTTTTTAGGGCAGTCACCCGATTACCAGTAGCCCACCGGTAGTAACGTTAGCAGTCACATATTTTTATTTAAGAACAACAGCATATACACATGCTCGGGAGAAAGTCTGCTTCTCAGTCTGTTGACAGTCATGCCAGCAGTGGGAAATACCCTTTCAGAGGGCACTGAGGTTGCAGGCACACAGAGATAACGCTGTGCCAAGCGACTTAGGTTTGGGTACCGCTTTGCATCGTCTCTCCACCACAAAAGTGGATCTTCATCTAGCGGAATGCAAGGATCTGTTGTGAAAAGCTCCAACTCATCCCGACCGGCAGACCCTTCTGCATCATAAACTTTACCGAAAAGAGTGGCGATTGCATCTTCAGTCATCATCTTTTTTCTTCTTGGAGCCGGCTCGTCTTCAGGGGTGGTCTCGCTTCCAGAACCTTCATCGCTGTGGTCAGCGAGCGCATGGAACTTCTCTCTAAGTTTTTCCTTTACACTCTGTTTTACCACTGGATCGAGGAAACTGAGATGTTTATGCCTGGGGTCAACAGCAGTGGCAAGCAGTGCTAATCTTCCTGCTCTCTCTGAATCAGCTGGGGCCATCCGTCTACGAAGTGATTCTGCCAGCGTGGTTTTAAACTTTGTCACTCTGACAGATTCCCCGTCTTCTGTGCTCAGGTGCTTATGTAGGAGAGTACTGGTTACAGGACAGACCATGGATATGCAGACGTTGGACTCGCTGCACAAAGCAGTGGTGGCACATTTAAGTCTACGCAGGACAGGCAGTATGTCTTCCATGGTCTGCCAGTTGTCATCAGTTAGCTCCAGCGTTCTGGCCTCCGTTAATTTGGTCACATTCCTGTCAGACAGGGTAGCAGAGACGGCCCGCCGTTGCTCGTGCATGCGTTCAAACATTTCACACACGGAATTCCAACGGGTTCGGCAACATTGGATTAGTTTGTGCTCAGATAGATTTTGCTGTCGCGGTATCCCTTTCAGTGCATTTGTAGCTACACTGCTATGATGGAAGTGGCTTACTGATCTGCTGCAAGCTCCCACCACACGACTCATACTAGCGGCCTTGAATCTGTCAATAATAGTGAGCTGGAGAGCATGGGTGAAACATGGCACAGACTCCCACTCCAACGAAGCATTTGCTCAAACCATATTACTGGTATTGTCGTGAACACATGCTATCACTTTTGTTTTGCAAGCCCCATGCATCAGTGGCTGTTGTGAGCAGTAGCAGCGACAGGATTCAAATTGTGGGTAGGCCACGATAATTTGTGAGTGGGCCAAATTATTTAAGATTGAGATAGTGTTGCATTAATTTAGATAAGGACAATACGCTGGTAAAAGTAGGCTTCATTGATTGTAATAACGTCATTTTCATAAACGAGTGCTCAGAGACATCCTTTGTCATAGTAATTCAATTTGTCATTGAGGCTGAATGAGCTATATGACCTGTCAAAAAAACACGTACTATTTCGAGATGAGAATAACCGCACAGACCAGCACCAGCATAACGTCACCAATCAAAAACCCAAATGTAATCAAGATCATTGTTTTTTATTGCAACACAAAATAATAATATGTAAAAGTTGAGCGATAGAGACATCGATTTAGTTAAGCACTCTCCGTTTAGCAACAACCGGATGCACAGGATCTCCTAGAAAACACAACGCTATCACCTGCTAGAGTGCATGGGAAGCGTAGTCAGTAAAATTACCAACAGATCGTATTTGCACATGAATTTAAAGATCTCGAGGAAATTGCCCGTATTATGTGCATCTTCGCCCTCCCGATGTCCACGAAGTGCAATGTTCTGTCTAGCACAAAGCGTTACGATATCGAGCACCACTTTAATATGGTCTCGGTTTCTTTCGATCAGTCTAGAGTTCATTGCCTCTGGATTTAATTGATGCACCATGGTACCATGGTCTGACTGGGATTGTAAACCAAGCAGTCGTATTTACAATGGGCGCTAGCGTGGGTTTTACTGCTCTCGTGCCTGCGGCATGCCTGCTGAATGTGCTTCCATATGGCGTCAATTAAATGCCAATAATCAGCGCGAGCAGATATTCACTGCGCGAGTAAAACAAGCAGCTGCGTGCGCAGACATTCACTGCGCGAGTAAAACAAGCAGCCGCGTGCGCAGATATTCACTGCGCGAGTAAAACAAGCAGCCGCGTGCGCAGATATTCACTGCGCGAGTAAAACAAGCAGCCGCGTGCGCAGATATTCACTGCGCGAGTAAAACAAGCAGCCGCGTGCGCAGATATTCACTGCACGAGTAAAACAAGTAGCCGCGTGCGCAGATATTCACTGCGCGAGTAAAACAAGCAGCTGCATGCGCAGACATTCACTGCGCGAGTAAAACAAGCAGCTGCGTGCGCAGATATTCACTGCGCAAGTAAAACAAGCGGCCGCGCGCGAGCAGATATTCACTGCGCGAGCACAAAACCACTTTCGTGCACGCAAATTTCAACACCGAGAGTAAAACAAGCAGCTGCGTGCGCAGATATTCACTGCGAAAGTAAAACAAGCAGCAATGCGAGCAGATATTCACTGCGCGAGTAAAACAAGCAGCCACACGCGCAGATATTCACTGTATATAAACAATGAGCCGCGCGCGAGCTGGTTCTACTCGCTCGCAAAATATTTCTCCTCGCTCGCGAAGAGCCACTTTCTCCTCGCGCGGAGTAGAATTGATTTTTGTCAGTGTCGGGGCAGGGATGGGGTGGAGACTTATGCTAATGTATTCACTAGTATGATTACTAGTGTGTGAATGGTACCGACCCACTAAATACCCACCTAAATGCTATGTTTCAAGAGAACAATGGGCATTCCATTAACCAAAGTATTACCCACTAAATCTGATCTGGATGGGGCTTTAATTACATATAATAATAAACATTTAATGACGCTGCATTGTCTCTGGTAGGCTACTCACAACTTGTGTCTCCATATCGCCCTTACCTTAGCTAACAAGAACGTTGCAGTTAGAAGGCATAGGAAGTGTATGGGCTTCCTATTTAAAGTGACCAATCATATCAGTGAATATATTACCATAAGTCTCCACCCCATCCTCGCCCCCACACTGACAAAAATCAATTCTGCTCCGCGCGAGGAGAAAGTGGCTCTTCGCGAGCGAGGAGAAATATTTTGCGAGCGAGTAGAACCAGCTCGCGCGCGGCTGCTTGTTTTACTCTCTGTGTTAAAATTTGCGCGCGCGAAAGTGGTTTTGTGCTCGCGCAGTGAATATCTGCTCGCGCTGATTATTGCCATTAAATTGACGCCATACTTCCAGTCGCTAAACCCACATCGGAATGAGTCCTCTGCTGTGTCCCCGTGTCCAAAATGTCTGCACATTTTACAGTAAATGGCATTTCTTGAAATACTATATTCCAGCCACTTGAATTTATGGTACCAGTGCGCCGCAAAACTACGGGTCTTACCCGCTTTCACGGTAGCTGGATACCGTTGCAAACTTGGCTGCGTTGGCGGTTTGTGTACTGAGGCTAAATCCGAAGGGGGAGTGGAGGGTGTGGCTCTGTCGGGCTTTGTGGCCTGCTCTTGATCCCTGTCAGTCCCTCTCCCTCTCTGTCGGTCTCTGTCTCTCTGTCGGCCTCTGTGTGTGTCTCTCTCTCCCTCTCTGGTGGTGGTGGGCTCTCCCTGGATGCTGTTATTGTAGCTCGCTAACTACCCCTGGCTCTGCTGTTAACGTTAGTTCTGCTTCTTCATCAGGCAGCTGGGGTGCCGGTGGTGACGACGGCTCTCTCCTAATTCTTTTCACGAACTGAAAAAGGGAGGACTGTTTTGACATTTACATTACTCATAGGTTACTAGCAGGTTCAATATTTATTTACATCTCGCAGGTTTGGGACTGTAACAAAGATATTTATACTGTAACGTCACCGGAGGACTGTATGCCTACAACTGTACAGTCAGCGCGTGCACGGTGGGTGCTGCTAACATCAATGTCTTCTGATCTGCTCTGTTCAGCTGTGATTGGCTCAGTCTGTGGATGCTACAACTTTTGATAGGTCAACAAGTGTGTTGTGTTTATCTCATACGCATAACAACAGGGAGCGTAGTGTTTTATTGGTTATTATGAATAGACATTTTCATTCTCAACAAATATTGTGGGCCAATGAAAAAAGTGGGGGGGCCTAGGTCCACAGTGCTACAGCATGCCGCCGCCACTGGTTGTGAGATGATCAGCTATATTTTGTGCAGTATGTCGCTCTTCTAGACAGTGGGTTCGCAAGACGAACCTTTGCAAATTCCAGTCATCAATGTAATGACAAGTGATTGTCATGTATGACTCCGTTGTTAAGGCAGTCCATGCATCTGTTGTAATTGCAACATGTTTTGTTGTTTGGAGCTTAGCTTTAGTGGCTGTAGCTAATGTTTTGTATTGCTGTTCTACCCTCGTAGTGATTGCTTTTCGGGAAGGGACTTGATAATCTGGTTCAACGTATTTTATGAGTTCTCTAAAACCCTCGCATTCAACAAAACAGAGTGGCAGCATGTCCCTTGCTGACATTTTAGCGATCAGTTCTGTTATTTTTTCTGCTTGAGCTCAGTCACATTTGAGAGCGATGCTAGTGAATGCAGTTATAGGAACTTGCTTGCGTTCTGTTTGGTCCGAAGTCTATTCTGGATGCTTCAGTCGCATGTGATTCAGCATCGTGCTGGTTGAACTATGATAACTCAATTTGGCATTACAGATTTTGCACACCACGGCAGTTTTGCTTTCATTGTCAAAATATTGCCAGACGTGACTGTTCTTTTTTGACGCCATACTGAATCAAAAACTGGTTTTCCCTGATGTCCCATGATGCAATGCACATATATTAGAATACACAAACAGACGTTTAAGTGTTGGAATACTGGCACCTCCCACGGTTAACCGTGTATTCGACTACCCTTGCACACCCCTACAGGACACGCCCCTCTGTTCTGGAGTGAAGGGGGTGCAATAAAGTCCCCTAAACTAGCAGGGGGCCGAGGGCCCCTGACAGGCCACAGAGGGCCTGTAGACTGAGGGGCCCCTCAGGTTCAGCTGGGGCCAGCAGTACTGGAAGGTGGAGGAGGGTTAATGGAGGTGCCCGGTGTGTTGGGGTTTGTCGGTTCAGCTGGTTTAGCCACGGTGGTGTCGGCACTCTCCTGACCCAGCTAACCAATCACAGCCCTCCCTCCAGCTGAATGGAAGCCATGCCAGGCTGACGTAAAGTGGAGCCGACCAATGGAGTTGTTTGAACACAGCCACGCCCAGGTGACCTGCGCACTGGGAACAGCTGCACACAAACCCACAGCAGCGCAGCCGTCCGTCAGCCAGGAAGCCCCGCCCACGCGCGGGCCCACTGCAGCTTTAACAGCCTCCGCCAGTGAGGTCAGCGCTCAGAGCTGCGAGGAGACGTCCTACCCACAATCCCCCTGGAGCTGCTGAAAGCACTCCATCAGCTGGAGAGGGGGTGGAGCTGGGGAGAGGGGATGGAGCTAGGGGGCATGTAGCAGGTGAATAAAGTTCTAAGGCGGAGAGGCTTAGCAAGTGAATGAGACCACCCTCATGGAGATGGAATATACTGCAATTTATTGCAAGCAGGGAAATATAATGAGAAATATATTCACAGCTGCACAGTAAAATACTGCAGGTTCTTTAATTGAAACTGTGGTGAAGATACAGGTACAGCTACAAGTACAGAAGCCCCCCTCACACACAGAGATGCAAGAGCGCTTCCAGCTCCCTAAACCAGCGCCTCTGCTCTGTAGGGGTTATCACCCGGGGGTGCAAATGGGACAGAGCAACAACGACGGCCATGACGGGGGCGTGACACGCCCCGCCCAAAGTGGGGCTGGGGAGGCTGAAGTGGGCCAGGTAGTGGGGTGGGTGGGTGGGTGGTCAGTTTGGCATTTCAGTGCCCACACTGCTTCAGCCCAGGCTGGGGTCCAAACCCAGAGTGTCCCTCTCCAGCGGCTGCTGGGGTCCAAACCCAGAGAGAGTCCCTCTCCAGCGGCTGCTGGGGTCCAAACCCAGGTGGGACTGGAGCCAGTGCCCCCGAACAGACAAACAGGAGCGAGCAAACCCAACTCTGGGTGCTGCTGAGACACACTGTCCATCATTAAGGGGGGGGCTGTGGTGTGGGAGGGCCTGTGTTCATTATGGGGGCGGGGCGTGTACAATGATGTCATCTGAGCAAACAGATGGAAATGCTGATGAGGACAGAGGACTCCATCTTGTGAAAACAGAGCTCAGAATGAACAGGCCAGCATGTGCGGGAAAGCATGTGAGGATCCTGCAGTCAGGGTGGAGATGCACCTGTCACAGGTGAGGTTTGGAGTAACAGAGGAGCTGCAGAAGGAGGTTTTGAGCTCTTCAGCTGAAGGGATGATAGTAGAAGATAACAGCCTTGCTCACAGCACAAAGAGCGACACAGGTACATACGGCCCCCTGATGTTTTTCTCAGTGATAGAGAGCTTTAAAATCCACAGTGGAGGATTTGATTGGCTCAGATATATCAGCATTCAGCAGGAGTCAGGAGTTCCACTGTGACCTCAGCAGGGGGAGGGCAATATGGCTCAGTGATTGGACGACGGGGACTGTGGAATACGGCTCAGTAGATGGAGGCTGTGGAAAACAGCTCAGTGATTGGATGAAAGAGACTATGGTCGGGGCCAGCAGGGCCGGGTGGGCAAAGGCAGCCAGAGACTCTGAACAAAGCTGCAGGTTTCTGTAGAGAAATGGCTGCAGAGTCTCCAGCCCACTGGAGCACCAGCTCTCCAGCCACGGGCAGCTTTAAGCCTGCAGATCCAGCAGCAGCCTCTCACACACTTATCAATTCAGCATCATGTGTGACTTCATCCCAAAGCTCTCTGAATGCTTACAGGAGCCACATAATTATGAACCAACTCAACCTGAAGATCAGCTTCGGGAGCAACACACAGAAAAGACCTTACGAAAGCTGAGTGAGTGCATACGTGCGTGTGTGCATCTGTGCTCACAGAATGAAAGTGAAACTTTAAAAATTCAGCTGACTCAATCTACAAAACAAATCTTCTATTCAAGGAAATGTACTTCAGTCTATAATCATAATTACAACATGACCTGCACTGCCACAGAACATGGAATTTGCCCCACTAAAGTTTCCAGAAGGTTTTTCCAAACATTTCAGCACAATCACAGCAGATAGTGGCTTTGTGCATGAAGTCCAAATGCCTAAACTCCCCTAATGACCAGAAGTCAGCTGTAAAGACAGCAGATTAGATCAGAACACAGCCCCGATTGCAGAAAAGAGATCATCAAAACATTTGCCCATGTATTCTTCATATGCACATCTTAAATTCCACTGCACTGGGAATAAGACCTAACAATTGTCTTACAGGCAAATGGAAATCAATTTTTAATATTTATGCTTGAATAGATAATGAACAGAAATATATACTTAGTTGAACTCCCACCTTTTCACATTCTAGGCACATATTAATTTAGTTCAACATGTAAATAATAAACAGCCATCATTTGTCACATCTTGATGACATAAACCAACATCAATCCCATATGTGCCAGATGTGAACACCCTTCCTTGGTCATATTTTGGACACGTCCCAAACAGACGGGCCATTTTGGAAATTGATGTTTACACCAGGGTACCTCCCCTTTATCAGCCATTTTGAGTGCAACTCACAGGAAAACTACCTAACAGTAACAAAATTGTTTGTATATAAAGAACAATCCTTGAATGTACAGAACATGTAAGGAAAACAATACAATTTATACTGTTAGAAAATACTGATTTACAGCGGGCAGCTCAGCATGTAGCACCTGAAAGCCTGGTTGTCTGACATCTAAATGCTTTAAAAAGATTAAAATGTCTGGAATATCTATAGGCAATATGAAATTTTTATCTATCATAATGTGTGTACCTTTCTGCACTCAATCACAGGAATATTACATGGGAACAAACAGCTGAAACTGTGGGTAAGAGCCCAGGCTCCTGTGCAATAGCACCAACCATACGAAGAGAGACTGAAAACTTAAAAAAATTTAAAAAATGATATGAGATCTGAAGAGGCTCTTTCCACTCTTAGATATTCAGTAGGTAATCATCATGGTTCCTCTTAAGCATTCCAAGCAGCTGTTTTGTTGTTATAACTAACATTGGCTAACTAAGAGAGATCTGTACAAAAAATACATGTATTAACATAAACAGTTAATGTAAAGCTTTTGAACTACACTACCTCCCCCCATTCATCAAACGCTGACTTCAGTCCTGAGGTTCTGAGTAAAGCTCACGGTGCTGAATAGAGTGACTCCCTGCGTATGCTGCTTACCTCCTGATTGGTTGAAGCGCTCCATGAGAATTCTCACACTGGCTTTGAAAATTGGGATGTAACCCTTAAGAACGTCGGTCCCCTGCTCCAGGTATTCCGGCCCCAGGTGCTCCTCCATCCACTTCTGTCTGTGCTGTAAACGACTGGTCCTGCTGTCGAAGTACCCGACTGGCTCATCGTCCACAATGCCCACAGAAACAAACTGAGGAAACTCGCTCAGCCCTGTACTGCCAGTGTAAAAGGCCTTCCAGGAGTGCGTCACTACAGTTACAATTACAGCAAAAAGAGACACATCATCTTAATACACTTATCAGACTCTTAATACCAATTTCAATAAAACACATGGATAAAAAGTCAGCTGTTGTTTTTCACCAGTGATGTGACAACCCCGTTACAGGTCTGACAAACACAGAAAAAGTAAGGAATACATATAAATGGCCACACATACCCAAAAAATGTGACATTTCACAGCTTGTCAAATGGCCTTTCGGGGAATGGACAGCTGTTTGATCAAAAGCACTTTGCACACTCTCTACGTTTTTACATAAGCTTGAAAGGTCAAATATTCCAACTATGATGCAAGTCACATGACCACATTATTCAGGAACCATAACCTGGACATGCCAGGACTCTGATTACAATGTATATGTGAATATTCACAGCTGCTGTATTCCAAGGGACTTGTACACAGTATATTCAGAATACGACCACAACCAGGATAAGGACCATTTTTTGGACTGCTCTGTGCATGACAATACAAAACTAATGGACGGTAGAGAAACCAAACTAAATATCAACACATCAAAAGAGGGAGCTTATAGACAAAAACGTTACTCATTTTAAATTTAATGCTTATGAGGCACTCCGGTTTGCTTGTATCTGCTCTGAATACAAATAAATCACAAATCAATCCATGTCATTAAATTCTAATAAATTTCTTTTTTTTGTGCTTTATGAGCATGCAAAAGTCCCCTTTAGTTTTGAAGTCTTATGACCCCTTTAGTCTTATAGTTGCCTTTAGTCTGACCACTTGCCAGTTAGAGCTCATTCACCATGGCCAAAAGAAAACTCACCAGTAAAACAAGCATCAAAGCCACAACAATATAACAACCACAACAAATAACACCCAGGCTACAACCATTTTCCCTGTTACTGTAAAGCTGTTGGTCTAAATTTGCACCCCAGTAAGACAAAGCTTGTATCCATGTTTTTTGTATTCCTTGATCAGGGCCCAGTTTCACAAGGCAGGATTACTGGGTTCACTGGATAAACTGCGCTGAGAAAAATGTGGAACCCTCCCAAATCTGGAACATGGACTGAAGTATAAAGAGCAGCTACGGGTTTTACTCAGCGCAGTTATCCAGCTAACTCAGTGATCCTGCTTCCTGAAATCCTGCTACAGCAAAACTTCTCTGATAACTATCCAACCAGCAAATATGAAGTGTCTTTGGAAATACCTTCAGCCAATCACAATCAACGCGCTCTTGTACGTCATGAGTCTCGAAGCCCAATGGGGCAGTGCAGGTTTACAAACGAAACTTAAAAATGCACAAGCAGGGGAGCTTTATGACAGGAAATGCTTTTGTGACTTTATCATCACAAAGCAACAGATGCATTTTGACCTTCTACATCAACTAATATATACTTACATTAGGAATGGATATTATTTTTAAATATTTATACAGAATTACAGAAGAAATTTGAATTTCCCCATTCCTTTCTACTAATGACCTTTCCATAAACGTCTACATATATCGGAGTTTACAATAGGATTTTGCAGACAACAGACATATTTTAAAAGTATGTAGAAAATGTATGAAATTTATTTTGTGCCTTTCTCACAAATAGCAGTATTGTACAATTGTTTTTCTCAGTGTGAATCGAAACACTGCGCGTACAATAATGGGTGTGGAGACGCAGATCAGATAAATAACACAGCAAATATATAATCAAATCATAGTGGGAAAGCCACAGAGCAGAGGTGGGTAGAGTAGCCAAAACCTGTACTCAAGTAAAAGTATTGTTACTTTAAAATAATAATGACTCAAGTAGAAGTAAAAGTAGTCGTCCAAATAATTACTTGAGTAAGAGTAAGAAAGTATCTCGTGAAAAGACTACTCAAGTACTGAGTTACTTCACATAATCTGATTTAATGTTGAAATAAGAAGAGCAAGATGAACGTAAAAATCTAAATGTCCAAAATATAAAATTGTAAATGCCTGTCCAATAGAAATAAACCAAATATAAAATAGCCATGTGCAAATTCAAATATGGCCTAAATCATATCCCTTAAAACAATAATACAATAAAACAATACACAGGAGGTTCGTCAGAAGAGGAGGATTTTCGCTTTCTGTTGGACTCTATTAAGTCTGTATACCCCGTCAGTTTGTTGGGGTGAACCCTCAGTTGACAGAAAAAATATCAATTAGGCTACAGGGATTTATCCATTAAAATAGACTCATCATCACAACAAAGAGGAGCCTGCTCAATTCAAACAGAAACTTTATATGTGGGAAACATAATGCTTTGTAGCACCATTATTGCACCTTATGAGGCACTTCTCCACGATATTCCAAAGTCCCATGATACCTTGCGCGGAATATGTGCAGAACTTCCGGTTTAGCGTATGTATTATGCTATGCATGCTATGCAATGTTATGTATGCTATGCAATGTTCCAGCGCTTACATCTTGACTGTTGCATGCTTCACAAAAACTATTACACTACTAACTAATGCTTACATTACAGTGTGAAATATCCACATTAATACCAGTAACCTATTTAAACACACTCAATTTAAAAAATGACGTATATAACCGAAGTATTTTGAGCAATAATAGCCTACTTACATAGCAATGATGAAATCTTATGTGTTCAGTAGATGGAGACAGAGACCGTAAATCAACAATACAGTACTTGTTTTGCTCCATCAAAATGTCTAGGTCTATCAGCAAACATACGGCTTAGCTATGCCCAGAAGTTCCCAAGAAATTACGAATAATCGTTGACCACGTTCCGTGCTGCGTCTTTTACTGCTACCAAATGCATAAGTGAATGCGACGACAAGAAAAATTTCGGTTACGCTGACCTAAAAAACGCTATTCCAAAAGCAAAATTAGACATGTTATACATCGTTAGAAAGCTTATACTCTCACCTCCTGAATAAATGAATTGTCAATCAAGCCAGACTGTACTAAAAAGGGCGACAACGCCGTAAACAACGCGTGTGGTATTACGCACAGCTATTTTGGAAGATACCGAGGCATCACAAATGCCCGTATATGTCACAAACGGATTGTCCAAGACAATAAATGACCACTCAGTCAAATAGTTAGCTATCCACAGCCAAAACTAACCTAAACTTACCGCCACATATTTTCTCAAGTTCGAAGTTGAGTTCTTGTAGACTGAAATGTCCACATTTCTAGGCAGACAAAGAAGGCAGCGCATAATGTAACTACTGTTTTTGGTAGTCTGTAAGCAAAACGTACGTGAGGCCAGGGGTGTTCTGCCTGCTACGAATCACCCGCCGTTGTTTCAGCCATTGTTGTCGCCCACTCATCCTTCTGTGTGCTGTGACTGGCTACGTTTGATTGGTGAAACGGAGTCATGTGGGGCTATGACAGAGCCAAAGCAAAGCCCAGTCAGCCTCTTTGGCTGAAGTCTCTCAAACAGAACGTGCATTGAATAAAAAATGGGTAAAAAAAAAGTAACGAGCGGAATGTAGCCGAATATAACGGAGTAAAAGTAACATTTTTTCTTCACAAATACACTCGAGTAAAAGTGAAAAGTATGTTGCATTAAAACTACTCTTACAAGTACAATTTATTCAAAAATTTACTTAAGTAAATGTAACGGAGTAAATATAACGCGTTACTACCCACCTCTGCCACAGAGTTTGAAAACCCCAGGTTTGAATCCTAATGGTGACACTCATTTCCAATTTGAAAGGAGGTTTACTCCAAAATTTTATGTTTAAAATCAAACAACTGAAAGAGAATGCGTATGCTTGGACAAAATATAACGTACTGTGAAGGCATTAAATGTACCAGAAGCCATACCAGGGTTTGGATTTCGCAGTCCAACACTGCCCCCTAGTACATATTTTTTTATACATATTTTTATTATTAATAATATTTATATTATTGATATTGTTCATGTTATTACTATTATTGACAGATTCATTTTGATATTTTTTCAAGACTGACAGAGGGCGAAGGTTATCGACTTAAATCAGTGGTTCCCAAACTCGGTCCTGGGGGCCCCTTTTGTCTGCTGGTTTTCATTCCAACCACTGTAATCCCAAAATTTAAACAAGCTGTACATTTTAATTAATTAGGTGCTTTTAGAGTGTAGAGGGGTTATTTACTCTCGTCAGCCACATTACGCCAGAAATAGCTATGCAAGCCAGGAAGAATAAAATTAACATGTTCATATTGCGCTTATTGTCACATATCGCAAACATAAAAAGAGGCAGCCTAAAATATTTCTAACGGATCGACTTGAAGACTGAGGTGAATCAATAGGCTGTCGCGTGTTTTTAAAGAATAGGCTAAAAGTTGTCTCTTAATCCGAACTTCGTGTTTTGAAGGGCACAATTTTATCAGATTTTTTTAAATGACCCCGAAATACAGCCACAAAATAGTCCGTTTCACAACACAGGCGCGTTTTCCGGCTGCTTTTACTGCGTTGATCGAAAACTGACCGGGTTTCTACGGACCTGTTCCTGCGTGACTGGCGAAGTGCGACACTTGATAATAACTGTTAAAACTACAATATTTCAAAATGAAAGCAAAGGAGATACATTTTTAAGTAAATAATTTCCTCTGGACGAATATATTTATTGATTTGTTACCTCAGAATAGCCTAAACGGAAATCACATTTCAAAAAAATTGTATTTCGACAAAAAACCCTTTCTTCACAAAATACATTGAAAATCATCTCCTCAACTCAGTCTTACCTGCGGAAACCGCGTGGATGCCACATAGCATCAGCGTCAGGAGAACCAGCTTGTTCATTTTGCCAAAAACCCGTCAGAATTTTAATAAAATTGTAGCGGTAGAAGGACACTTCAGCACTCCTGGTCTGGCTACCGCCCTGTGGTGTCCAACATCTCCGTAAATTATTTGCGCTGGGAATAAAATGGTTGGCGGAAGGAGTCGCTTTCGACCAATAGTAAAAAAGGAGAGAGCAACCGCTATCAGGCTTTAGGAAGAATCGAGGACAGAAGGTTAATTTACGAAACTGAAAGTAAAGCACTCTGATGTGCGAACCTGTGACTGACGGTAACGTACCATGTAGCTCATTAGACATCTTATATCAGCTGCGGTTAACGCCATGGAATAATAAATAAATAAATAAATAAATAAATAAATGTTGTTATTATTATTGTTGTTGTTGTTGTCATTACTGTTGTTATTGCTGTAGTGAAAACTAAATGTATAAAATCAAAACCACAGACAGAGTTAACAGACATTCTATAAAAGACATGTTTCCCCAACTGAGAGTGACACGTCTTTACAGGGCTTGTGCACTTTAATTATGTTCTAATTTTCACACGTCAATCTGAAGGTGCTTCTGGTGGAAGAAAAGGGCAACAAAACAAAAAGAAATGCAAAATGAGTCAGAAGCAAAGCTGGTGAAAGTTGAGTTTGATTGTGCATTAGGAGGCAAAACAACACAAACTGAAATAAAATAAAAATTTTATTTCAGTTTGTGTTGTTTTGTCTCAGTCAGAGCGGCAATGAATGCTGGATGAGAGGTAACCAACGGCAGGTCTGGCTGCGTATAATACAAGCACGTAAAAGTTGGGAAAATGAATCTGCAGTATATGAAGATGTTGGATCTTGATCTATCTTACTTACTCCTGTACACACACTGTAATTCACGTTATTATCGCGTGAAGATATTCCCTTTGTCACCGAATATACCTATATCTGAGGTAATCGGCCAGCTAGATAGCAGGCGTTGCCGGCTAGGCAGTGACAAATCTGAACGTACGCTAGTGCTTATTTGTATACTTATTTTTGTCTTTTTAATCTTTTTGGCTGGACCGCAACAGCAGGGCCAGCCCTACAAACGCGAATGTCTGTGACTGACTGACTGACTGACTGAGTGACTGAGTGATGAAGGTACACCATTGGTTGGCCGAGTTATGAAGTTGCACCATTGGTCGACCGGATCACGTGTGTCAGGTCCAGCCATATACTAGGTTTTAACCTGGTCTTGTTAAATCACAGGACACTGTTGTGTTTATGTGCCACTACCATGTTCCCTGTAAATCAGGTAGAGAGACATTTTCAAAGTTTGTCAGTGAGATCTTCGCTTGATAAATCCATTAACCTAAGTGTAAAGAAAGTGCAAGAGCCGCACTATAATAACGTCATTCTGTGTCCGCCTAGAAATAAAAGTTGAGCCTTCCGACACGGTTTTTCAGGCTGCATTGTAAGCGTAATCTAGTGCACTGTTATTATTATTTGCTCGCGTCTGCCTAGCTATATTAGTTCAGCCAGTACCGGCCCGAGGATTTCGGGGCTCAAAGCAATCCTGTCAACGGGGCGGGGGCGGGGAGGGGAGCAGTGGTGCCGTTTAAATCTTTCGACCAGGGGGGCTGGGGGGGGGGGGGGGGGGGGGGGGGGGGGGGGGGTGGTGCCGTTTGAATCTGTCGACGGGAGGGGGGGTTGCATTGTTATGAAATATTCCGTTGTCATTCCGTCTTAAATTACTACCGCTAGTTTTGCAATAGGGGTTGAATACCGCAAGGGGGCCCCCTGGTGGCCACGGGGGCCCTAAGCAGCTGCTTAGTTCGGTTATGCCTCAGGCCGGCCCTGAGTTGAGTGTAGTTGATGCGGCTTTTCAAGCTATTTTGACTCTGACGTTGGACTGTTACATTCTCGTTGCTTTTTAAAACAGATATGTCATGGTTATTACAGATATTTATGAAATATCAATTCCTTGCAATTGAATTCAATGAGAATCTTATTATGTTCATTGGACAAGTATTTTACATCTTTTTAAATGTGGCTATTGAAATGGTGTTTTGAAACCATCTTAGGGTTTTTAATGTTAGTATTATTAATGCATTTTTCTGTTACAGTTATCAATTTATTATATTTAAATACTGTTCAGTTACGATTTAATTCAGTTTATTTATAGCTGTAATTCTTGAATCATATTGGGTGTTTTATTGCAGAGACACACATAAATGGCAAGAGGAAAAGCTCTAAGTGACTTTGAAAGAGGGTTCATTCTTCAGCCACAAGGGCTGCTCTACTGGCTAGTGTTTCAATAGGAACAGTGAAGCGACGTGTGCATTTAGATCTACGGGAAACACATCAGTGAGTAGGGTCAAAAACTTTCCCTGTAATCCAGCTTTTTGTCATGGATCAAAACCCATAACATCCATCCACTGAGAACCAGCCATCACATCGGTGTCGTGACCCGGCAGATTCACCCATCCTCCATCGACTGCATTCCCTGGTGAACTGGGTGCCATCCTGCTGTTGTAAAGGGAGGCAGGTGGAATGCAAGGGCTCTTTCAGCTGAAACTGTGCAGTGATTCAAGATTCAAGATTCAAAAAACATTATTGTCCATCACATAGTGTTTGAAAATTGTCTTAGGTTAGGGGCTCAGAAACAACATAAAAACATACACCTAAAAAAGGCTCATAAAATTAAATTAAAAACACAAACAATTCCATAAATAAATAATAGTTGTGTAAAGCTGCATTAAAATGTAGTGACAGAGTAAAACTCCAAAGACTGTACATAACAGGACATATCATCTCTGAAATTTGAATGGTCATTTCACAATCGTCTACTTATTTACACAGTAAAATGATCAGTGTTAAATCAACTCTTACAGAGTGCATGTGGTCCCTATTGGACTCATGTTGTCTCTGTTAAGAGTTGAATCAACACTGGACATTTTGCTGTGTACTCTTGTAAACTGGCTACCAAGTGTTACAATGAGTTACAATCAGTCAGTCATACTTTGTGACCCCTGTGGATTCTCATGTTTGTGGGAGTGTGCTTATTGACAGGTGGACAGGTAGAGGAATGCCTGTTTCTATTTCTGGTAGTCATGTTGTGGGTCATGGTGTGAGGGTAAATGAAGACCAGAGGGAAGTTCTTGCAGTCATTAGGGAAAATGCTTCACTTCACGTTCATCATCCAGACAGTATAGACACACCACAATTTAATAGTGCCGCCACTCCCAAGAGGAACGTCCTACCAGTCAGGTGATGGCGAAATCGCCCCTATCTAAGGGCAGTTTCCTTATTTAGAATCTGAGGTTTGTGTCACCAGAGTGCTGTCATGGTAACCTGCTACGAGCCTTAACTTCACTGGACCTCACTGTGCTTCACTAGCGAACCAGCCGAGCTACACCCACAACATATGGAAACAATCATGAATACACAGTAAAATGTCCTGTGTTAATTCAACTCTAACCGTGTTAATTCAACTGTGATAAGTCCGGCAGAACCACACAGGCACAGAGTGGCACGATGCACACGGTTTATTCTGATTCCACAGTACACTGGCACACTTGCTGCGCTGTGCTGTGCTGCAGCGGTAGCTGGGTTTGTGCCTGTTGCTGTCAGATCCGCGCACATCCGTCGAACCCGTCTCACTGCAGGCAGCGAAAATAAAGGTTCAAATTAATCACGTGACTGACCACGGCCAGCTAAACCACTCCCCCATCATTCCGCCCACGACACTCCCCCCCAAGCCCCCCCCAAGCCCCCCAGCCCCATAGTTACTGTTGCTGTATTGTTCAAACTGTTTGTGATGCGAGCAGCCAGGCCGCGATCCTGTTCCCACACGGTCACGTGACTGTGGCGCAGCCAATGACCTACACTAATACAGTTCAGTGGGTGCAGCTGGCCTGCAGCTGATTGGGTCCCCGGCACACTCATGCGCTGTGTGGGGCTCATAGCTCAGCATACGCTGTGGCTGGGCAGAGAGTGGCAGTACGGCGCATGAATCCACTACGTGAGATGGAGGCATCGTCTTCGCCACTTTCATTGCGCTTTGCTCCTGCTGTGTCGCAGTCATCGCACTTCGCGGAGTGCTTGTGTAAGAGTCGGGGCTGAGGGGCAGACTTTCTCGTCTTTATCGACACACTGCCCTGACACGCGAGTGGGCAAACTGTATGATTTAAATTTATCGCAGAGCCTAACAGTAACCGGGGTTTTGGGATGGTCCACACTGGACAAAACAGTCGGGCAGGGTGGCCCTGGTCGGGGTGCGGCAGGCTCTCGCCTCGCTGATATTACTGTGATGGGAGCAGAACCTTCCGGAAAAGAGAGAGCTTGAGAGAAGTAACCTGGGGGAAACGCGCTCCTATTGGCTGAGGGCTTCCCAAGAGTAAAAAAAAAAAACATTTTCCCCCGATACCGTCCGGTGTGAGACGGCACAGCATAACAAAGTTTTTGGGGAGAACTCTCTTCAAAGCAACAGCTGTGGGTCCCTGCCAGCCTGCTGCCTATGCTGCCGCTTTGGGTCTAAAACCTTGCACCCTCCCCCCACCCACCCACACCTCCCACCCCCCAGGTCCGGATCATCTGCCTCTTGACCACCTTCCTCATATTGGGGGCCCCCAGTAGCTCCCGCAGCCCCTTCGTGACGGGACCCACCAGGGCCCTCACCTGCTTGGTGGAGGAGCAGGAGGCCAGGGGGGTTCCCGGGTCCTCTTCCTCTTCATCACCGTCCTCATATTGGGGGCTGTCCTCCAGCTCCTCATAGTCCATCTCATCCTCCGTGGTGTAAGTTGTAACAAAATGGCTTAAAGACAACAAAGTGAAAGTACTGGAGTGGCCATCACAAAGCCCTGACCTGAATCCCATAGAAAATTTGTGCACAGAACTGAAAAAGTGTGTCCGAGCAAGGAGGTCCACAAACCTGACTGAGTTACACCAGTTCTGCCAGGAGGAATGGGCATAAACTCCAGCAAAGCATTGTGTGAAGCTTGCGGAAGGCTACCCCAAGCGTTTGATTCCAGTTAAGCAATAAAAAGGCAATGCCACCAAATACTAATAAAGTGCATGTAAACTTTTGACACACTGAAAATTTGATATAGTACATAAAAGCTTAAATAAATCTGTCTCTTAGCTATTATTTTGAAATCACCTCTTATGGAAATAAAGTAGACACCCTAATTGACTTAACACAAGAAATGCATGGTAACATGAAATGTGTGGAGTTGTGAAAAATTGAGTTTGAATGTCTGCTAAATGCCTGTAATGTAATGAAGAAGCAAGAAAGGCACAAGACACTTCCAAATGTAAATTTTATTCCAGAAAATCTTAGCACGTTCATACATGTATGCATATGTATCAGCACAACAGAAAACCGGAATAAAATTACATCATAAAAAGCTATGTTTACAATATCAACAGCAGAAGTCCTGCTACTGTTTGTTTGCGTTCCTACTCTTAATTGTAGTTGATGAAAGTAAGCAGCTGCTCCCCCTGACCTGCACACTAGAAATGTTACATAATCAGCAGCAGTGCTAAATCAACCCAAGCAGTGCTAAATGAACCCCAGCAGTGTTAAATCAACTACAATAGAGGCAATATCATACAGAAGGGGGCATTATTTACAGTGATTTAGTGCAATATGCAAAGCAATTTTACCAAATATAAACAAAACATCCAAATCTGAATTTCTTGCACAATAATGTGCACATTATTGCAACATATAATACTTATCATGAAACATTTCATGATCAATATATAAAATAGTAATTAATTAATTCATAGGCACATAACAGCTAAAATAATGTACATGTTCTTTTGGGCTTTAATGAAGCCAATGCGAACAGTACAGTGTATTTGTACAGTGTTTAAAACTAAGAGAAAACGAAGAACCAGGACAGCATTAACATTCAATGTTTAGTTAAATGAACCCTTAATCCAATGACTATTGTCAGAAAACCTCCCAGGTCAGCAACCACCTGATAACCCCCCATTTTAACTGCTGCAGTAAGTGACTGTAACTACTGATATGCAGCGAGTGTTCCAGCGCAAAATGGCTGCCGTGCACCACGCTGGTGGGGGCTACACAGGTGGGGAAACCCCCTTCACTGTAAAGCCTTCTGGGATAATGAGTTAAAGGTGCTATCAAATGCAATGCATAACAACCATCGACATTGTTCTGGGGGCTGTTTAAGTTTTGAGAGCTTCCAGCCAAAATGGGTGGCCACACCACTTGTCGGGTCGACCACTGGGAACTGATTTTTTATAATGAAATAAGCATTATTGGTTCAGCTTCTAAAAAACAACAACATTTCAAATAATTTCAAAACTGTTCTTCGGGGACACCAGACTATCACATGTGTGTGCATGTGTGTGTGTCTATTTGTATTGTGTGTGCGTGTGTGTGTGTGTATTGTGTGTGTGCGTGTATTGTACGTGTGTGTGTTTGTATGTGTGTGTGTGGGATCCTCTTGTTGAAGCTCTCCTCCAGCTCCTCTCCTGTAAAGAGAGCAGTACAGGGTGATTAAACTCTGCTCTGGATCCAGGCTCTAGTACAGAGCTACAGACCTGCAGGGTGGACCTGGTGAAGCTGCATAGCCTGCTCTGGTCAGTATCCACTTCCATCACATTCTGAAACGGCGACCTCTCATTGGATAGCACTTTACATCTGTGCTCATTCACAGTCTTGTCTGTTACTAGCCTGCTGACTGCTGGCTAAAGGAGTTATTAGCCGTAGCTACATATCAACCCAATGTACACAATGCATTCAAAGCAATATATAGTGGTGTCAATATATAGTATAGGGAGTTCCCCGGTGTCCTGGCTAAATTCCAAACCTGGCTCTCTAAAACTTGTCACCTAATCATCCCTTGATTTAATAGTCTAAAAAAAAAAGTTCTCTCCCTCTCCACCTTAGCTAATGTGTGGTAAGCGTTCTGGTGGAAAATGGGTGCCGTGCATCACCCAGGTGGGTGCAACACATTGGTGGAGATGAGTTCCCACTCACCACTGTAAACAGCACTTTGAAAGTTTGGAATGGTGCGATATAAATGGAATGATTCATTCATTCATTCATTCAATATTAGATAAATCCAAACTTAAGCAATACGGATAGAATCAAATATATCGAGGCTTTATCGTCTAAAAAGTTAGCTATAATGTAACCGTGGTAACTGGAGTGTGGAGACTGAGACACATTAATACAGTGGAGTAACTAACTGTGTGTTCAGAAGAGTGATGAATTTCTGTAAGTGAGGGGATCTATACAGAGTAGGTCTACAGTAAAGGGACTTACTGTGCATTACGCAGTCTTTACTGAGATCTCAGGCCGGTCAGAGCCCTCAGAACCTGTGTCAGAGGCTGCAACGAGAAGCTCAGTCAGAACCCCAGTTCAGCAGAGCTCAGTGTAGCTCATATCACACACTCAAACTCATATCACACACTCAGACTCATATCACACACTCAGACTCATATCACACACTCAGGCTCATATCACACACTCAGGCTCATATCACACACTCAGACTCATATCACACACTCACTCATATCACACACTCAGACTCATATCACACACTCAGCTCATATCACACACTCAGGCACATATAACAGTAACTCCTGTCCCATCGATTTCAGCCAATTAAAAACTATTTCAGAATGACAGAATTGATTAAAATATAGATACTCAGTCAGTTAAACACACACACACACACATACAAGGGACAACAATGCAACCCTGGAGACATGTAAACAGGAGTAATTACAGTCTAAAGCCTGGGCATTATTTGTACTTGATTATAATGACATTCATAAGCATTGAGTAGAGGAGTAAATATACTCACTGTTAGTCATCTTGTAGCCTGGAACAGAAACACACAGAGTTAGAATCATACACACAGCATGTCTGACTGTTACTGTGAAACTATTAAACTCTGTGAAATGTTTCAGTGTGCCAGCTTTATTATGTGACTGCACTGGTGTCTGTCAGAGTTAAGTTGTGTCAGTGGGTCTGTGTCTGTTACTCAGTCTCAGTGTGTCAGTATCTCTGTGTGTCAGTGACTCTCACCTGAGCTTCTCTTCTTCCAAATGACGACACCGATGACGGCGAGGATGAGTATGAGAGCGCCCAGCACACAGCCGATGATGATGCCCATGAGGGGGCTGCTGCCGTCTGGATTACCTTCAGGGGGAATCACATTAAACACACACACACACACACACACACACCACAGACACACATACACACACACACCACACACCACACACACACACACACACACACACATGCACAGGCACACACACACATGCATGCATGCACACACACACACACATGCACAGGCACACACGCACATGCACAGGCACACACGCACATGCATGCACACACACACAAACACACATGCACAGGCACACACACACATGCATGCACACACACACAAACACACATGCACAGGCACACACACACACACACGCACACATGCACAGGCACACACGCACATGCACAGGCACACACACACACACACACACACACACACACACAATGTTAGGTTAATATACTGCTTTTTTGATATCTTAATTTGACTCATGTCTAAATCATCCCCATGCCTCACTAGCTGATTTAAATCCATTCAGTGGATCAGTGGTTAGTGCAGAGAGAGCCAGAGGTTCTACTACTGAGCAGTGCAGTGTGTTTGGGGTAAACCACTCTCTGTGTTCATTCTGTTTGTCTCTCTCTCTCTTTCTACCACAAAGGAAATTTACAGAGCCAAACCCAACCCCAAACAGTGATGTCACAGGGGTTACACCTCCTCGTTCCCTCACTGTTGAGAATGGACTGAGAACATTTAGTGTCTTTAAGAACAAGAAGGCATCATCATTTGCCATCATGTCTCTCTCTCTCTCCCTCCCTCTCTCTCTCGCTCACTCTTGATATCTCCTCCCTCTCTCTCTGGCTCTCTCTTTCTCTCTCTCTCTCCCTCTCTCTACCTCTCTCACTCACTCTTGAATGACAGAACGATGTCCTGTTTCAGGCTCTTGTGCTGTACAGTACAGGTGTACTCTTGGCTCTTCCAGTCCTCAGGCTTCACTGTCAGGTGAGATCTGGTCTGGAAAGTTCCGTCCCCGTTGGGCACCGTCTCCCCCAGCTCTACGTCCTCATGCAGGTCCTTTCCGTTTCTCTGCCAGGTTACCATGACGCCACGGGGGTAGAATCCGGTCACATGACAGGTAAGACAAGGAGAGGAGTCCTTCTGCAGCAGAGAGACCTCAGGAGCAACTGAGAGAGACAGAGGGAGAGGGAGAGAGAGAGAGAGAGAGAGAGAGAGAGAGAGGGAGGGAGGGGGAGAGGGTAGGAGAGAGAGAGAGAGAGAGAGGAGAGAGAGAGAGAGAGGGAGGGAGGGGGGGGGAGTGGGTAGGAGAAAAGGAGAGGGGAGAAAGAGGGACAGGGACAAAGAGAGGAATGAAATGTCTGATGCAATTTAAATGATTATTTATTTAACTAAACGTCATTTCTTCCTATGCTAAAAAAACACAGTATTACACAAAGAACCAAAAACCGGTCCAGATGGAGATCAATAAACATTTTAATTCATGTAGCCCATTACGTGTGGAAACAATGCATATTTTCAGTATTTTAGTTGTAATTAATTAAACTGTTTTAGTAGTTTCATTAACTAAGAACTGTAGGTTATGTTTAGTCTAAAGCAGGGCTCTGTTAGACTACTGTTTTTGTTCTTTTTGGTCAGAATCCTTGGACTGTTATTGTTTCTTATGAAAAAGTCTTTTTGCGTTTTGTAAAAATAAATATTTGCATCTTTTAACTTGTGTTTGACTTATGCAATATGTTATATGCCTCATTGTAAAACGAGTCAATATTTCAGGACTTAATGTGTTCAGTACATTACTACAGCTGTTAGACTGTGTTTGCACAGACTGAGCTTTTATATTACCCCGCCCCCCCCAAAAAAAAACAAAAAACATTTTTGAACCTGAAAGAACAGGTAACAGATATTATTTGCTTTACTCAGCCGGGTGAAGTAAAGCTGTACCATGTGATCTGTGTGCAGAGAATGCGTTCCTGCTGCCACTGAGCCTCCCAGGCTAGAGCTGCATAAGAGTTTAACATGGTGGGAGAGCAGCAGAGTTGTGCTCTCAGTGCTGCTGTACCTGTCCTCTCCAGAGCGCTCCTCCCGTAGCTCACGTACTTCTTCAGCCAGTCAACGCAGGTTTGGGTCAGGTACTGCTTCCAGCTCTCAAGCTGAGCTGGGTTATGATTCCATTTCACTGCAGTGCTAAACGCCTGTGGAGTAGGTGCAATATAACGCAGGTTTTTCAGGTCCAAATATACAAAGTCTTCCCCGTCGTATCCAAACTGAAAGAACCCTCCTGTGGGCCCGGTCACATCATCCCACTCACAGCCGTACATGAGCTGTAAAGTGTGCACACCTGGAGAGAGAAAACACACACTGTCAATATGCGCAACTAATGCACACACACACACACACACACACACACACACACACACACATACACACTGTCACTGCACACATATCATACACACACACACACACACACACACTGTCACTGCATACATCACACACATACACACTGTCACTGCGTACATCTAATACACACACACACACACACACACTGTCACTGCACACATCTAATACACACCCACACACACATCACACACAGCAGTCTGATTCCCTCTACAAACTGATTATACAATTATACACGATTGTAGAGAGGGAGAAAGACAGACAGAGAGTGAGGAAGAGAGAGAGAGGGAGGGATGGGTGTGCAGGCAGGAGTTAATCTCCTCAATAAATTCTCTACAGAATGTGCTGTTCTAGCAACATGTATCCAGGTGTATGTGTGTGTGTGTGTGTGTGTGTGTTCCAAGGGGCCCAAACTGAACTTCATGGAGAAAGCTAATGCAGCTTATCAGTCTGTCCCAACAATATTCAGTTCTCTCTCTTTCTTCTGAACCACAGTAAAGATAAAGATGCCCCCTCCTTCCACCTTACACTTGTGACTGCAATAGAATCACCATGAATAATCAATCAATCACTCATAGGACTGAATGCAGACCTGCCAACCTTAGGAAAATATTTTGAGTACCACAATAGTCAGTGTAACGCTTAGTTCACATGCTTTCGCACCACTTCGCTTTGCACGCACACACACACACACAAGCCTTTCTTCTTAATTCTAGTTTTGACTGTTAAAGTGATCAGGCAAAATTGTATAATTTGACCTGATTCTAAAATATCACTTGCACTGCACTGGGCTATATTATGATATACTTGCAAGTCAAGAGTTTGAGTACACCTGCTTAAAACAATTTTTTTCATGATTAATATTTCATTATATGATATGTGTGCTTATACAAACAGATTGCATTCAATTATTTAATTATTTAATTATTTATTTTGTATATTGTAACATATGTTTTCATTTTCAAGTATTTACAGAAACTTACGTTGTAATGTAAAAAAAAAAAAAAACTTATGTTGCGATGTAAAACACTGTCAATTATGAATAAAACCAAGTTTCTGTTCATGATTTCCATTTTTATTTAATAATAAAATAATTGAATTAGCTTATATAGGCACACATCATATAGGCCTAATGAAAAAAAAAGTATTCAATTGAAAAATTATCTCGGAATGTAGGCCTTTGTAACTAGAGGTTTAACTAAATTATTACCTGAAGCTCCTTGGTGGCTAATGTCAAAATCATAATTGCACAATGTGCAAAATGCATGGTGCGGAAGTTTTGAGGGGCGGAGGCACGGCCATTGCTCCTGATATATTGCGAGGAACTTCTGGGGGGCATGGACTCGCTTCTTCTTAGTAGGTCTGCTGCTCTCTCTCTTATGCCATATTATGGAAGGCTCTCCTTGTTAGTATCCTCGTCATCTGACGTCATGATTATTTTCTAACTGCAAGGCTGGTCGGGTGGCTGGCTGCAATAACAGGAATTATTTGCTACGTTAGCAGTCTGTAGTCAAACACCTTTGCAATGGTCACTTTGTTCCAACAGAGCGTGCGCGATTCAAAGTTTGAACATGGACTCACCGTAGCGTTTGAGTTACTGCAGCTAAATTACTCCATCAGTTATTCGCACCGTAACCGTCTCGTAACGAGGCTAAATCGCATGCGAGCTACTACTACAGCTAACTATATACACAAATTTATCTCATTAGGATATACCCCTTGAAATGCATCATCTCGTAAAGTTACCGAACATGGCAGCTGTCCGTCAGCCAGGAAGCTCCGCCCACGCGCAGGCCCACTGCACCTTTAACAGCCTCCAACAGTGAGGTCAGCGCTCAGAGCTGCGAGGAGACATCCTACCCACAATCCTCCTGGAGCTGCTGAAAGCACTCCATCAGCTGGAGAGGGGGTGGAGCTGGGGAGAGGGGGTGGGGAGAGGGACAGGGGATGGAGCTAGGGGGCATGTGGCAGGCAAATAAAGTTCTATGACAGAGGGGCTTAGCAAGTGAATGAGACCACCCTCATGGAGATGGAATATACTGCAATTTATTGCAAGCAGGGAAATATAATGAGAAATATATTTACAGCTGCACAGTAAAATACTGCAGGTTCTTTAATTGAAACTGTGGTGAAGGTACAGGTACAGCTACAGGTACAGAAGCCCCCCTCACGCACAGAGACGCAAGAGCGCCTCCAGCTCCCTAAACCAGCGCCTCTGTTCTGTAGGGGTTATCACCCGGGGGTACAAACGGGACAGAGTGACACCGACGGCCATGACAGGGGCCTGACACGCCCCGCCCGGAGTGGGCCTGGGGAGGCTGAAGTGGGCCGGGTATTGGGGTGGGGGGGTGGGTGGTCAGTTTGGAATTTCGGGTATTGGGGTGGGTGGTCAGTTTGGAATTTCAGTGCCCACACTGCTTCAGCCCAGGCTGGGGTCCAAACCCAGAGTGTCCCTCTCCAGCGGCTGCTGGGGTCCAAACCCAGAGTGTCCCTCTCCAGCAGCTGTGGTGGAGGAACAGGGTGGGAGGGGTTGGGGGCAGGTGAGCTGTCCTTCCCAAAAAGCAACAGGAAGTCCGCTGTGCTGCAGCTGAGGGCTCGGGGAGGTGGTGAAAGGCAGCCATATTGGACTGGAGCCAGTGCCCCCGAGCAGACAAACAGGAGTGAGCAAACCCAACTCTGGGTGCTGCTGAGACACACTGTCCATCATTAAGGGGGGGGCTGTGGTGTGTGAGGGCCTGTGTTCATTATGGGGACGGGGCACATGTACAATGATGTCATCTGAGCAAACAGATGGAAATGCTGATGAGGACAGAGGACTCCATCTTCTGAAAACAGAGCTCAGAATGAACAGGCCTGCATGCATGGGAAAGCCTGTGAGGATCCTGCAGTCAGGGTGGAGAGGCACCTGTCACAGGTGAGGCTAGGAGTAACAGAGGAGCTGCAGAAGGAGGTTTTGAGCTCTTCAGCTGAAGGGATGATTGTAGAAGATAACAGCCTTGCTCACGGCACGGATAGTGAGAGACATGCAGGGAGACCTTTGTCTCTGCTGAGGTGAAACCTCACACGCGTAACACTGGAAAGGGTTTGGATGCATCTCTCTGGCTGACCGTGTGCTCTGGGCAGCAGATTAACTCAGTCATGGATCATGCAGTACACAGCTTAGTGGAATATGTGGTCACGTTCAGCTTGATAAAGCTCTCTGTGTCTGTGTCTGTTTCTCTGCATTGTTCTGCAGGACACAGACTCCACCCCACTGCTCTCTCTGGGGTCTAAAATGGCTGCTGAGTGAGATGCTCACTCACTGCCAGCTTTATTTAACATTTCTGCAGCTCATTCCAAACGCATTCTGACATTATATCTACAGATGGGTGTGTTTCTACACAACCACGCACAGAGCGGTAAATTTAAGTGATGGCCAAACTATGGGAAACAGACATCATGTGTGCGGCCGATCTCTCCGATCTCCACTCTGTGCATGTGCGTGCTTGTCTGCACAATATGGCGGTGACCTATGGCGACAAGGTGCTGCTATGTCTTGCTTGTGTGCTTTGCATGTAGCTCGTTGTGCCATCGAAGTGTTTGTTTAAGTTCGGGGAAGTCAAACTGTTGCTTATCAAGAACAACATGCGGGAAATGCAACAAAAGTTTTATTATTTATCTACTGACTTCAGTCTCAGAAGTGCTGGCTACGAGTCTAGCTGAGCTGGTACTGGCTCAAACAACCACCGACACCATAAAGACAGTCAGGGAGATTGGATGAGCTTTTAGCAGATCAATTAATATAAGACCAAGCACAATGCCTAGACGGATAACTCAACACTCCCTGACAAGCTTATAAATTTTTATTGTAGGTTTGAAGTGGGAATGTCAAGTGACATTATTTGTCACTTTTTCAGATACAGTCCAGATCTTAGAACTCCACATTTTGTTATTAAACAGAATGCAGCCAAAACTCCGTTTGTGAAACAGAACTGTAAGAAGACTGCAGGACCAGATCAGGTTTCTGAGTTCCCCTTGAAATATTGTGCTGATGAACTTGCCAGTTTTTACAGAAAGTTTTAACGGGTCTATAAGTCATTGTAAAGTGCCAGCATGTTTTAAATCTGCTATCATTGTCCCCATTGCCAAGAAACCTAGTGTAAACTGTCTTAATTTATACAGCCTGGCAGCACTCACCTCTATTATTATAAAGATCTTTGAAAGGCTGGTGAGTAATCATTTACCCAGCTCTAATTTAGACTCACATCAATTTGCCTACCGGGCTAATAGAACTGTGGAAGATGCTGTATCTCTTTTAGATTACGTTCAATGAGCACCTCAAGACCCTACGCACCTATGTGCTAACATTATTTATAGATTACAGCTCTGCCTTTAATACTACTTTACTTTGAAGATTTATGATAAAGTGAGGGGGCTTAGTTTTGCACAGTACCTTTGCCTTTGGATTTTAGACTTTTTAACCAACAGGAAACAAGTTGTTAAAATCAATAGTATGTTCTCAAAACCTAGGTTCCTCTGTACTAGAGCACCTCAGGGCTGTGTGTTGTCACCACGGCTCGACTCACTGTACACTAATGACTGTGTATCTCACTCAGACACTGTGAAAATTTATAAGACCGCTGATGATACAACAGTAGTTGGTTTGATTAGTAAAGGGGACAAATCGGTTTACAGTTGTTACAGGGAAGCTGTAAGGTGGAGCTCTGTTTACTATTTTAACCTCAATATTATGGAAACTAAATAAATGGGAGATGATTGAGTGCTAAACTGTGAAGAGGGTGGGCTCCATTAAGTTTTTAGGCACTACAACTTGCAATTCACTGAAATGGGAGGACAACACCAACTGCATTATATTAAAATCCCATCAAAGTCTTTGTCTTTATTTTATGAGACAGCTGTGGAAGTTCGGGGTATCCAAGGAGGCAATGCTACACTTTTATGGGGCAGTCGTTAAAAGTGTGCTGCCTGTTTCTATGTTCGTCTGGTACGGTTACACCACAGCACAGGAAAGGAAATTCTAACGGACACCTCTCGTTTGTTTTCACTGTTCTCCACTACCGTCCATCACTCTGGATAAGAGCACCTGCCAGATGACTGCTTGCAGTGTAATGTAATGAACCAATCACAGGATTTGCCCTCTAAGGTAAAACTAAACGATTGGTTCAAATCACTCTCATTACAATGCGTATCAATAGAAAACTCCTGAAAACATTTTTATATTACAAGGAGCCAGATGACATCACAGCTATAAATGCTTGGTTTGGTGATCAGCTCTTTTGATGTTCTCTACTTTCACATAAGGAGCTGGTCAACAAAAACTTCCCTTTCGTTTACCAGCTGCTGAATATCATTCATTTTCAATTTCATTTTTTGTGGGATCTATAATGTTAATTAAAGTGTACTGCATCACATTCTAAGGTCATTATATGGAAGGGCATGCATTTTAGGACAGTTTATTATGTGTAGAGGTTGTAAAGATATGATTTAATGCATCAGAAAATTGGTTGACAGACACTGCATGTTCTTCTGCACGTAAGAATGTGTCAGAAGGTTCAGAAACGGTATATGTGCATGTCCAACACCAAAATTCTGAGTGTGTGTGTGTGAGTGTGTTCACATGTGAGTTTACTCACCCTGAGTCTGGTTGAAACGCTGCATTGCAGTTCCAATATTGGCTTTGAAGGCCTGCTGAGCACCAGTTTGTATCTGAGTCTCTCTGTCCCAGTAATCTGCTGCCACAGTCTTGTTTATCCACTCAGTCTTGGGGATCATCCTCCTGCTGTTGCTGTCATAGTGCACAAATGGCTCATTATCCACCAAACCCAAAGCAGTGTACTCTGGGAAGTCAATACCGGCTGTGACAGCAGTGTAGAAGTACTTCAGAGAGTGAGAGGCTGTGGACACAAACACAATTGTCAGAACTGCAGGAATTACAGCTTAACAATGTACAGTACATAAACGCATACACCGTATACACAATTAGTCTACACACTCCAAATACACACACTTACTTGAATTAGAAATTATAGATCAATATTAATGTATTAATGTAATGATGTAATGTAATTAATGTACAGTACATTAATAGTGTATGCAAAGTGCATGACTGTCAATTTCTCTTTCTCTCTTGGTCTCTCTCATACAAACACAAATATCATTTTATGAAGCAACTATTATATTTGAATAGAAAAATAACAGACACTCTTTAGAGGTGTTATACAGGACCACTTCTAGATTACAGAAATCAAATTTAAAAGATTTAAACAGTGAAAATATCTCTCTCATTCAAAAATATCTCAGATAAGGTCTACTGACTCACATAAAGGAAAGGGAATCAGAAATATTTCTCAGACAATATAACAATACTCAGGTTTTAAAAAATCCAAAGACATGCAAGTTAGGCTCCTTGGAGGAGTGTTAACAGGGCTGCTGTAAATGACCATGCGTGCTCAGTCAACCTACCCTGTCTATAGAAGGGTTAATGAATAAATAAAAAACTTCTCCTGCTCACACTACATTTGTTTACAGGCTCATCAGATTACATCTCTTGAATCTCAAAACAGTGCCAGAGAGGCTAAAAGCACCATCAGCTCCACAGCCCACACCATCACTGCTCTGCACAAACAACTCAAACCAACCAGTTCCCCACCACTGCTGCCACTGTCTACAGCTCTGTGAGACTGCACAGCACACAATAATCTGATTGGCTGACAGAGTTTTCTCTCGTCCAATAGGAGATGAAGCATCATAAGCCTCTGGGTAGATTGAAGATAAGAATGTTAGGCCAGGAAACTGAAAGTAAAAACATTGTTCATTATATTTTTATTTGGCCAGCTACCTCACTGCTAAATAAAACATTTGGATCTACTCTTTTGGAAGTAAGGGGTGGGGGGTTGGGAGTCTCATTCCATTAACTGGCTGTAGTTTGCTCCCCGCAAATCAGACAGAGACATAGACTAAAAACAAGCAAATTCACACAGACCTACAACAACATACACAGACAATGTGGCAACCCATCACAACCCACAAAATGAACCAACCAAGAGCACACAGGTACAATCAGAACAGAAGGGTCCGGAGAGAGGGTGGGACAGGGAAGTAAACAACCCCCTATAAAACACACACACGCACACACACACACACACACACACTTCAAACACATACACACAGACAGTACACACACACACAGTAGAAACACACAAGCAAATACACACACCCACTTCAAACACATACACACAGACAGTGCACACACACTCTTCAAACACACACACACACACACACACACACACACACACACACACTTCAAACACATACACACACAAATCAAAACAGGAAATGTATAGGTTGACACAATCAAAAGCAGAAGTGTCCCTGAGAAAGATGTGAAGCAGAGGCACAGGGAGGTTTAGCAAAACCTCCAAAACACACACAAATGAAAACGATGGTGCATTTACAAAGAGGACAAACAAGATGACTGCCAAAACCACACCCAAGTAGTGCCGTATGTGTTATACCTGTTCAGTGACAATCCTTAAATACAGTAATGCTACTCCCTCAGAAAGGTGCTCTTTACTTCAAACCACTGATCATTAATTTTAAACTTCTATAAACATAAATCTTTTTGACCCCCACACCACCCCCACCCCAACGACTTCACCCACACACAAAAACAAACACCCCAAACACAAACCCAAAAACCCCCAACCCCCACAAACCAAAAATCCAAAACAAAAAAAAAAACCCACAACCCCCACCAAACCAAAAAAACCAAAACACCCAACAAACCCAAAAAACAACCAAAAAAAAAAAAAAAAAAACACCACAACCAACACCCACAAAAAACCCCAACACCCCACCACAAAAAAACCCCCAAAAAAAAAAAAGAATAAATCCTGACCCCCCCCCCCCCCCACCCCCAAAAAAAGAATAAATAAATACACCAACTTAGAGTAAAACATACCAAAAAAAAAAGGTTTTCAAGAGGTATATTAGATTTTTTTAAATTTCCCGCGTCGTTTCCAAAACGCGCTATTCTTTCCAGTCTGTCTCCTCAACGGTTGAGTTTACTGGGCGATTTAACGGCGCTAAACTAAGGGCTACGAATCTAGTCCAGAACTATTCCTACACACTGCCATGAAATATAAATTATACTCTCTCAGAAATAAAGGTACAGTGGAGGTACAGTTTTGTACTTTAAGGAACAGATTTCCCAAATGTACATACAATAATATTCTATGTCGTTACCAATAAGTACCTTTAACAAGCAAAAAAGGTACAAATAAATATTATATATTATTGGCTATGGGGATTTTTCCTACCTAGTCTATGAGATACCACCCCACAAGTGGCTACTTTTATAGCCACTTTTTCATACCCTTTTTCTGAAACAGTTTCCAAATATGAGAATAACTGTCAAATTAAATTATGTTTAATGAACATAAAATACGTAAAATAAGTACTCTGACGAGAGGCAACCTTAGAACGGACAGGCAGACGTTAAATGAACTAATTATAAGTCCCGTCATTGTAGTCAACTGCGAGAACATATTTACAGCCCATGTTTTTACACATGAAAATACAGAAAACGATAACCATGTAATTCGTCTATCAATACTTTCAAATGTTTCATGCATTAAAACGGAATACATATGCCCACCCCTCAAAAAAATTAAGTGCGACATTCTTTTCTCTCCACAACATAGCCTACATAAGAAATAATCGAATCGCAGAATTTTACCGGAGAAGGCAGCCTGGATGCTACATAGCGTCAGCGCCAGGAGACCCAGCTTTCCCATTCTGTCGAAAAGCCACTTGGGAACCAGTTGCCGGCATATCAACCTCAGACATGCACATACAGCGTTAACTAGACAGGCAGGCACGCCTCAGCCCCGCAAACCGCGAAGCCCCGAAAGTAAGCTTGTACTGCGCATGTCTTCGTTGTTGAGGCCAGAACATTTGAGCTCGCCATTAAAGTGAATGTGGAACATCAGACTTTTGAAAGCAAAATAAAACTTCCCCGATGGTATTTTGAAACTCGATTGACGAACGTTAATATGGTTTAATATGAAAAGCAGATTGAAAAATATGCATTGTGTAATAAAATATGCACATTTTAATAAATATTTTCCTAAGACTTCTGGACCAAAACAACTATTGTTTCAGACACTGCTGCACATAATGACATTTATAACCACAAAAAAGGACCGATAAGGTTTTCTTTGGTTGTAAAATCACCTTGGATTTCTACATTGCCCACAGCAGTTGCGAATATGCGCAGTAGAGGCCGTTTCCCGATACTTCCTAGGCTTCACTGGCCGGCCACTCCTACACTCGTATGCGTATCAACAACCCAGACGCGCAAGCTCGGAAATCGCAACTCACCGACAGACTCTTGTTTCTCCTATGTGACATAAATAAGTGAACCAGCGTCATCAAGCTCAAGGGCCAATCCAGCGGGAGATTACAGCTACGTTGAATTTTAGGAGTTATATTCATTAAGGTGTGGTTTTGTGTCTGTTAGGTAAATCGAATGTTCACAAATCTAGACTGACTCATTGTAAGCAAAATTTCGAATTATTTTGCGTTGAACTAAAATCATTTGGTTGTTCCCAAATTAATAACAAAAAAGCCATAAAAGCACACCAAGCATTGGGGAAATCCAAAGGCAATCATAAGAAGATAATCTTTATCATATCCCCAGAAAAATTATGTAGGTCTATTTGTGTATTCTCTATGAAACGAATGTATTTTGTTTAGGCTATTTGTTAATGGCATATCACTTTCCCTTAATGTATTTATCTGGGTTAAATAGCTTTTTCTTTCTTATTATTGGTTACACTCTGATGTCCGGTGTTAATCTTTATGATTGCAAGTTTCTTACATGTATTGATTGGTTCTAAAAAATAATAATAATTTTTTTTAAAACTCGTTTTCTCCAGGTGTCAACAGCGTTTGACTTCTTCATGTTTCCCTCGTTTTACTACCGTGCTTTACTACTACGCGCGTTAACTCCGTAATTTTCTACCGACATTCAAATAATGGTTTAATCTCTTACATAATATTAAAACGTACAATAAACTGTCGTTTTATTCAGTGACTTGTAAACGAATATCAATATCCTTAGTCTTATCCATCCATCCATCCATTATCTATACCCACTTATCCTGGTCAGGGTCGCAGGGGGTGTTGGAGCCTATCCCAGCGTGCATTGGGCGAGAGTCAGAAATACACCCTGGACAGGCTTCCAATCTATCGCAGGGCACACACACCATTCACTCACTGTTCACTCACACACTCATACCTATGGGCAATTTAGAGTCTCCAATTGGCCTATCTGCATGTCTCTGGACTGTGGGAGGAAACCGGAGTACCCGGAGGAAACCCACGCGGATACGGGGAGAACATGCAAACTTCACACAGAAAGACCCCAAGCCGAGATTCGAACCCATGATCTTCTTGCTTCCCACTGCACCACCGTGCCGTCCTTCTTAGCCTTATATTTAGGCAAATTCGTTTTTACTTTATATTGGCTTATCTATAACTACAGACTATGCCAGGGGTAGGCAACCCTGAGTCTTGGTTTTTGTTCCATCTGAGGTTGACAACACAAGTTTGATGGATGATAAAATAAAAGTTTGAGCTGGAATATGTTCTGAATGGTGAAATGTGGCTTGCCTCCAGCACATGGTCACCTGCATTCACTAAAAGCTGATTACTTAAAACCAACCAAGTTATGTAGTTACATTACACATTACATCACATTACAGGCATTTAGCAGACCCTCCTCTCCAGAGTGACTTACACAACTTTTTACACTGCATTTTCATTGCATACAGCTGGATATATACTGAAGCAATGCAGGTTAAGTACCTTGCTCAAGGGTACAGCAGCAGTGTCCTACCCAGGAATCGAACGTGTGACCTTTAGGTTAACAAGACCAGCTCCTTACCCATTATACTACACTGCCACTACAGGTTTGGAAAACCAGGGATGCCCACCCCCGGTTCTACGTTTTCATGTTACTTTGCTTTTGCCTACAGTATGGCTCTTAGTGATCTGTAATCACTATGTATACCACCTGCCAGGTAACGGCTTGGCAGGACATTCGCCGTACCTTTACGTCACTTAAGAGTTTGGTATTTTTCTGGGTCCCCCCCCCCCCCCCCCCCCCCCCCCCCCCCCGAAATACAACGGCCACATTCCCACAGTCACACAATCCTTCCTTGTCTTCTCCTTACTATTCCTGCCTATAGTCCCACAATTACTGATTATCCCCATCGGTCAAAACCTTCTGCAAGCAAAACAATCACTCTTCAACCAATCCTCAAACAACCTCTGATCGTTGCTTATTGAAGCCAATTGTGGGTCACACAAGTAAACAAACAAACAAATAAATCAGGAGGATTTGCACACATAGTGCTATTGCAGCCATCTGAGCACGTTAAAACATGTTCTAGAAACTTTATCGATGCCTTTTATCAGAGAGCTGTTTTTCGTTTTTTTTTTACTGCTGCTACCACACAGCTGTAATTCTAGCAGGCAAAGTAACTAACATGATTAAAAGTGACAAAAATATTATTAAAAAATAAAGCAAACGTTTTCACAATTTAGGTCTTTGTGAACGCCAGCATTATGCAGAATACAGTATTGTTTTGAATGTTACTCTGTGGGGTTTTGATGCAAGTGAGCTCTTTTTCTCACAGATTAAACGATCATTTTATTGGGAATGATTGATTAGTAATGATTACACTGACCAAATTCTGATAAAAATGCAAATATTACAATATTCAATTTCCTTAAAAAATAAATTAATTATATATACACATATATACACATATGAGTGAGTTTGATGGATTAAACAACATAATGAATGTGTCTGTGCTTGCTCTCACATTCTTGATTTAATGACCAATAGACTAGCTAGTTAGCTTCCTCACTTTTAAATTAGCTCTCAGGATCTTTGCTTCACTCACTCTTTACATTCAGAATGACAACGACATCCTAAATGGTTGTAAAAATGTGTATGCATTCGGTGTGCTGTGCTGTTGCATTTTGCCAGATTCTTGTTCAAAAATGTATTTACTGTCAATGCTAATATAAATCCAGTCCTGTCAATTTAATTGGCCTGAAAATGATCTTAGGCATGATCACTCAGAGAGGGAGGGAGGATTCTCAGTAAGACAGTGGCTTTCACCCCTCAAATCTCCTCACAACTGGTGTCAACAGTGTAACAGCTGGTCACATTTCAGTTGAAACGGTTTGATTTCTTTATTACCAATGTGTTTACATAATAATAATAATAATAATAATAATAATAATAATAATAATAATAATAATAATAATAATCTTGAGGAAAATGCCATATTTGGTTTGAGTCTGAGGAAAAAAGCACATGAAAATGTGTTTTTCTTGACATTCGGCACCTCAAAAAATCCATAAAAAAATAAAAATCATCGTCTGCCACAAAGTCATCGTAAGTTCCACCTTTTCAAAATGCTGTAAGAATATCAATAATATGCTCATGTCTCAGGATCCTACAGCACCCCAATAACTGTCACCTCACTTCTGAAGGCTCGATTGTGGAAGACCTTAATCTGCGTACATGATCTGCGTCCAACCAATCAGCAGTCATGTTTTTCAGGCTATTTTGTCCCCCTTGAATGTCCGACACAGTCCTCGCGTATACATCCGGTAATACGCCCTGAACGCAACTGTAGTTTTAGGCGCATTAAAAAAAGGCGAAATTTAAACAGTAATTAAAAACGAGAATTTAAAAAATCAACAACTTTTGCTTAAACTATATTCAATTTTTTTAAATCCCATTTGTGTAAATACAAAACAGTTAAAACTCAAATAGAAAAGACGACAATTTTCCGATTTCATTCAACAATAACCTGCATTTATTTCTAACATAGGCTACGTATAATTCAGTTTAACTTACCCGCATTTGCCGCGTAAATGCCACACAGCAAGACCAAAAAAAGAGCGGGGACTCTCATTCCGAGGAAAATGTTCAGATAGATTACTCGTAAAACATAACCAGTTTCTGGTTATTTAAGACCTCCGCGACTTCGTTGAGTCGTTTGACAAATGATAATACCAGGAAATAAACAGGTTTGTAAATGGGTAGCGCTTAGCCAATAGTAAACACGCAGAGACGAAGCATCACTAAACTCCGGGGCAACTTGATGAAAATAGGGACCGAAACTGAAAGTAAAGTTCGAGTGGTTTGAAGGCGCTCACGAGGCAGTCACGTGAATAGACTGCTAACACACAGCTTTACACCAATAATAATAATAATAATAATAATAATAATAATAATAATAATAATAATAATAATAATAATATAGGCTACTTTATTAGGTGGGCTATACCTGCTCGTTAACCCAAACAATCAGCTCCTCCGGATAGTTAATTATGTGGCTGCAACTGAATATAAATAGCATGCAGCAGACACAGTGAAGAGTTAAAGCTGTTCTAGAGGCTAAAGGGGGTCCTACTCTACATATGGTGCAGTGTGTAAGTATTGTGTAGTGACGCAAGTACTGTGACACAATTATTGTTGTTTTGGCTCTGTACTCCAGAGCATTGGAATTAATATGAAGCGATGAACAGGGGGCTAAAGTACAGACTGTTAGCATTAATCTGAGGGTATTTACATCCACACACAGTAAAATGTCCTGTGTTAATTAAACTCTAACAGTGTCAATTCAACTCAAACAGATAGCATTTGGTTAGCAAATGTTATCTGTTAGAGTTGAATTAAAACTGGACATTTTACTGTGTATGGGTGATGTAGGAATTACAGCCATTTTTATGCATGCACATTACCTGGGCTTGTTCTGTTATTCTGCTGAGTCACAAATGGAGTCCAGTGGACTGACATTCAGGGTCACACAGACATGCAGTCAGAGGAACCATAATGTGGGTAAGATGAACAGCAGAGCTTCTCCTTAAGCACATGGTACACACACCCGATGCACTGTGTCCAATTCTATGGACAGAGACGCACACTCACACCCCTGCAAAAATAACTGGGTACACCTCCAACTCTCTAAAAGGGTAAAATTTACTCTTAAGCAACTCCAGTCCTGAAGAGCCGCGGTGTCTGCAGGTTTAACTCCAGTCCTGAAGAGCCGCTGTGTCTGCAGGTTTAACTCCAGTCCTGGATGGCCGCGGTGTCTGCGGGTTTAACTCCAGTCCTGGAGGGCCGCGGTGTCTGCGGGTTTAACTCCAGTCCTGGAGGGCCGCTGTGTCTGCGGGTTTAACTCCAGTCCTGGATGGCCGCGGTGTCTGCGGGTTTAACTCCAGTCCTGGAGGGCCGCGGTGTCTGCGGGTTTAACTCCAGTCCTGGAGGGCCGCTGTGTCTGCGGGTTTAACTCCAGTCCTGGAGGGCCGCTGTGTCTGCGGGTTTAACTCCAGTCCTGGAGGGCCGCTGTGTCTGCGGGTTTAACTCCAGTCAAGGAGGGCCGCGGTGTCTGCTGGTTTAACTCCAGTCCTGGAGGACCGTGGTGTCTGCTGGTTTAACTCCAGTCCTGGAGGGCCGCGGTGACTAATGAGGGGACTAAGCTAGAGCTGGATCATTTAAAGGAAATTAAAGAGGAGTTTGTAGAAATCAAGAAGTCCCAGGAATGTTCCGGGAAGGCTCTTGAGGTGGAGATGAAGGCTCTGAGTGACAAGCTGAATGTGACTGACCTCAAGTTAGACAGCAAGCATGTGCACCAGCTAAAATAGTTTCTCATTCCTGGCCAGATAGGCGAGGGAGGGCAGAGGGACCAACTGTCATACACAAATCTGTTACATCATATTGATGGCAGGTCTCTGCAAAGGGCATCCAGAAACAGAAATAACTGAAGCAGTTATTAGAGTCATCAGTACAGCTCCAAAACTGTGAGACTTTCTGCAGATTATGGGTAATCTGGCCCTCACAAAATTAAAAGCCATCCTCAAAGGTCACTATGACGAGAAAGACTCATATGACTCGTATCAAAAGCTAATCAGCATTTCACAAGATTTCACAACAAGCCCAAAATGAGCAATTGACCTAAAGGATAGACTACTGTTAGCCTCAAAGGACAAGAATTTGGAGGAACAGTATCATCCTCACCTAGGACTTCTCACGGACAGCCAAACCACTGTATGACCTGCTAGTACTATAGAACTACAGAACTATAATCTGCATTCTGGAAAACTGGAGTTCCCCGCATTGAAGTGGGCCATCCTTGAGCATTTCAGGACTCACCTGTTTCATGCTCCATCCTTTGTGTACAAAGATCATTATCTCGTCACCTGTATCCTCGCCACCGCAAAGCTGAACACTACTGGGAAAAGATGGGTGGCAGTTAGCTGACTTCTTCACAATCTCCTACATGCCTGAAAAAATGAATACTGATGTAGACAGGCTGTCTAGAATGCCACCGGACATTGATGGATTCATCACTCAGCGCACTGAAACAGTCAGCCAGAATTTTTTCAGTACCACGCAGCAGGCGATCCAGATGCAGCAGGGGGAAACAACACTTTTCAGTGCGTTATCGTTCAATGCCACTGAGGAAGAAGACAAAGAGGACCGACTGGTCAATGCTGTTCAGCCAATGCCGTTCAGACTGGTCAATGCTGTTCAGGGGATCAGTGCATAGATCCAGTGACTGGGAAGGTCTTAGACAATAAAAACCAGAATCAGAGACCAAGTGGAAAGGCCCACCTGACAGAGGACTGCGATGTCAGAGCTCTACTCAGGGAATGGAACAAGCTGTATGTTGGACAGGATGGAGCATGGCATTGCAAAATTGCTCCTAGATGTCAACTTGTCCTTCATAAAGTATGTTTACCACTCATCTTCAAGGAGCTCCACAAAAGCATGCGACACCTGGGCACAGAGAGAACACTGAATCTAACCAGGAACTGCTTCAGTTGTCCCAGGATGCAGCGAGACGTGGAGCACTTTGCCACAAACGTGTGTGAATGTCTCGAGGAGTGGAAGCCAAGCAGACCAACACGTGCCGCTATGGCGAGCATCAAGATGAGCAAAGCCGTCACTGCCCTGCCGTCGCCTGAACATACAGGAGAATCCACCTCGGAAACCTACCATAAGCAAAGACCAGAGAAATACTAGAAGACAATGGGCCTCATTCACCAACCGTTCTTAAGAAGAATTTTCTTTTTAAAGCCCACTTACGCAGTTTTCATGAAGATTCTGACATTCACCAATGTTTTCTTATTTGGGATTTGTTCTTAGGTAAGAACAGAATCTACGCACACTCAAGAGCACACTTACACACATTTGAGTGCTGTAAGTTTGTGAAAAATAATTGGTTATTGCATTTTCTTCAATTCTGCAATGTTGTATAATATTATAGGATTTAAATTATTTTTTAATTATTATTTTCATTGTTTTACAAAGCATTAAGGTACCAGGTTCCGCCTCAGATGGTGGTTGCCTCAGCAGGAGTTCATCTGTAAATAAATGATAAAAATCAAACCATTGTAGTGACCTTTTATGTTTGGGAGTTTCAATTATGTAATGTTTGGTCTATACAGCAAAAGCAAATGTTTAAATTTTGAATACAAACTAAGCACTTAGGTAACACTTTTTAAACACATGGACATGTTGAAGAGAACACTTCAGAGGCATCATTGGTGGTTGTGCGGACCACACCGGGTGGCACCATCAGAGGGGGGGTGACACCAAAATGACTGGCAATAAATTTTTTCTCCAGTGTTTTGTGCAACGACGGGTTGAAACAGCTAATTTCTCTGATGCAGTTTACCGCCAGTTGATTTAATTAGCGGTATTAATGTGACGAGAAGCGCTTTGTCGTTTGAATGCATAACACGCAATTGCTTGCGCCCACTCCTACCAGCATTTTTTTTTTTTTTTTTTGCCTCAGATTTGACATCAAACCATTTTTTTTTTTTACTTCATCAGTTGTGCGACCGTCTCCGGATACAGCGTTCACTGAACGAGTAATTGCATCCCATGCATCTTTTTTTGTTATTTTGTATCCACTACTGACGCTACTAAATATACTTCCGGCAGCAGTACCTCCACTTCAGAACTACTGAAGTTTTTCTTACGTTTGGAGTCCGGTGCTACACCGTCTTTAAATTTTCCTTTGGGCATTCTTGACTTCTCTCTCAACTTTTCTTTTCGATTTCTGTGTGTGATTGCTGTGTGTGCACATGCCCTGCAGTCTCATGCCCTTCTATGGCGGGGCGTTTACCTATGCTAATTAGGAACAACTGGCACGCGCTTTACATTTATGAAGACAATGGGATTCATCATTTTAAGAACACGAGTGCGAACAATTCTGCGGTTTAAGAACACGTTGTGAATCTGACGTAGACTTTTCTCAGGATCTTTCTTAAGTACAAATTTAAGAAAAAACTTAGGAAGATATTGGTGAATGAGGCCCAACGTCCCCATTTCACCAAACGTCCAGGGGCCTTATGTATCAAACATCTTAATAATTACACTTAAGAATCTCATAACAGCTTACTTTGGAGTGAAATCATTCTTCGCTTAAAGTGGTCAATAAAACATAGTTGCCAAGCAGCTCACACTTTCTCATAGGTAAGTCTTGAGACATTCTCAAGAGTAACGCTTAAGTGTGTTTCTGCGACTATCACAGGTGCTGCAAACAAAAGGATTAAGATGATGTCATCAATTTCCGAAATTGCTAAGAGACAAGAACCAATCAGCTTTTGGGAAATCTGTGTTCTATTGATGGGTCAACACAAGTTTTCAATAAAGTTAAACACACCCTCGTTATGAAAGCTCCCTTGTTGTCTAATGTTAGTCTAAGCAAAATGGATGTGAAAAGAAAGCCGAATTGGACTGTGGAAGAAACGGTGATGTTGGTAGAGGAGGTGAAGGCAAAGAAGGGAAAATTTAGCCCCACATTTACAAGTCGACACAAAAAAGAAGTTTGGAAGCAGATTGCAGACAGCATTAATGCGAGCTTCTCCTCCACCATTCGGAGGAATGCAAAAAGAAATGGCACAATGTTTTGTCCAAAGCACGTCAGGAAATCTTCGCTTTCAAGAAGGCACCATCTGGCTCTGGTTCGTAGTCTATGTTATTTATGTATCTGTCTATTTATTTATTTATTTATTTACTTATGAGACATGTTTGTTACATATTGCTGATGAACATTAATGTAGTTATATTTTTTTATTCAGGTGGAGGTCCTGCGCCTAAACCTTTAAGCGCAGTGGCAGAAGTAGTTCTCTACATCCTCGGAGAAAATAATGCCACAATCAGTGGAGTGGGTGACTGTCAGGATGCTGCACTACTCAAACTGCAGACTGTAGTAAGGTTGGCATGCTATTATAAAAGAACTGTAGCTCAATACTCAATACTTATTTTATTGATACAAATGCATATTCACAAGAATAAACTAACTTAACAAAATGAATTCTGTTATTCAGTAATGCAGATGAAAACACCATCTCGTCCCCTCATGAGCTGCCTGTAGTAGAACTCCTAGCTGCAACAGCACTGCTTCCAGGCCCATCTGGCATTCCCTCTCCAGCAGCAGGCCCAGAGCCCTGGCTCCCTGAGCCCCCACTGGCCACTGCCACTCCACGGCTCAACCCGGACGAGGGGGAGGACATGGATGCACTGCGGAGAGAAGAGTTGCGGATGAGCATAAAAGTTTTAAGGATGAAGGAGCATTATTTATTATTGAACTAAAAATAAAAAAGATGAAATCTTGCCTATTGCTGTCTTTTTAAAAAAATCCACTCAGCACTTATAATCAATAGATTGGGGGCGGGAGTGTGACAGGAGCAAAATAAAAATGTATTTCTTACCCAAAATGAAAGTTGGCAAAGTGCTGCCTAAACACAGTGGCATCAGAGGCAAATGGGATGCTAGGAGGGTGGTCGTCATCATCGTCATCATTATTATGATCTCCCTCATCAGTGGGGAGAGGAATGTTGCATTTTGCATATGTTATGTGAGACTGCACATGCCATTATATTGCTGGCCTTCTGTGGTGTTTGGCGGATTTCCCCATGAAGGACATGGAACCGGCGTTTCCATTGGCCGATGCCCCTCTCCACAATGCTTCGGATGCATTGGTGAGCCCTGAAAAGTCCAATTATGTTCAGATGACCGTCAAAAATAACTCTATAATGGTGAGATGATTCATTATTATAATTCATAGGCTTAGTTAATTTGTACCTGTTGTAATTTTGTTGGGCCCCTCATTGTGGTCTTGGGAATGGTGTGAGAAGCCAGCATCATTGTGGGTAGCCTTTATCTCCAAGGAGATGGCACCCGGGTGGAACAATGTTCCTGTCCTCTCTTTTATTTAATTTGGTCATTTTACAAACATGTCAAATGTAAAGACAAGAAGGAAATCTTAATGCCAATCAAGCTAGCCATGTTATTTTGGTGTTTTTTGTCTTATGTACTGTCTTATGTATAAGACAGTACATATCAACATCTATCAATGTGACTCCGAATCTAAAAACCAAATCTTCCTTTTTACTCGGTATAAATGCTTAATTAAATACAGGAGAAGCTTTACCCTCACATTCTCAAAGATACATTCAGATTCAAACAAAAACATTATGTACTCTTCTTACCCATCACCAAATTATACCCAAAAAGCACTTAAACTGTATATTCAATTGTAAATTAAAATCAACTTCAGAGGAAAAACAAGAAAATATGAACAGCTCAAAAATTTAAAAACAGAACAAAACATAAAACCGAGAGCTTGTGTTAACTGAGTGTTAACATTTATACTGACAGTACACCCTGTTAGGACCATCATTACCAATTCATATATCACTAATACACCTTTACTGAGCCTGATAATTTCAGTGTTTTGCTTATAATCGCAAAAAACCACTGAAGCCAAATTGTTGCCATTTTTTCAATTTATGTGATTGCCTGATATGTCATTTGCCATATGCCACAACTGGGTTACTAGCAAATGCAAATTTAATTGTGTTATTAGAACATTTTGATGATAAACCCATGAATCATAGTGGAGACCCATTCTTGTGCCAAATGTTCAGTAAAAAAAGTTCTGCTGTAGTCTACTCTGAGTGAACCAGTGTTTGTATATACAGCTAATGAGCTAACTGAGCCAGGGTTACTGGTGGAAGCAAAAACCATCAAACACATCGACCCTCCAGGAATGGAACTGCCCTTCCTTCTCAGGGTGCAGTCCAGACAGGGGAACATTACCTTCTTGATTTTAGAACATCACAACAGAGCCCCACCATGCTAAAATGGACGGGTCCTGCTGTTCTTTACTTTATTTCTATTGTTGTTCCCTGTCTGTTGTGTGCTGGGGGTTCATTCTCATTCTTCAGTAAGTTACACACACAGTTAAACACAAGTGCTCTCATTTATCTAAACTGTGCAGTGTTTAAATCTAAGAGAATATGAAGCAACAGGACAGCATTAACACACTACGTTTGTTAAATGGAACCCTTAATCCAATGAAATTTATTAGCAGAAGTGACTGTAATTACTTCCCCACCTCATCTGATATGCAGTGAGCGTTCTGGCACAAAATGGCTGCCGTGAATCACCCAGTGGGGGGGCTACACAGCGGCGGTGCCTGAGGTGGGTTAACCCCTCTTCACTGTAAAGCATTTAGAGATAGTGAGATAATCAAGTCACTGGAGCATTGGTGGCTCAGTGGTAGAGCTCTTGCCTGCCACGCTGGAGGCCCGGGTTTGTTTCTCCAACCCAGCCAAACCAGTTGCGCCGGTCTCAAGCCTGGATAAATGGGGAGGGTCCTGTCAGGAAGGGCATCCGGCGTAAAACATATGCCAAATCAAATATGTGGTTCGGCCGAAATACGGGAACAGCCGAAAGAGAGCGAGAGATAATCAAGTCGCTATAGAAATGCAACGCATAATCATCAATGTTGTTTTTGGTATTAAGTTTTGAGAGCTTCTTGCCGAAATTTGTGGCCAAAAATTTTGTAGGGTCGACCAGTTTAGTTTATACAAAAATCAGAATGATCAATTTAGGGGGCTCCAGTCTGTCACCAGCTGTAGATTATAATGATTAAAAATCAGGTGTATATGTCCGTGTGTGTGTGTGTGTGTGCGTGTGTGTGTATATTGTGTGTGTGTATGTGAGTGTGTGTGTGGGATCCTCTTGCTGTAGCTCTCCTCCAGCTCCTCTCCTGTAAAGACAGCAGTACAGGGTGATTAAACTCTGCTCTGGATCCAGGCTCTAGTACAGATTTACAGGCCTGCAGGGTGGAGCCGGAACTCCAGGAGCTGCAGGAAAGGCCTGTGAGGTCATAATGTAACCGTGGAAACTCCAGTGTGGAGTAACTCAGTGGAGTAACTCATTGGCTGTGTCCCAAACCGCATACTTCTGTGCTCTGAGTGCGCATAGCCAAACCGGGGTGCGAGTCCAAAATGAAGTGCGGTAGTGCGGAGCACGGATAAAGTACCCGGATGCGCACTCCATTTGATCAGAATTTGAAGTGTGCATCCATGTGTGCTCCGACTGGAAAAAATCCCATCTCTCCTTTCAAGAAAAACTGTCAGGAACAATGTAATGGCGGATGACAGAAGTGCAGTCACTGCCTCTCTCAGATTGGAAACTTAAATTATGCCATGGGAAAATGGTACACGATGAGGAGTATGTATATAAATAAAGTGGTACGGTGTGTTTTTTTTTTAGTTTAAGGATATGTAATGTTAACCAGCGTAGCTAGCTACATCTGTGCTGACAACCGCAATTGTTCTTCGAAGTATTGCCCTCCTCCTTCGTGCAGCTATGCGGGATAGCCTGCCATCGTCAGGTTCTGTTTTATCCAAGCCACTAACACAGCCACCACAAGCAAACATGACAGGCCTCAATTCTGGTGCCTACATGTGCACCCAGTTGTTCACAATTGGTAAGAAGTGCAAAATTCATTCAATTCAATTTAATTGGTACACACACTGAGTTCAGAAGAGTGATGAATTACCGTTACTGAGAGGGATCTCTCTACAGGGTAGGTATACAGTGAAGTGACTTACGGTGCATTACGCAGTCTTTACTGAGATCTTGGTCTTATAATAGGTGTAGTAGGACCTGAAGAATCGACAGAGCTTTGGCTGGACCCTACAGAATCTGTGGCAGACGCTGGAATGAGAAGCTCAGTCAGAACCCCAGTTCAACAGCTCAGTGAAGCTCATATCACACACTCACTCATATCACACACTTAGACGCATATCACACACTCAGACTCACATCACACTCAGGCTCATATCACACACTCAGCTCATATCACACACTCAGACTCATATCACACTCAGACTCATATCACACACTCACTCATATCACACACTTAGACTCATATCACACACTCACTCATATCACACACTCAGACTCATATCACACTCATACTCATATCACACACTCACTCTTATCACACACTCAGCTTATATCACACACTCAGCTCATATCACACACTCAGCTTATATCACACTCAGCTTATATCACACACTCACTCATATCACACACTCAGACTCATATCACAGACTCAGCCTCATATCACACACTTAGACTCATATCACACACTCAGGTTCATATCACACACTCAGACTCATATCACACACTCAGCTCATATCACACACTCAGACTCATATCACACACTCAGCTCATATCACACACTCAGTCTCATATCACACACTCATACTCATATCACACACTCACTCTTATCACACACTCAGCTTATATCACACACTCAGCTCATATCACACACTCAGCTTATATCACACACTCAGCCTCATATCACACACTCAGACTCATATCACACACTCAGCTCATATCACACACTCAGCTCATATCACACACTCAGGCTCATATCACACACTCAGGCTCATATCACACACTCAGTCTCATATCACACACTAAGGCTCATATCACACACTCAGACTCATATCACACACTCAGCTCATATCACACACTCAGGCTCATATCACACTCAGCTCATATCACACACTCAGACTCATATCACACACTCAGCTCATATCACACACTCAGGCTCATATCACACACTCAGACTCATATCACACACTCAGCTCATATCACACACTCAGGCTCATATCACACACTCATACTCATATCACACTCATACTCATATCACACACTCACTCTTATCACACACTCAGACTCGTATCACACACTCAGCTCATATCACACACTCAGAATCATATCACACACTCAGCTCATATCACACACTCATACTCATATCACACTCATACTCATATCACACACTCAGAATCATATCACACACTCAGCTCATATCACACACTCAGACTCATATCACACACTCAGACTCATATCACACACTCAGCTCATATCACACACTCAGGCTCATATCACACACTCAGCCACACACACACACACACACACACACACACACACACACACACACACACAAGGCACAACACTGTAACACTGAAAACATGTAAACAGGAGTAATTACAGTCTGAACTCAGGGTATTTGTGCTTGATTATAATGACATTCATAAGCATTGAGTAAAGGAGTAAATATACTCACTGCTAGTCTTCCTGTAGTCTGGAACAGAGACTGCAGTTTTGGCTGCAATGAAAAGCTCAGTCAGAACCCAAGTTCAGCAGAGCTCAGTGTAGCTCATATCACACACTCAGACTCATATCACACACTCAGCTCATATCACACACTCAGGCTCATATCACACACTCAGCTCATATCACACACTCAGCTCATATCACACACTCAGGCTCATATCACACACTCAGCTCATATCACACACTCAGCTCATATCACACACTCAGACTCATATCACACACTCAGCTCATATCACAGACTCAGCTCATATCACACACTCAGACTCATATCACACACTCAGACTCATATCACACACTCAGCTCATATCACACACTCAGCTCATATCACACACTCAGACTCATATCACACACTCAGGCTCATATAACAGTAACTCCAGTAACATCGATTTCAGCCAATTAAAAACTATTTCAGAATGACAGAATTGATTAAAATATAGATACTCAGTCAGTTAAACACACACACACACACACACACACACACAAGGGACAACACTGCAACCCTGGAGACATGTAAACAGGAGTAATTACAGTCTAAAACCTGGGCATTATTTGTACTTGATTATAATGACATTCATAAGCATTGAGTAAAGGAGTAAATATACTCACTGCCAGTCTTCCCGTAGCCTGGAACAGAGACACACAGAGTTAGAATCATACACATGGCATGTCTGACTGTCACTGTGAAACTATTAAACTCTGTGAAATGTTTCAGTGTGCCAGCTTTATTATGTGACTGCACTGGTGTCTGTCAGAGTTAGGTGTGTCAGTGGGTCTGTGTCTGTAACTCAGTGCATCAGTATCTCTGTGTGTCAGTGACTCTCACATGAGCTTCTCTTCTTCCAAATGACGACACCGATGACGGCGAGGGCGAGGATGAGGATAAGAGCGCCCACACAGCCGATGATGATGCCCACGGGGGGGCTGCTGCCGTCTGGATTACCGTCAGGGGGGAATCACATTAAACACACACGCGCATGCATGCACACACACACACACATGCACAGGCACACACGCACATGCATGCATGCACACACACACACACATGCACAGGCACACACGCACATGCATGCATGCACACACACACACACATGTACAAGCACGCACGCACATGCACACACACACACACACACGCACACATACGCACAATGTTAGGTTAATATATTGCTTTTTTGATATCTTAATTTGACTCATGTCTAAATCATCCCCATGCCTTATTATTGTACTTAAATCCATTCAGTGTATCAGTGATCAATGTAGAGAGAGCCAGAGGTTCTACTACTGAGCAGTGCAGTGTGTTTGGGGTAAACCACTCTCTGTGGTCGTCCTGTTCGTCTCTCTCACTCTCTCTCTCTCTCTCTCTACCATAGGGGAAATTTACAGATCCAAACCCAACCCCAAACAGTGATGTCACAGGTGTTACACCTCCTCGTTCCCTCACTGTTGAGAATGGATTCAGAACATTTAAGCGGGCAGCGTACTTCAAAAGAAGTCACATTTTTTTTGGCTTGCCGAAACCGAATAAGTTCTCCGTGGACGAAAATCGTTTTATACTCGATGCGGTTTCGCTTTGCGCTGAACATTCCATTAGTTAAGACCCCGCCCATTCAGTATTCTGACCAATCACATGTTACCCAAATGGAATCATTCTATCTGTAGCAACCGCGCATAGCACAACGCCTTTTATTCAAAACTGTCCATGGTAACGTATGAATGGATTGTAAACGTATTTGTGGTGTGGGGATGGCTGGTTTAAGCAGCCACACCTGCCCTGGGTCAAGCTAATTAGACCTGGCCAATTGGATAATTGGTTAAGAATTAGATAATTGGCCAGGCTAATTGGGCCCAGGAACAGGAGTGGCTGCACCTGTGCGTAGTGAGGTAATCACTGCGCACAGGTTAAATCTGCCATCCCCACCCACACCAGGAGCCTCTCTGTCATGACGGTGTTTTACATCTGCTCACTTTGGCTGTATATTGCCAAACCCTTGTGAATAAATATGGACTGTTGGAACATCTTCTCCCTGTGTCTCTGTGCTGGAGGGCCCCTAGGAAATCCACTTCGGTGGCCTGTGGCAGGCGTGTTTGCCACAGTGGTGCCCAACGTGGGGCTTCTCCGGCACAGGAAAGAGGCACAGGAGGGCCAGCCAGGAAGCACACTGGAGGAGGGGCAGCTGAGGTGTTCCCGACAGGGCTTCGGGCGGATCCTCCAGGCCAAAAACGGGGAGCAGGAGATGACAACCGAGGGAAAGGAAGCGATCCTCAGCTGGGACGCTGGGGAGCTGGACCTGGCCGGGAAGGCAGGTCAGCTACGGGCGGTGCACGAGAGGTGGTCGCGCCGTGAGCTGGACTTGGCCGGAAAGGCGGGTCAGCTACGGGCGGCGCACAAGCAGTGGCCGCGCCGTTTTTCTTCCTTTCTTGTCTGTTTGTTGTTTTAGTTCGTTGTTTTGGCCTGGTTGGTTTGCCCGGAGCCCAGGAGGGGGTAAGCCTGCAGCTGCCTGCCAGCAGAGCCGACTGGCAGTCACCACAGCTACGAGGGTTCCTGGTCCCCAGCGCCGCAAGGAAGCAAGCCCACCAGCCCAGCCACCCCACCACACCCCTGGAACAGCCCAAGCCCGGTGACGCCCCCACCAGCCAGCAGAGCAGCCCAGGACTTCCCGTGCTCCGGGAGGGAGGAGGAAGAAGGGCTGCCTTGTCGTCCGGGGGAGGGTCACAGCATGTACTGGACTGTTCCGGGGCCACCCACCCTGACTCTTTTGTGGAGTGTTTTTTATTTTGTATTTTTTTTTATTGCTTTGTTGGGAGTGTGGGGGGTAGGCAGGCTTCGGCCAGGGATTCTCCCTGGCCTCAGTTTGGCATTGGGGGTATGTGGTGTGGGGATAGCTGGTTTAAGCAGCCACACCTGCCCTGGGTCAAGTTAATTAGACCTGGCCAATTGGATAATTGGTTAAGAATTGGAGAATTGGCCAGGCTAATTGAACCCAGGAACAGGAGTGGCTGCACCTGTGCGTAGTGAGGTAATCGGTGCGCACAGGTTAAATCTGCCATCCCCACTCACAGAAGGGAGCCTCAGTCATGACTGTTTTACATCTGCTCATGTGGCTGTACCATCTTGCCACCCTTGTAAATAAATCTGGACTGCTTGAACATCATCTCCCTGTGTCTCTGTGCTGGAGGGCCCCTTGGAAAGCCACTTCGGTGGCCTGTGGCAGGCTTGTTTGCCACAGTATTATTGGATTGAATTGCCTATGTATTATGTATATAGGTTATTACTGACCAGTCACACGATGTTCACATTGGTGTCATCTGTGGTGATTTCGGCTAGATAGAAAATCTTGGAGGTGCAAGAAGTGCCGAAAAAACTTCCACAAGGGAATGCGTTTGTTCATTTTTTCCTCAATCACCTCATTTTATTCTTACGACCTCGCCGAACTTAGTTTCCGCAAGAAGTATGCTGCCCACTTTAGTGTCTTTAAGAACAAGGCATCATTTGTCATGTCTCTCTCTCTCTCTCTCTCTCTCTCTCTCTCTCTCCTCCCTCTCTCTCTCTCACTCTTGATATCTCTCTTTCTCTCACTCTCTCTCTCACTCACTCTTGATACCTCTGTTCCTCTTGACGTTCTCCTCTTTGACAGGCAGAACGATGTACTGTTTCAGGCTCTTGTGCTGTACAGTACAGGTGTACTCTTGGCCCTTCCAGTCCTCAGGCTTCACTGATAGGTGAGATCTGGTCTGGAAAGTTCCGTCCTCGTTGGGCACCGTCTCCCCCAGCTCCACATCCTCATCCAGGTCATCTCCGTTTCTCTGCCAGGTTATCGTGATGTCACGGGGGTAGAATCCGGTCACATGACAGGTAACAGGAGGGGAGGGGTCCTTCTGCAGCAGAGAGACCTTAGGAGCAACTAAGAGAGAGAGAGAGAGAGAGAGAGTGGGGGAAGGGGAGGTAGAGTAAAGGTGAAGAAAGTGAGAGAACAACAGACAGCAAAAGAGAAAGAGGGGAATAAAACTTTTAATGTATTAGTTAAATTATTTACTTAACCAATTGTTATTTCTTCCCATGGTAAACAACACAGCATATGTTAGTTATTATGTTCTTTTTGGCTGGAATCCTTGGACTGTTATTGTTTCTTATGTAAAAGTATATTTGCGTTTTGTAAAAATAAATATTTATTTGCATCTTTTAACTTGAGTCTGGTCTTGGAATATATTATATGCCTCATTGTAAAACGAGTCAACGTTTCAGGACTTAATGTGTTCAGTACATTACTACTGCTGTTAGACAGCATGTGTTCAGTACATTACTACTGCTGTTAGACAGCCTGTGTTCAGTACATTACTACTGCTGTTAGACAGCATGTGTTCAGTACATTATTACTGCTGTTAGACAGCCTGTGTTCAGTACATTACTACTGCTGTTAGACAGCATGTGTTCAGTACATTACTGCTGCTGTTAGACAGCATGTGTTCAGTACATTACTACTGCTGTTAGACAGCATGTGTTCAGTACATTACTACTGCTGTTAGACAGCCTGTGTTCAGTACATTACTACTGCTGTTAGACAGCATGTGTTCAGTACATTATTACTGCTGTTAGACAGCCTGTGTTCAGTACATTACTACTGCTGTTAGACAGCATGTGTTCAGTACATTACTGCTGCTGTTAGACAGCATGTGTTCAGTACATTACTGCTGCTGTTAGACAGCATGTGTTCAGTACATTACTGCTGCTGTTAGACAGCATGTGTTCAGTGCATTACTACTGCTGTTAGACAGCATGTGTTCAGTACATTACTACTGCTGTTAGACAGCATGTGTTCAGTACATTACTACTGCTGTTAGACAGCATGTGTTCAGTACAATACTACAGCTGTTAGACTGTTTTCACAGACTGAGCTTTTATATTACCCCCCCAAAAAAAAAAAAAAAAACATTTTTGAACCTGAAAGAACAGGTAACAGATATTGTTTGCTTTACTCAGCCAGCTGATCTGTGTGCAGAGAATGCGTTCCTGCTGCCACTGAGCCTCCCAGGCTAGAGCTGCATAAGAGTTTAACATGGTGGGAGAGCAGCAGAGTTGTGCTCTCAGTGCTGCTGTACCTGTCCTCTCCAGAGCGCTCCTCCCGTAGCTCACGTACTTCTTCAGCCACGCAACGCACTCCTGGGTCAGGTACTGCTTCCAGCCCTCAAGCAGAGCTGGGTTATGATTCCATTTCACTGCAGTGCTAAACGCCTGTGGAGTAGGTGCAATGTAACGCAGGTTTTTCAGGTCATAAGTAAGGAAGTCTTCCCCGTCGTATCCATACTGATCAAACCCTCCTGTGGCCCCGGTCTCATCATCCCACTCACAGCCGTACGTCCTCTGCACAGTGTGCACACCTGGAGAGAGAAAACACACTGTCAATATGAGCAACTAATGCACACACACACACACACACACACACACATACACAGACACTCTGCACATCCCCCCCCACACACACACAGTGTCACTGCACACATCACACACACACACACACACACACACACACACACAGTCACTGCACACATAATACACACACACATGCTGTCACTGCGCATATCACACACACACACTCTCACTACACACATCTCATACACACTGTCACTGCACACATCACACACACACATACACAATGTCACTGCACACTAGGGCTGTCAAAAAATATTCGAAGTTCGAAAACTATTCGAAAATCTTTCCTTTTTTAAAGTTCGAACCTATATTTGAGCATTCGAATATTAGTTTTGGATCCCGCGTTTTGTAATTAACATGAATATACAGGCTTAATTTCATGCGGCGAATCATGTTCATGCACGCAAAGTTCATTTCCTGTGCTAACGTTACTTCCTCTGTCAACAAAAAACGTTCTGCCCTGGATCCAGAGCAACTGGATCGTCTGGTTTTCCTTGCCAATAACCTCCGGTGATGCTTTCAGCTCTATTGACACCTAACGTTACTGGTCACCTAGCCTCGCGAGCCAGTCTCTTTTTTCACTTCGTTCAACAGATCTGGTCAGCTAACAATTTAGGCTAAATAATGTTCCCATGGCAGGCTATGTAAGATTTTGATAAAATTGGATGATGAAAGAAGTTAAACAAACTAAACAGAGTAAGTAATTTATGTTGTTTTAGGCTACAGGTATTAACCGTTTGAATAATTTTTGTGTTAAGAAATAAACAGAGATTTCCTATGAACAATCATTCCCCTATTATTGTGATTAATAAATGCCGAGTTGTGGCAAATTACATGCACGAGAAAGTGCTTTATTCATTTGCGCATTAGGCTATAGAAACTGCAGGGGGCTCATTTATAAAATGAACTTGCGTGTGTAAGTCAAGTGAAGACCTGACGTAGAGCGATGACCGTTTCCACGGTCAAATCGAGTCATGTTCAAATTTTTTAAATCACTACCTTGACGTGATTTTCTACGCACGCGCCAGACAGTTGATCTGAAATACGTTTTGTAAATGAGGCCCCAGATGTAGTAACCTAGTATTAAAGTTCACCAATGTCCTCTATTCTACTGCCCACTTGTGGAAAATAACTCGTAGGCCAGTTTAGAGGGAGCGTCACATGAATATTGCGCCCGACAATAAGCCGCTTATTTGTGTGAATTATAGGCAAATGATATTCGAATATATTCAAACTCTAACTAATTACAAAAGCTAATATTTGAACTCAATTTCATGGCACTTTTGACAGCCTTACTGCACACATCTCATACACACACACACACACTGTGACTGCACACATCACACACATACACACTGTCACTGCACACATCTCATACACACACCCACACACACACTGTCAATATGCACATCCCACACTCCCCTGCAGCAGAGTCATGTACTTACATAACTCTGATCCCACTGAGACTACAGCATTAACCTCTGATCCCACTGAGACTACAGCATTATGCTCTGCTCCCACTGATACTACAGCGTTAAACTCTGATCCCACTGACTGATACTAAAGCGTTAAGCTCTGATCCCACTGAGACTACAGCATTAATCTCTGATCCCACTGAGACTACAGCGTTAAGGTCTGATCCCACTGAGACTACAGCGTTAAGCTCTGATCCCACTGAGACTACACCATTAAGCTCTGATCCCACTGAGACTACAGCATTAAGCTCTGATCCCACTGAGACTACACCATTAAGCTCTGATCCCACTGAGACTACAGCATTAAGCTCTGATCCCACTGAGACTACAGCATTAAGCTCTGATCCCACTGAGACTACAGCGTTAAGCTCTGATCCCACTGAGACTACAGCGTTAAGCTCTGATCCCACTGAGACTACAGCATTAAGCTCTGATCCCACTGAGACTACAGTGTTAAGCTCTGATCCCACTGAGACTACAGCATTAAGCTCTGATCCCACTGAGATTAACAGGCATCCTAATTACCCATTTCTCTGTAAACCGCTGTACTGGGATCAGTGACTGAACCTCCTCTGTGTCTGAGCTTCACCCTGTCTGGGCTGAGAGACTCAAACCCAGGTCACCACATCTTTATGCCGAACTTATACTGTAAACCCTTATACTAAATCGAAATACTCAGGTATACATCCTCCAACACACTGGAGCTTTTAGGAAACATTAAAGGACCAGAAGGACAGGTGCCCTTCAATAAAATGACCCACTCAATGCTTACATTGTGAACTGGACTTAATGTGTTCTCGGCTATGACTAACTGTTACATAATGAGTACTGCACCTTATCAGACCTGTGTTTTGACGTTGTTCCAATGACCTTCGATACGCACTTACTGTACGTCAATTTGGATAAAAGCTTCTGCCAAGTAAATGTAATGTAATATAAAATCTCTGATGAATGCTCTGTGCTGTTGTGGATGCCGAGCAAGGAACATGTGTGTACGTGTGTGTGTGTGCGTGCCCGTATGTGTGTGCGTTACCCAAATTCAACTTTGTGGATAAAGCTAACGCAACTCATCAGTGTAACCCTGATCTCCTCAAGAAATCCTCTCCTGAATGTGCGGTCCAAGGAACGTGTATGCAGGTGCTGGATGCTGACCAAGGGAAGAGGCAGTGCTTTTGTGTGTTGGCTGAGTGGATATTATGTGCCCGTGTTTACGGTATCCCACCATCACATCCATCTCAGAGGGTTCATACTCTTCAAAGTTACAATGCCTGTGTTTTACTGTCTTTACATGTTTCTAGGAAAGGAAGTGTGTGTGTGTGTGTGTGTGTGTGTGTATGTGTGTGTGTCCGTTTGTGTATGTTTACATGTGAGTTTACTCACCCTGAGTCTGGTCTAAATGCTGCATCAGAATTCCTTTTAAGGTATGCTGTTGAACAAGCGCTTCCTCACACTTTGTGTCCCAGTAATCTGTTCCCACATTCTCCTTTATCCACTCAGTCTTGGGGATTGCCCTCCTGATTTTGCAGTCATAGTATGTAAATGGTTCATCATCCACCAAACCCACAGCAGTGAACTCTGGGAAGTCAATACCGGCTGTGACAGCAGTGTAGAAGTACTTCAGAGAATGAGAGGCTGTGGACACAAACACATTTGTCATAAATTTAGAAATTATAGTTCAACAATGTACAGCACATTAAAAGTACATTCAAACAGAGTCTACTGACTCACACATGAAGGAGAGAAAATCATACAGTTTAACAGTACAGTAAACCCCTTCTGCTCACACTAGAGTTGATCGCATGCTCATCAAACTAACTCTCTTTCCAGAGTAGCTCAGTGGCTGTAAAACTGATCAGACACAGTGCCAGAGAGGCTAAAAGCACCAGCAGCTCCACAGCCCACATCATCACTGCTCTGCCCAAACCAAACCAGTTCCCCACCACTGCTGCCACTGTCTACAGCTCTGTGAGACTGCAAAGCACACAAGAATCTGATTGGCTGAAAGAGTTTTCTCTCGACCAATAGGAGATGAAGCATCATAAGCCTCTGGGTAGATCGAAGATGAGAAGGTTAGGCCTGGAAACTGAAAGTAAAAACTTTGTTCATTATATTTTTATCTGGCCAGCTACCTCACTGCTAAATAAAACATTTGGATTGACTCTTTTGGAAGTAAGGGGTGGGGGTTGGGAGTCTCATTCCATTAACTGGCTGTAGTTTGCTCCCCGCAAATCAGACAGAGACGTAGACTAAAAACAAGAAAATGCACACAGAATCAAAAACATACACAGACAATGCGGTAACCCATCACAACCCACAAAATGAACCAACCAAGAGCACACAGGTACAGTCAGAACAGAAGGGTCAGGAGGGAGGGTGGGACAGGGAAGTAAACAACCCTCTATAAAACACACACGCACCCAAACACATACACGCAGACACTCTTCAAACACACACACACAATTCAAACACACAAACCAAAACAGGAAATGTATAGGTTGACACCACTGATCATTAATTTTAAAACTTATAAAAACTGAAATCTTTTTAAATCCTGACCCCCCCCCCCCCCATGAGATATGAGATGGTATGAGATCTGAGATACCACCCCACAAGCGTTTCTACTTGTACATAAAATATGTACTCTGACGAGAGGCAACCTTAGAACGGACAAGCAGACGTTAAAAGCCCCGTCATTGTAGTCAACTGCGAGAACATATTTACAGCCCACGTTTTTACACATGAAAATACAGAAAACGACAGCCATGTAATTCGTCTATCAATACTTCCAACTGTTTCATGCATTAAAACGGAATACATATGCCCACCCCTCAAAAAAAAAATGTAAATGCTACATTCTTTTCTCTCCACAACATAGCCTACATAGAAAATAATCTAATCGCGGAATTTTACCGGAAGAGGCAGCGTGGATGCTACATAGCGTCAGTGCCAGGAGACCCAGCTTTCCCATTCTGTCGAAAAAGCCACTTGTGAACCAATTGCCGGCATATCAACCTCAGACATGCATATAGTGTTAACCAGAGCCATAGAAAGAGACAACAGTGTCCCAAAGCAAACGTTCGTTCTGCCGCTCACTCCCTATGTAGTGTGCTACATACTTCCCACTATATAGGGAATAGTGAATGAATGAACAAGTGAGTCATTTGGGACGAAGCCCTGGTTTTGGCCGCTTGGCTACTCCTTGCTGCTCACTGATTGGTTGTGAGCTCCTCTTCCTCTGATTGGCTGTAGGTACCATAACTCTGATTGGTGCATACATGTGTGGATTTTTTTCCATTACTACACGGAAAAATAGTGCCAAAATAATTTGCATTTTTGTGTCTGCAGCTTGAGATTTGTATTTTGCAATTTGTAGTTTGAGATTTGTAAAACAGGATTTGTAGTTTTGTGATGCGTGAAACTCGTTTTGTGTGTCCACAGCTTGAGATTTGTATTTTGCAATTTGTAGTTTGAGATTTGTAAAACAGGATTTGTAGTTTTACAATGTGTAAAACACGTGTGAATTGTGTTTTGAGGTGCACTAATATGGCAAGCCGTTTTAGCTTTAATTCACTTCTAGAGGATATCCAAATACAATTCTGTAAGGTAAAATTTCAATTTTCCTAATCAACTCTGTTGTCCCTTCACAACGGGACATATTCTTCCATGGCGTGCACACAGGTGGAGTTGTAAAAATTCCACTGCTGTACATGAGTGGAGCTGAGTGGAGCCATAAAATTCCCCAGGACAGGGACGGCAGCTGAAAGCTGCATGGGACTGTCATTTGCAATCTTCAAATGGCTTATCCTCCTGGAAGAGTTGGAGGAATCAGGTGACAGGATATTACCCTCTTGGAGCTGTGGCCATACCAGGTGGAGGGTCAAGAAGAACTTCAATTGGGGGCCATGAACGGCTGCTCTGCAATTCATGGGCAATGGCCCAGGCTCTCCTGGGTCAGACAAAACTACTACCATGGACTGAAAGAATGCATCACATGTATTTGCATGCAGATAACTAAGGATGATATGATAAATGTGGGGGACTGTGAATAATATCATACATAGACAAGCACACTGAACGGGTGTGACATGGTACGTGGGGTTATGATCACAAGTATGTAAAGCATAGTATATTTATACATAGGTATGCCTACATAAGTGTCTGGGTCACAGATGGGTCACCACCATGGACTCCCATAGAGAAGTATTTGGAGAATTGATAGGTAAAATCATAGGATCGCATGCCATCATACAAAGTATCTTATTACTGTCACTGGATTTTGGTACTTCTATGTCTACAGAGTACGGGGAAGTGCAGTTTCTCTCTTTCTGGAGGAGTAGGGGGGTTTCTTGGTGGGGCAGATGCCACCGGCCTATTCGTGTCCAGACCTTATTTGGGCAAACCCAGGGAGCTGTGGGGTGTGGAAGGCCTTCTCAGGATTGGATTTAAGGGAAGTCCAAAGAAACATTTGGGGAGAATCTGCTTAACAGTTCTCCTGGTACCATAGTCTTTGCTGTACAGAATATTCATCAATAATCACTTTGTGTTCCTTTTCTTTGTCCCAATTTGTGAGTTTTATGGGTATATAAAAACCTCAGCATTAATGACACTCAAACTTGAAATATATGTAAAAGCTTGCATCAATAGTATACATTCTGTCACGGGTCGAAGTTGGGTGGACCCAAATGCAGACTCAGACAACAGAGTGGCAAAACTCCCGTAGGAGATGTTTAATGCGAAAGTACACAATACAGCAAGCAGTCCGTGCATAGGTCAAAACCAGAAAAATCCACTGGGGCAGTACAAAATCAGAAGGCAAAATCAAAGTCGATAAACAGGCAAAGGTCAGAACAGGAAATCAGCAAAACAAAGACGGCAGGCAAAAATCGGTGGTCGGAAAAACAGGCAAGATCTAAACACGAGTCAAACTAACGAGAGAGGGAAAACCGCTGGAAAGGCACTGTAAACAGAGTCACAATCTGGCAAGGAAGCACAGGGAAACAGAATATATACCAAGTGAACCAGGTGAGTGAAATGAGATAATTGAACAGAGCGTGAACATGCAAACAGGGAACAGGTGAATGAAATGAGTGATTAGCCAGTGCATGAGAATGCGGCCAGAACAGGTGAGAGTGATCAGCTGAAGGGAGAGAGAGAGAGAAAGAGAAAACCATGCCCATACTACAAACCGAAACAAAGATTGTGCAGGAGAAAAGCAGATAGTCAACTAAAAAGTGAAGTGACAACAGAAACATAACACGTTCTTTTTAAAACATTGTTTTCCTTAATTACAAATATGCGCACAATACATTAAAGATACAACTGTTTTGAGCCGAGACATTAATTGTACCTTTTTTCACCCACCTCCCACCGGATCTTAGGGTCCACTTACCTCCCAAATCCCAATTTAACCCCCGTGCGTGCGTGCGTGCGTGCGTGCGTGCGTGCGTGCGTGCGTGCGTGCGTGCGTGCGTGCGTGCGTGCGTGCGTGCGTGCGTTGTGTAGGGGGTCCTCTTGCTGCGGCTCTCCTCTTAGGTAAGTCGAGACATTCTCAAGAGTAACGCTTAAGTGTGTTTCTGCGACAATCACAGGTGCTGCAAACAAAAGGATTAAGATGATGTCATCAGTTGCCGAAATTGCTAAGAGACAAGAACCAATCAGCTTTTGGGAAATCTGTGTTCTATTGGTGGGTCAACACAAGTTTTCAATAAAGTTAAACACACCCTCGTTATGAAAGCTCCCTTGTTGTCTAATGTTAGTCTAAGCAAAATGGATGTGAAAAGAAAGCCGAATTGGACTGTGGAAGAAACAGTGATGTTGGTAGAGGAGGTGAAGGCAAAGAAGAAGAAGAAGAAAATTTAGCCCCACATTTACAAGTTGACACAAAAAAGAAGTTTGGAAGCAGATTGCAGACAGCATTAATGCGAGCTTCTCCTCTACCATTCGGAGGAATGCAAAAAGAAATAGCACAATGTTTTGTCCAAAGCACATCAGGAAATCTTCGCTTTCAAGAAGGCACCATCTGGCACTGGTTCGTAGTCTACGTTATTTATGTATCTGTCTATTTATTTATTTATTTATTTATTTATTTATTTACTTATTTATGAGACACGTTTGTTACATATTGCTGATGAACATTAATGTAGTTATATTTTTTTTTATTCAGGTGGAGGTCCTGCGCCTAAACCTTTAAGCGCAGTGGCAAAAGTAGTTCTCCACATCTTCTGAGAAAATAATGCCACAATCAGTGGAGTGGGTGACTGTCAGGATGCTGCACTACTCAAACTACAGACTGTAGTAAGGTTGGCATGCTATTATAAAAGACCTGTAGCTCAATACTCAATACTTATTTTATTGATACAAATGCATATTCACAAGAATCAACAAAATGAATTCTGTTTTTCAGTAATACAGATGAAAACACCATCTCGTCCCCTCATGAGCTGCCTGTAGAGGAACTGCCAGCTGCAACAGCACTGCTTACAGGCCCATCTGGCATTCCCTCTCCAGCAGCAGGCCCAGAGCCCCTGCTCCCTGAGCCCCCACTGGCCACTGCCACTCCACGGCTCAACCCGGACGAGGTGGAGGACATGGATGCACTGCGAAGAGAAGAGTTGCGGATGAGCATAAAAGTTTTAAGGATGAAGGAGCATTATTATGAACTAAAAATAAATAAGTTGAAATCTTGCCTATTGCTGTCCTTATAAAAGTGCTGAGTGGATTTTTTTTTTATCAATAGATTGGGGGCGGGAGTGTGACAGGAGCAAAATAAAAATGTATTTCTTACCCAAAATGAAAGTTGGCAAAGTGCTGCCTAAACACAGTGGCATCAGAGGCAAATGGGATGCTAGGAGGGTGGTCATCATCATCATCATTATTATGATCTCCCTCATCAGGGGGGAGAGGAATGTTGCACATTTTGCATATGTTATGCGAGACTGCACATGCCATTATAATATTGTTGGCCTTCTGTGGTGTTTGGCGGATTTCCCCATGAAGGACATGGAAGCAGCGTTTCCATTGGCCGATGCCCCTCTCCATAACACTTCGGGTGCATTGGTGAGCCCTGAAAAGTCTAATTATGTTTAGATGGCCATCGAAAACAACTCTATAATGGTGAGATGATTCATTATTATAGTTCACAGGCTTAGTTAATTTGTACCTGTTGTAATTTTGTTGGGCCCCTGGTTGTGGTCTTGGGAATGGTGTGAGAAGCCAGCGTCGTTGTGGGTAGCCTTTATCTCCAAGGAGATGGCACCCGGGTGGAACAATGTTCCTGTCAAACAGCTGTTGCAATCCACTTTCATTCAGGATGTGTGCGTCATGGGTAGATCCTGGCCACTTGGACACAACATTTAAAATGTTGTAATCTGCGTCAAAGACTACCTGGGTGTTGATGCTGTGGTACCTCTTCCTGTTTACAAAAGTCTCTTCATCTACGCTTGGAGCAATTATACGGATGTGGGTGCCATCAATTACTCCAACCACCCCCGGGAAGCTCGCTAGACGCATAAATGCAGCTTGCTTCTGGCAGATTAACCGAGGAGAGGCTGGAAATTCTATAAACCTCCTCACTATGTGAGGTGCTGCAAGGGCTGACACAGTTTTTGCCACTACCCTGCTGATGGTGGATTGTGATGGTCCCAAATCTTCAGCATTGCATAACTGCATTTTTCCCGTGGCTAGGAAGCGCAGCGTTAAAACGACTTGCATCTTTGCTGTAATTGCAATACTTCTCAAAGTTGATGGTGATATTACATCCCGCACAAGATCAGTGACAAAGATGATTCCCTGATGATCTAAGCGATAACGTTTGATTAACTGTGCATCATAAAACATTTGTAAAACATTCTTCCTGTCTCGGGAGGTGCGTGCGCGTCTCAGTCTTCGCAGCTCTGCCATCTTGCCTACTCCTAGCCAAATTAAGAGAGCCCCAGAGGTCTCTTAAATACCTGACAGGTTAAGAGTATTCTTAAGTCAAGAGAAATTTGATAAATCACTCTTATTCTTAAATGTGAGTGTAGGGGTTGTGGAGGAAAACCCCTTCTTAGGTTCGGTGGGTGAGTGGGTGATGCAAGAATAAAGACTAGAACTTATGATTTCTTCTAATAACCTTTTTATTCTCTTCAATCAATAATCCTTTTCATGTACGTAGGCCTACGGGAGGTCTCCAGTACCATAAAGATACATAGAGAGCTTCTTCGCATTATGTTTTTACATCCTTTTTATACAATCACATCTCCTCCTACCCTGATGCATCTTCCCTTTAAAATAACCAATCCCAGCCTAGGTCAAACATATGTTTCATAAGTTAGTTTAACAATAACTATTATATCATTTTCCATTTTAATCAATAACAAATATTTCACTACACACACTTACAGAGGAATATATATGCATGACTTGAATAACAAGTATTTGTCCTCATGGTTAACAATCCATCTTCCAGTTCCAAAGTACATGCACTTCACATACATTCACTACATGCTGTAATCCAACTGAAATATCATATACACACCACCATGTTCTAACAAACTATGTTTATATCATTACCATTACCGTGATTACTTTGATTTTCATTCATTCATTTTAATAGAATATAATCTATACATTTACTAGATATAGCAAATCAGTTCTTTCTAAGTCAGGATCCTTTCTCTTCTCTTGCAACTCAAAGGTCTTCTGCACAAGACTGTTTCCCAACAGAAGTTACTTACAAAATTCCACCAAGTAAATGTTTACAATTTTCCCTCCTGCAACTGGGGTTGAAAGATTCTCTAGGTAGTAGGTATCAGTGTACAAGGAGACCACTGTCTTTCCTTAGTTACAAATTCTTACATAACACAGAATACATATTGTTCTTCAGAGATCATCCCATAATCACATACATTTAAATATATTCTTGATCAGTACAATCTTTAATAAGAAGAAATGTAAAAACATTAAAAGAATGAAGAAAAACCATACTTCCACAGGGTAAAAGTCACCAATTCTTACACTTAAGTTACACTTGAGACTAATTTTTTACTTTGAGCGGCTTGATACATACGGCCCCAGAATTGCTGCTTTGCAGCTACATTTAGTTTAGTTTTGCACAGGTAAAGCCGACTTACTCATGAAATCTTCAAAATACTTTGAGGAGCTTTGTTCTATTTTGCTAAAACTAAGATAACTTTCAGTCCATTATGTTGTAGGAAAACATGATCCTGGTTACTGCCAGTACATGGTATGTGTATTTCATGTCTTAGAATATCTGTGCAGTATAAACGTGTGTTGTTTACAGTAAAATGATCAGTGTTAATTCAACTCTAATAGAGTTTATATGAGTGCACACTGGTGAAATGGAACTCTATAACAGATTCACTCTGGGAATTTGCTGTGTACAAAGTGGAAGGTGGCGATAAGTTTAAAATAAACATTTGTGTTTTCGTTTTTATTGAAGAAATAGCTCACCAACTGAGCTGTAGGTTGAACTTTATTTTTTTAAAAGAAGACACTGCAAAAACAGGTTCTCACCTTTATTTAATTTGGTCATTTTACAAACACGTCAAATGTAAAGACAAGAAGGAGATCTTAATGCCAATCAAGCTAGCCATGTTATTTTGGTGTTTTTTGTCATATAGGACACACATATCAAGATCTATATGACTTTGAATCTAAAAACCAAATCTTTTTACTTGATATAAATGCTTATTTAAATACAGGAAAAGCTTTACCCTAACATTCTCGAATATACATTCAGATTCAAACAAAAACAGTATGTACTCTTCTTACCAATCACCAAATTATACCCAAAAAAGCACTTAAATTTTATATTCAATTGTAAATTAAAATCATCTTCAGAGGAAAAACAAGAAAATATGAACAGCTCAAAAAATTAAAAACAGAACAAAACATAAAACTGAGAGCTTGTGTTAACTGAGTGTTAACATTTATACTGACAGTACACCCTGTTAGGACCATCATTACCAATTCATATGTCACTAATACACCTTTACTGAGCCTGATAATTTCAGTGTTTTGCTTATAATCGCAAGAAACCACTGAAGCCAAATTGTTGCCATTTTTTCAATTTATATGATTGCCTGACATGTCATTTGCCATATGCTACAACTGGGTTACTGGCAAATGCAAATTTAATTGTGTTATTAGAAAATTTTGATGATAAACCCATGAATCATAGTTGAGACCCATTCTTGTGCCAAATGTCAGTACAAATGTTTTGCTAATGAGCTAACTGAGCCAGGGGTTACTGGTGGAAGCAAAAATCAGCAAACACATCGACCCTCCAGGAATGGAACTGCCCATCCTTCTCAGGGTGCAGTCCAGACAGGGGAACATTACCTTCTGCATTGCAGAACATTGCTGTTCTTTACTTCATTTCTATTGTACTTCCCTTTCTGTTGTGTGCTGGGGGCTCATTCTCATTCTTCAGTGAGTTACACACACAGATAAACACAAGTGCTCTCATCTATCTAAACCGTACAGTGTTTAAATCTAAGAGAATATGAAGCAACAGGACAGCATCAACACACTACGTTTTGTTAAATGGAACCCTTAATCCAATGAAATTTATTAACAGAATTGTCTTTAATTACTTCCCCACCACCAACTGATATGTGCTGAGTGTTCTGGCACAAAATGGCTGCCGTGCATCACCCAGTGGGGGGCGACACAGCAGTGGTGCCTGAGGTGGGTTTTTTTTTTTTTTTTTTTAATTAAGTAAGCAAAAACAAACAAAACAAACAAAACAAAAGGGCAAAAGAGGTAACAAAGTCATACAATAAAATGACCTAATCAAACAAGAACAACAGTAGGGAGAGTGCACGAGGACAACAAAAAAAAACAAGAGAAACAAAAAAAAAAAGAAAGAGGGAAGTGATAGATTAGAGAATGCTGGGAGGGGTCTGAATGTGTGTATGTGTGCCTGAGGTGGGTTAACCCCTCTTCACTGAAGATAGTATTTAGAGATGAGTGAGATAATCAAGTCGCTATATAAATGCAATGCATAATCATCAACATTGTATTGGGGATTAAGTTTTGAGAGCTTCTTGCCGAAATGGGTGGCCAAACATTTTGTTGAGTCGACCAGTTTAGTTTATACGAGAATGAGACTGTCACCAGCTGTAGATAATCATGATTAAAAAACAGGTGTGTGTGTGTGTGTGTGTGTGTGTGTGTGTGAGTGAGTGTGTGTGTGTGAGTGAGTGTGTGTGTGTGTGTGTGTGTGTGTGTGTGTGTGTGTGAGTGTGTGTGTGTGTGTATTGTACGTGCGTGTGTGTGTGTGTGTGTGTGGGATCCTCTTGCTGTAGCTCTCCTCCAGCTCCTCTCCTGTAAAGACAGCAGTACAGGGTGATTAAACTCTGCTCTGGATCCAGGCTCTAGTACAGAGCTACAGGCCTGCAGGGTGGACCTGGTGAGGCTGCATAGCCTGCTCTGGTCAATATAAACTTCCATCACATTCTGAAACGGCGACCTCTCATTGGATAGCACTTTACATCTGTGCTCATTCACAGTCTTGTCTGTTACTAGCCTGCTGACTGCTGGCTAAAGAAGTTATTAGCCGTAGCTACATATCAACTCAATGTACACAATGCATTCAAAGCAATATATAGTATCAATATATAGTATAGGGAGTTCCCCGGTGTCCTGGCTAAATTCCAAACCTGGCACTCTAAAACTTGCCACCTAATCATCCCTTGATTTAATAGGCTAAAAAAAAAAGTTCTCTCCCTCTCCACCTTAGCTAATGTGTGGTAAGTGTTCTGGTGGAAAATGGGTGCTGTGCATCACCCAGGTGGGTGCAACACATTGGGGGAGGTGAGTTCCCACTCATCACTGTAAACTGTAAGCGGTCAGAACAGCAGAGAGCCTAACTACCTTCAAACGCAGACTAAAGACTCATCTCTTCAGGCTGCACCTCTCCCCATCCCTCCCTAGCCTATAGTTTAGCTCAATGTACCTAGTTAGGCTAATACGATCACGTTAGTTTTTATTTGGCAGGATTGTTTTTGTCTGATTGTGATTAGGCAAATGTGATTTCAGTGCTAGTTTGTACTTGGCAGGATTGTTTGTTTGTTTGCTGAACAGGTTACCCTACAGGGTTGGAGTCCTGATCTATGTGGTCACTTCTGGCACTACGATCTTTACTTTACTCTAGTGTGTTTCTTTTGCACCTCTGCACCTTGAACTAATGCACTTGTTGTACATCGCTCTGGATATGAGCGTCTGCTAAATGCCTGTAATGTAATGTAATGTAATGTAAGCACTTTGAGCATTCGGAAAAGTGCTATATAAATGGAATGATTCATTCATTCATTCAATCATTCATTCAACATTAGATAAATCCAAACTTACGCAATATGGATAGAATCAAATATATCGAGGCTTTATCGTCTAAAAAGTTAGCTATAATGTAACCGTGGTAACTGGAGTGTGGAGACTGAGACACATTAATACAGTGGAGTAACTAACTGTGTGTTCAGAACAGTGATGAATTTCTGTAACTGAGGGGATCTATACAGAGTAGGTCTACAGTAAAGGGACTTACTGTGCATTACGCAGTCTTTACTGAGATCTCAGGCTTTTACTGCAGGCTGGTCAGAGCCCTCAGAACCTGAGTCAGAGGCTGCAACGAGAAGCTCAGTCAGAACCCCAGTTCAGCAGAGCTCAGTGTAGCTCATATCACACACTCAGCTCATATCACACACTCAGACTCATATCACACACTCAGCTCATATCACTAACACAGCTCATATCACAAACTCAGACTCATATCACACACTCACTCATATCACACACTCAGCTCATATCACACACTCAGGCTCATATCACACACTCACTCATATCACACACTCAGGCTCATATCACACACTCAGCTCATATCACACACTCACTCATATCACACACTCAACTCATATCACACACTCAGACTCATATCACAGACTCACCTCATATCACACACTCAGGCTCATATCACACACTCAGGCACATATAACAGTAACTCCAGTAACATCGATTTCAGCCAATTAAAAACTATTTCAGAATGACAGAACTGATTAAAATATAGATAGTCTGTCAGTCAAACAGACACACACACACACACACCAGGGACAACACTGCAACCCTGGAGACATGTAAACAGGAGTAATTACAGTCTAAAACCTGGGCATTATTCGTACTTGATTATAATGACATTCATAAGCATTGAGTAAAGGAGTAAATATACTCACTGTTAGTCGTCTTGTAGCCTGGAACAGAAACACACAGAGTTAGAATCATACACACAGCATGTCTGACTGTTACTGTGAAACTATTAAACTCTGTGAAATGTTTCAGTGTGCCAGCTTTATGATGTCACTGTGCTGGTGTCTGTCAGAGTTAAGGTATGTCAGTGGGTCTGTGTCTGTTACTCAGTCTCAGTGTGTCAGTATCTCTGTGTGTCAGTGACTCTCACCTGAGTTTCTCTTCTTCCAAATGACGACACCGATGACGGCGAGGATGAGGATGAGAGCGCCCAGCACACAGCCGATGATGACGCCCATGGGGGGACTGCCTTCAGGATTGAAGCAGAGTGCTACAGTCAGTGGGAATCACATTAAACACACACACACACACACGCATGCATGCACACACGCACACACGTGTACACACACACCACACACACACACACACACCACCACACATGTACACACACCACACACACACATGTACACACACACCACACACACACACACACACATACACACACGTGTACGCACACATGCACGCACACACACACACACACTCTCACTCACACACACACACCACACGTGTACACACACACACACATACACACACACGTGTACGCACACATGCATGTACACACACACACACACACACACACACTCTCACTCACACACACACACCACACTTGTACACACACACACACACGTGTACGCACACATGCACGTACACACACACACACGCACACACATACACACACACACAAACACAGACACACACACATAGACACAAAAACATGCAGACACACACACGCACACACACACATACGCGTACACATGCACGCACATACGCACATGCACACATATACATATATACACATACACACATGTGTACGCACACACAGACACAGCACGTACGCGCGCACACACACACACACATATACACGTACACACACACGCACATACACGCACACACCCATACACACATGTACGCACACACACACACGTACAAGGTTAATACAGTATATAGCTTTTTTGATATCTTCATTTGACTCATGTCTAAATCATCCCCATGCCTCACTAGTTGTCTTAAATGCATTCAGTGTATCAGTGGTTAGTGTAGAGAGAGCCAGAGGTTCTACTACTGAGCAGTGCAGTGTGTTTGGGGTAAATCACTCTCTGTGTTCGTCCTGTTCGTCTCATCTCTCTCTCTCTCTCTCTACCACAAAGGAAATTTACAGATCCAAACCCAACCCCAAACAGTGATGTCACAGGTGTTACACCTCCTCGTTCCCTCACTGTTGAGAATGGATTGAGAACATTTAGTGTCTTTAAGAACAAGACGGCATCATCATTTGTCATCATATGTCTCTCTCTCTCTCCCTCCCTCTCTCTCGCTCACTTTTGACATCTCCTCTCTCTCTCTCTCTCTCTCTCCACCTCTCTCACTCACTCTTGAATGACAGAACGATGTTCTGTTCCAGGCTCTTGTGCTGTACAGTACAGGTGTACTCTTGGCCCTTCCAGTTCTCAGGCTTCACTGTCAGGTGAGATCTGGTCTGGAATGTTCCGTCCCCGTTGGGCAACGTCTCCCCCAGCTCTACGTCCTCATCCAGGTCCTCTCCGTTTCTCTGCCAGGTTACCATGACGCCACGGGGGTAGAATCCGGTCACATGACAGGTAAGACCAGGAGAGGGGGAGTCCTTCTGCAGCAGAGAGGCCTCAGGAGCAACTAAGAGAGAGAGAGAGAGAGAGGGGGGGGGGGGGGGGGACAGGAGAGAGGGAGAGGGGAGAGGGAGGGGAGAGGGAGGGGGGAGAGGGTAGGAGGAAGGGAGAGGGGGGACAGGGAGGGAGAGAGAGAGAGGGGGAGAGGGAGAGAGGGTAGGAGAAAGGGAGAGGGGAGAAAGAGGGACAAGGACAAAGAGAGGAATGAAATGTTTGATGCAGTTTAAATGATTATTTATTTAACTAAACGTCATTTCTTCCTATGCTAAAAAAACACGGTATTACACAAAGAACCAAAAACCGGTCCAGATGGAGATCAATAAACATTTTAATTCATGTAGCCCATTACGTGTGAAAACAATGCATATTTTCAGTATTTTAGTTGTAATTGATTAAACTGTTTTAGTAGTTTCATTAAACTAAGAACTGTAGGTTATGTTTAGTCTAAAGCAGGGCTCTGTTAGACTACTGTTTTTGTTCTTTTTGGTCAGAATCTTTGGACTGTTATTGTTTCTTATGTAAAAGTCTTTTTGCGTTTTGTAAAAATAAATATTTATTCGCATCTTTTAACTTGTGTTTGACTTGCAATATGTTATATGCCTCATTGTAAAACGAGTCAATGTTTCAGGACTTAATGTGTTCAGTACATTACTACAGCTGTTAGACTGTGTTTGCACAGACTGAGCTTTTATATTACCCCCCCCCCCCCCCCCAAAAAAAAAAACAAAAAACATTTTTGAACCTGACAGAGCACATGTAACAGATATTATTTGCTTTACTCAGCCGGTTGAAGTAAAGCTGTACCATGTGACCTGTGTGCAGAGAATGCGTTCCTGCTGCCACTGAGCCTTCCAGGCTAGAGCTGCATAAGAGTTTAACCTGATGGGAGAGCAGCAGAGTTGTGCTCTCAGTGCTGCTGTACCTGTCCTCTCCAGAGCGCTCCTCCCGTAGCTCACGTACTTCTGCAGCGAGTCAACGCACTCCAGGGTCAGGTAGTGCTTCCACTGCTCAAGCTGAGCTGGGTTCTGATTCACTTTCTGTGCAGTGACACGTGCCTGCTGCACCGGTGCAAGGCAACGCTGGTTTTTCATGTCATAATTAAGGAAGTCTTTCCCGTCGTATCCAAACTGATCAAACCCTCCTGTGGCCCCGGTCACATCATCCCACTCACAGCCGTACATCCACTGGAAAGTGTGCACACCTGGAGAGAGAAAACACACACTGTCACTGCGCAACTAATGCACACACACACACGCACACACACACGTACACACTGTCACTGCACACATCTAATACACACACACATACACGTACACGCTGTCACTCCACACACAAACACACACACACACACACACTGTCACTGCACACATCACACACTGTCACTGCGTACATCTAATACACACACACACACACACACACACACACTGTCACTGCACACATCTAATACACACCCACACACACACACTGTCACTGCACACATCACACACATACACACTGTCACTGCGTACATCTAATACACATACACACACACACACACACACTGTCACTGCACACATCTAATACACATACACACTGTCACTGCATACATCTAATACACACACACACACACAATGTCACTGCATACATCTAATACACACACACACACACACACACACACGGTCACTGCACACATCTAATACACACCCACACACACATCACACACAGCAGTCTGATTCCCTCTACAGACTGATTATACAATTATACACAATTGTAGAGAGGGAGAAAGAGAGAGAGTGAGGAAGAGAGAGAGAGGGAGGGATGGGTGTGCAGGCAGGAGTTAATCTGCTCAATAAATTCTCTACAGAATGTGCTGTTCTAGCAACATGTATCCAGGTGTATGTGTGTGTGTGTGTGTGTGTGTGTGTGTGTTCCAAGGGGCCCAAACTGAACTTCATGGAGAAAGCTAATGCAGCTTATCAGTCTGTCCCAACAATATTCAGTTCTCTCTCTTTCTTCTGAACCACAGTAAAGATAAAGATGCCCCCTCCTTCCACCTTACACTTGTGACTGCAATAGAATCACCATGAATAATCAATCAATCAATCGGACTAAATGTCAATCACTGTAGAATAACAAAAGTAAAAGTAGTTTGATTAAATGATAACAGGGAAAGTAAGCAAAGCAATTCTCCTGTTGTTTTTGAAATTCTCAGAATATTATTGGCAGATTCAATCTATCTATGAAAAGTTCATTAAAGCAGAACTGAATATTCCTAAGAGCAGATTTGTGGTTTGTGTAAAGACCACCAGTATCTGATCCTCACAACATTAATCACAAACGGGATTCTGCTGCAACAGAACAGTGCAACTCATATCTCACTGCAGCTGCTGGGAACCAATGAGCCACCTTAAACATTCTGCCAAAAGCACAACACGCCCCTCTCTCCCCACAGACACGCCCCTCTCTCCCCAGGACACGCTCCTCTCTCCCCAGGACACGCCCCTCTCTCCCCAGGACACGCTCCTCTCTCCCCAGGACACACTCCTCTCTCCCCAGAACACGCTCCTCTCTCCCCAGGACACGCCCCTCTCTCCCTAGAACATGCCCCTCTCTCCCCAGAACACGCTCCTCTCTCCCTAGAACACATCCCTCTCTCCCTAGAACACACCCTCTCTCCCTAGAACACGCCCCTCTCTCCCCAGAACACGCCCCTCTCTCCCCAGAACACGCTCGTCTCTCCCCAGGACACACCCCTCTCCCCAGAACACGCTCCTCTCTCCCCAGGACACGCCCCTCTCTCCCTAGAACACATCCCTCTCTCCCTAGAACACGCCCCTCTCTCCCCAGAACACGCTCGTCTCTCCCCAGGGCACGACCCTCTCTGCCCGGAACACACCCCTCTCACCCCGGGACATGCCCCTCACTCCCCGAGACACCCCCCCTCTCTCCCGGAACACGCCCCTCTCCCCCTGTGACCACCCCTCTCTCCCCAGAACACGCCCCTCTCCCTCCAGGACACTAGGGATGTGCATTCTGTCTAATTTTGATATTTGAATATTCTTAAAGGTTAATGAACAGATATTTGTTTAACCATGAAAATAGTTTAATTAGAAAAAACCAACGTCTCTCAAGTTGAAAACTAATTTTCCCCCTGCAATTACAGTTTCCTCCACTAGGTGAAGAACCTATTTTGGGGGTTCAGGCCTGTTGTTTCGCCCAATATTATTTCTTTGTATAGCGTCTGTGACCATGTCTGTGTAAAATCTGTGGACTAACTTGCTGATTTCCCAAATACTTGTATCAATTTCAGAAGTTCAATATAAAGAAATAATGCAGCCTCAGAATATAAAATGTAATGTAAATCAATGAAAGGCTTTATTGAATGTCAATATAAACATAATCTTATTATAGGCAACGTGTAACCTACTTGTCACTCATAACATACACAAACATAGGCTACGTAACTGGCGCTTAAATTCTAAAATTATTATTTTTTTAATATCAGTGTCTCAATGAGTTGTAGGCCTCCTTTAGCAAAAAAGTGGGTAGATAATGCTACCTATCGCTTAAAAGCCAAACAGAAATGTCTTTCTAAACAAAAACTCTAGTCTTAGCCTATTATACTGAAGGCCGGTTTCACGTATTTTTACATTAGTAAAGGAAGATGTAGCAGCCAGTAACATAGCTGGCTTCAGGTAAACAAAACAAAGTCACTCATCGGCTTATCGTAAACCAAGCAGTCACTATGGAGAGCTATGGAATGCACTCTTTTTTAGGGCAGTCACCCGATTACCAGTAGCCCACCGGTAGTAACGTTAGCAGTCACATATTTTTATTTAAGAACAACAGCATATCCACATGCTCGGGAGAAAGTCTGCTTCTCAGTCTGTTGACAGTCATGCCAGCAGTGGAAAATACCCTTTCAGAGGGCACTGAGGTTGCAGGCACACAGAGATAACGCTGTGCCAAGCGACTTAGTTTCGGGTACTGCTTTGCATCGTCTCTCCACCACAAAAGTGGATCTTCATCTAGCGGAATGCAAGGATCTGTTGTGAAAAGCTCCAACTCATCCCGACCGGCAGACCCTTCTGCATCATAAACTTTACCGAAAACAGTGGCGATTGCATCTTCAGTCATAATCTTTTTTCTTGTTGGAGCCGGCTCGTCTTCAGGGGTGGTCGCGCTTCCAGAACCTTCATCGCTGTGGTCAGCGAGCGCATGGAATTTCTCTCTAAGTTTTTCCTTTACACTCTGTTTTACCACTGGATCAAGGAAACTGAGATGTTTATGCCTGGGGTCAACAGCAGTGGCAAGCAGTGCTAATCTTCCTGCTCTCCCTGAATCAGCTGAGGACATCCGTCTACGAAGTGATTCTGCCAGTGTGGTTTTAAACTTTGTCACTTTGACAGATTTCCCGTCTTCTGTGTTCAGGTGCTTATGTAGGAGAGTGCTGGTTACAGGACAGACCATGGATATGCAGATGTTGGACTCGCTGCACAAAGCAGTGGTGGCACATTTAAGTGTACGCAGGACAGGCAGCATGTCTTCCATGGTCTGCCAGTTGTCATCAGTTAGCTCCAGCATTCTGGCCTCCGTTAATTTGGTCACATTCCTGTCAGACAGGGTAGCAGAGACGGCCCTCTGTTGCTCGTGCATGCGTTCAAACATTTCACACACGGAATTCCAACGGGTTTGGCAACATTGGATTAGTTTGTGCTCAGGTAGATTTTGCTGTCGCGGTTTCCCTTTCAGTGCATTAGTAGCTACACTGCTATGATGGAAGTGGCTTACTAATCTGCTGCAAGCTCCCACCAGACGACTCATACTAGCGGCCTTGAATCGGTCAATAATAGTCAGCTGGAGAGTGTGGGCGAAACATGGCACAGACTTCCACTCCAACAAAGCATTTGCTCAAACCATATTGCTGGCATTGTCGTGAACACATGCTATCACTTTGTTTTGCAAGCCCCATGCATCAGTGGCTGTTGTGAGCAGTAGCGGCGACAGGATTCAAATCGTGGGTGGGCCACGATAATTTGTGAGTGGGCCAAATTATTTAAGATAGAGATAGTGTCGCATTAATTTAGTTAAGGACAATACACTGGTAAAAGTAGGCTTAATTGTAATAATATCATTTTCATAAACGAGTGCTCAGAGACATCCTTTGTCATTGTAATTCAATTTGTCATTGAGGCTGAATGAGCTATATGACCTAAAACAATGAGCCGCGCGCGAGCTGGTTCTACTCGCCCGCAAAGTATTTCTCCTCGCTCGCGAAGAGCCACTTTCTCCTCGCGCACGAGCAGAATTGATTTTTGTCAGTGTGGGGGCGGGGATGGGGTGGAGACTTATGCTAATGTATTCACTAGTATGATTACTAGTGTGTGAATGGTACCGACCCACTAAATACCCAGAGGGCCTGTAGACTGAGGGGTCCCTCAGGCTCAGCTGGGGCCAGCAGCACTGGAAGGTGGAGGCGGGTTAATGGAGGTGCCCGGTGTGCTGGGGTTTGGGGGTTCAGCTGGTTTAGCCACGGTGGTGTCGGCACTCCCCTGACCCAGCTAACCAATCACAGGCCTCCCTCCAGCTGAATGGAAGCCATACCAGGCTGATGTAAAGTGGAGCCGACCAATGGGATTGGAGCTCAGAGGCCGGGTGAGGATCCAGTCTGAAAGCTCGTGGATAGAGCCTTGGCTCGGTGAGCCCGGTCCAAACCCGGTTTCACACGGCGCTGGTGTTGATGTAACACGTCTCTGTGGAACCGGCTGATGAGTCATAGGGGGGTGGAGCCTGCGCAGGGGCAGCTGCATCTCCCTTCCAATCAGCAGGCACTCTGGGTGAAGGGGTGGAGTTACCCTGTAAAGCAGCAGGGCTTTGAGCTTAGCTGTCTGAAAGGGGGCAGCTTTAAGCCAGGAGATGCTTTCCAAGGAGCTGCACTGGAGGTGAAGTGGGGGCCGTTGCTGGTAGTGACAGCCTGAGAACCACCCCCCAGGAGAAGAGTTTGAGCAGGATGTTCCTCATGGTTCTGGAGGAGACTGAACCCACAGGGAGAGCATCTGGCCCCTTGGAACGCTGATCCCCAGGTGCACTAACACTGGCTGACAGTGGGGGTCACCATGGAGCTCACTACAGATGTCCCCTTGGTAACGCTGCCTAGGGGGGGTCGGCCAGTGAAGAGGGGTGGGGGCAGCATGGGGGCGAGGGCAGAGGGGCAGTTTTACCCTGCAGAGTCACATCCAAGCTCCCCAGGGTGCGGACGCTCCACACTCACAGCCTGGCTGTGTATGAACACAGCCACGCCCAGGTGACCTGCGCGCTGGGAACAGCTGCACACAAACCCACAGCAGCGCAGTAGTCCGTCAGCCAGGAAGCCCCGCCCACGCGCGGGCCCACTGCACCTTTAACAGCCTCCACCAGTGAGGTCAGCACTCAGAGCTACGAGGAGCCGTCCTACCCACAATCCCCCTGGAGCTGCTGAAAGCACTCCATCAGCTGGAGAGGGGGTGGAGCTGGGGAGAGGGGGTGGGGATAGGGACAGGGGATGGAGCTAGGGGGCATGTAGTAGGCGAATAAAGTTCTAAGGCGGAGGGGCTTAGCAAGTGAATGAGACCACCCTCATGGAGATGGAATATACTGCAATTTATTGCAAGCAGGGAAATATAATGAGAAATATATTCATAGCTGCACAGTAAAATACTGCAGGTTCTTTAATTGAAACTGTGGTGAAGGTACAGGTACAGCTACAGGTACAGAAGCCCCCCTCACACACAGAGACGCAAGAGCGCCTCCAGCTCCCTAAACCAGCGCCTCTGCTCTGTAGGGGTTATCACCCGGGGGTGCAAACGGGACAGAGTGACACCGACGGCCATGACAGGGGTGTGACACGCCCCGCCCAAAGTGGGGCTGGGGAGGCTGTGGGCCAGGTATTGGGGTGGGGGGGTGGGTGGTCAGTTTGGCATTTCAGTGCCCACACTGCTTCAGCCCAGGCTGGGGTCCAAACCCAGAGAGTGTCCCTCTCCAGCGGCTGCCGGGGTCCAAACCCAGAGTGTCCCTCTCCAGCAGCTGCGGTGGAGGAACAGGGTGGGAGGGGTTGGGGGCAGGTGAGCTGTCCTTCCCAAAAAGTCACAGGAAGTCCGCTGTGCTGCAGCTGAGGGCTTGGGGAGGTGGTGAAAGGCGGCCATATTGGACTGGAGCCAGTGCCCCCAAGCAGACAAACAGGAGTGAGCAAACCCAACTCTGGGTGCTGCTGAGTCACACTGTCCATCAATAAGGGGGGGGCTGTGGTGTGTGAGGGCCTGTTCATTATGGGGGCGGGGCACATGTACAATGATGTCATCTGAGCAAACAGATGGAAATGCTGATGAGGACAGAGGACTCCATCTTGTGAAAATAGAGCTCAGAATGAACAGGCCTGCATGCGTGGGAAAGCCTGTGAGGATCCTGCAGTCAGGGTGGAGAGGCACCTGTCACAGGTGAGGTTTGGAGTAACAGAGGAGCTGCAGAAGGAGGGTTTGAGCTCTTCAGGTGAAGGGATGGTTGTAGAAGATAACAGCCTTGCTCACGCCACAAAGAGCGACACAGGTACATGCGACCCCCTGATGTTTATCTCAGCGATAGAGAGCTTTAAAATCCACAGTGGAGGATTTGATTGGCTCAGCTATATCAGCATTCAGCAGGAGTCAGGAGTTCCACTGTGACCTCAGCAGGGGGAGGGCAATATGGCTCAGTGATTGGACGACGGGGACTGTGGAATACGGCTCAGCAGCCAGAGACTCTGAACAAAGCTGCAGGTTTCTGTAGAGAAACGGCTGCAGAGTCTCCAGCCCACAGGAGCACCAGCTCTCCAGCCACGGGCAGCTTTAAGCCTGCAGATCCAGCAGCAGGCTCTCACACACTTATCAATTCAGCATCATGTGGGACTTCATCCTGAAGCTAATTCAGTTCTAAACAGTCAGCAGCCTTCATCCAGTAGAGGTGATGCTTGATTAGATAAATCCACATGTGCCCATTACTGACAGAGGTGACCAGGAGCACCCAGCTTCCCTCTGCCACATGTTATGGGCACAACCCAAACTGTCTGGAGTCGATTGGCCAGATCATGAATCCACACTGCAGGAGTTATTTTTGCTTCTCTTTGCAATAACAGGTCTTGAGGGTGAGAGACAAGCAGGGAGACCTTTGTCTCTGCTGAGGTGAACCCTCACATGTGCAACACTGGAATGGGTTTGGATGCATCTCTCTGGCTGACCGTGTGCTCTGGGCAGCAGATTAACTCAGTCATGGGTCATGCAGTACACAGCTTAGTGGAATATGTGGTCACGTTCAGCTTGATAAAGCTCTCCGTGTCTGTGTCTGTTTCTCTGCATTGTTCTGCAGGACACGGACTCCACCCCACTGCTCTCTCTGGGGTCTAATATGGCTGCTGAGTGAGATGCTCACTGACTGCCAGCTTCATTTAACATCTCTGCAGTTCATTCCAAACACAGTCTGACATTATATCTACAGATGGTTGTGTTTCTACACAACCACACACAGAGCGGTATATTTAAGTGATGGCCAAACTATGGGAAACAGACATCCTGTGTGTGGCCGATCTCTCCGATCTCCACTCTGTGCGTGTGAGTGCTTGTCTGCACAATATGGCGGTGACCTATGGCGACATGGTGCTGCTATGTCTTGCTTGTGTGCTTTGCATGTAGCTCGTTGTGCCATCGAAGTGTTTGTCTAAGTTTGGGGAAGTCAAACTGTTGCTTATCAAGAACAACATGCGGGAAATGCAACAAAAGTTTTATTATTTGTCTACCGACTTCAGTCTCAGAAGTGCTGGCTACGAGTCTAGCTGAGCTGGTGCTGGCTCAAACAACCACCAACATCATAAAGACAGTCAGGGAGTTTGGATGAGCTTTTAACAGATCACTGAATATAAGACTAAGCACAATGCCCAGAGGGATGACCCAACAGTCCCTGACATGCTTAATCATTTTTATTCTAGGTTTGAAGTGGGAATGTCATGCTTATTCAGTTATTCACTATTCACTTTTTCAGTTATATAATTTTGTTATTAAACAGAATGCAGCCAAAACTCTGTTTGTGAAACAGAACTGTAGGAAGACTGCAGGACCAGATCAGGCTTCTGAGTTCACGTTGAAATATTGTGCTGATGAACTTGCCAGTTTTTACAGAAAGTTTTAACTGGTCTATAAGTCATTGTAAAGTGCCAGCATGTTTTAAATCTGCTATCATTGTCCCCATTGCCAAGAAACCTAGTGTAAACTGTCTTAATTTATAAAGGCTGCCAGCACTGACCTCTATTATTATAAAGATCTTTGAAAGGCTGGTGAGTAATCACTTGCCCAGAATTAATTTAGATTCACATCAATTTGCCTACTGGGCTAATAGATCTGTGGAGGATGCTGTATCTCTTTTTGATTACATTCAATGAGCACCTCAAGGCCCCACGCACCTATGTCCTAACACTATTTATAGATTACAGCTCTGCCTTTAATACTACTTTACTTGGAAGATTTATGATAAGATTAGGGGGGCTGGTTTTGAACAGTGCCTTTGCCTTAGGATTTTAGACTTTTTAACCAATAGGAAACAAGTTGTTAAAATCAATAGTATGCTCTCAAAACCTCCTCTGTACTGGAGCACCTCAGGGCTGTGTGTTGTCACCACTGCTCAACTCACTGTACACTAATGACTTTGTATCTCACTCAGACACTGTGAAAATTTATATATATAAATTTATATAAACCGCTGATGGTAGTTGGTTTGATTAGTAATGGGGACAAATCGGTTTACAGAAGGGAACCTGAAGCACTTGTGAAGTGGAGCTCTGCTAACAATTTGAACCTCATTATTATGGAAACTAAATAAATGGTAGTTGACTTTAGAAGTAAGAAAGATGAACTCTCACCACTTGTTATTGAGTGCTAAACTGTGGAGAGGGTGGGCTCCATTAAGTTTTTAGGCACTATAACTTGCAATTCACTGAAATGGGAGGACAACACCAACTGCATTATATTAAAATCCCATTAAAGTCTTTGTCTTTATTTTATGAGACAGCTGTGGAAGTTCGGGGTATCCAAGGAGGCAATGCTACACTTTTATGGGGCAGTCGTTGAAAGGGTGCTGCCTGTTTCTATGTCCGTCTGGTACAGTTAGACCACAGCACAGGAAAGGAAATTCTAACTGACACCTCTCATTTGTTTTCACTGTTCTCCACTACCGTCCATCACTCTGGATAAGAGCACCTGCCAGATGACTGCTTGCAGTGTAATATAATGAACCAATCACAGGATTTGCCCTCTAAGGTAAAACTAAACGATTGGTTCAAATCACTCTCATTACAATGCGTATCAATAGAAAACTCCTGAAAACATTTTTATATTACAAGGAGCCAGATGACATCACAGCTATAAATGCTTGCTTTGGTGATCAGCTCTTCAGATGTTCTCTACTTTCACATAAGGAGCCGGTCAAAAAAACTTCCTTTTCACTTACCAGCTGCTGAATATCATTCATTTTCAATTTCATTTTCTGTGGGATCTATAATGTTAATTAAAGTGTACTGCATCACATTCTAAGGTCATTATATGGAAGGGCATGCATTTTAAGACAGTTTATTATGTGTAGAGGTTGTAAAGATATGATTTAATAAATTAGAAAATTGGTTGACAGACACGGCATGTTCTTCTGCACGTAAGAATGTGTCAGAAGGTTCAGAAACGGTATATGTGCATGTCCAACACCAAAATTCTGAGTGTGTGTGTGTGTATGTATGTTCACATGTGAGTTTACTCACCCTGAGTCTGGTTGAAACGCTGCATTGCAGTTCCAATATTGGCTTTGAAGGCCTGCTGTTTACCAGTTTGTATCTGAGTCTCTCTGTCCCAGTAATCTGCTCCCTCATTCTCCTTTATCCACTCAGTCTTGGGGGTCTCCCGCCTGATGTTGCTGTCATAGTACGTAAATGGCTCATCATCCACCAAACCCACAGAAGTGAACTCTGGGAAGTCAATACCGGCTGTGACAGCAGTGTAGAAGTACTTCAGAGAGTGAGACGCTGTGGATACAAACACATTTGTCAGAACTGCAGGAATTGCAGCTCAACAATGTACAGTACATAAACGCATACACCGTATACACAATTAGTCTACACACTCCAAATACACACACTTACTTGAATTAGAAATAATAGATAAACATTCATGTATTAATGTAATGATGTAATGTAATTAATGTACAGTACATTAATAGCGTATGCAAAGTGCATGACTGTCAATTTCTCTTTCTCTCTTGCTCTCTCTCATACAAACACACATATCATTTTATGAAGCAACTATTATATTTGAATAGAAAAATAACAGAAACTCTTCAGAGGTGTTTTACAGGACCACTTCTAGATAACAGAAATCAAATTTAAAAGATTTAAGCAGTGAAAATATCTCTCTCAATCAAATATATCTCAGATAGGGTCTACTGACTCAGACATAAAGGAAAGGGAATCAGAAATATTTCTCAGACAATATAACAATACTCAGGTTTTTAAAAATACAAAGACATGCAAGTTAGACTCCTTGGAGTAGTGTTAACAGGGCTGCTGTAAATGACCATGTGTGCTCAGTCAACCTACCCTGTCTATAGAAGGGTTAATGAATAAATAAAAAGCTTCTCCTGTTCACACGACATTTGTTTACAGGCTCATCAGATTACATCTCTTGAATCTCAAAACAGTGCCAGAGAGGCTAAAAGCACCAGCAGCTCCACAGCCCACACCATCACTGCTCTGCACAAACACCTCAAACCAACCAGTTCCCCACCACTGCTGCCATTGTCTACAGCTCTGTGAGACTGCAGAGCACACAATAATCTGATTGGCTGACAGA